>CM076574.1:49921960-50252788 GCA_034641835.2 Pinus albicaulis | reverse complement strand
ATCCTGCACGCGGAGTCGCCACAACCGGAAAAGGGGAAGCCGGATTTCCATTTCGTAGAATGGTTGGCAATGGGCATGGCATCACGTACTGTTCGGTACAGTTTTAGAGGCATGCCCATTAGTACTCTTAAGAGTATTAATGGGCCAATAGACTGGAAAATATTGGTTGCCCAGATATTGCCTACAACAGCAACAAAAAGAGAATACGCCTTTGTGGCGCAATTATCTCAAGATCAGGTGGCATTGCAGCGTGTTGTTTCCTTCTTTTAGGCTTCTTTAGGTGGAATTAGGTTTCACGATGGATTTCGTGTCAATGGAGGGGAGAACACAGGCTACATGGAACCTGCAGCCGTGGACAAGTGACTAGCTCAAGTTGTAGTCTAGACTCCAGAGTACTCTCGTTTCGAAGGCGGCAAATAGAAATATCTGTAGGCCCTAATTTTGTGATGCTTTTATATTATTAGAATTGCAACGATCGCCAGTTCCTAGGTTTTTATGTTGTTAGTTTATTTTTTAAATTAAATTACATGTAAATTAAAATGAATATGGCATATAAATTACTAAATATAAATTGTTAAACTTTTCTTTTATCTTTCACAAGTTTTTAACTGGTTGACTAAAATGATTTGACACTAATTGATAATTATCAAAATGATGAAGAACATAATTAAAACTATGGTTGACTTTCAAAAACCATGCTTATAGTTAACCATAGTTAATTATCTTAATTGATTTTAATCATAATTGATTATGGCAAATCATACTTGTTGATAATGTTTCTTTGTTCATTTTGGTTTTTCTATGTTAAGGGTTATGACAAATTGACCAATATTATGTAATTATGCAGTGTACTGAACAATTTGTAATATAAATCTATATGAAGGTGACATTAATTTAGTTGTATATGCACATAATGTAAATGTCATTTGAACAAGTGTCTACCAAATTCATTACTATTTTTTTTGTCTTGGAAAATATAAAATGTAAAACTTTGTCATATAATTTGAATACAATTCTGCTTTGTAAAAATATTTTATAGAATAATAAATTTATGTTATTTTACAAAAATGTAAAATATATATTAATATTCTCCATGCTATATTAATATCAACTTAAATATTTCATACTATGCTTTGTATGTATCATGCTAGAAGTGTCTATATACTAATTTTATAGCAACATAATCCTTAATTTCACCACACTAAAACATTTGTTATTTAAAACGAGAATCCTATTTTTTTTAAGATTTTTATTTTAATTCAAAAAAAATTAACTAAAAATATATCATTCAAAAGGTTATATATATATATATATATATATATATATATATATATATATATATATATATATATATATAATTATTTTTAATTTTTTAAGTCAAAAGATTTCTAATGATTTAAAGAAATATAAATGTTAAATATTTTAATGCTATTTGTTATTTAGCATTATTTCTTTAATATTTTCTTTTATGAAGCATCGAGGTTAGCTTATTAGTCACCATGACTTTATGCTACTAAGATGTTTGTGCACCACGATGGGGTGTTGACTAAGATTGTTACTCTAAGATATTTTCTTGACAATTGTATTTGAACGAAAATCCAACTATTGCTTTAGAATTCTCTTTCGATGAAAATCTAACTACTAACCCCAAACAAAAGAGGTAATCTTAGCCGAGAATATCTTGTTCCTTATTGTCCATGATGTTTCAACATGGACCCTATCCACCTTACTCCAAGAATTAGTGAGTGCCTTAAACATTGGTTTTGGAAGGCAGAGCTTGACCTAAAATATCATTTAATACTTCACCTAAATTCCGCTTTTCAAATATATTCCCACTAGATTGGATATTATACAAGCTAGGACTTCATGCATTTGAGAAAGACAATAAAATGAACTAATTCCCATGACATAAATAATAGGGATAGGAATAGTGATTATAGAACATTGTGAAAAAACACCTAAAAAATCATGAGAAATGTACGAGATAGCACGATAAGAGTGAGAAAACTTCATCAAAAGAGGATAGAAGATTGGAACAATTTGCTAGATTTGCATTCTTGAGTTGAAGCTTCTAAAAAGAAAGAAATATAGGAGATACCTCTTTCTCCATTGTTGTAATCCCATCCATTTCCAAGAAATCGCTCCATGTTGGTGAAACAATACTAAGGCATCTCTAAATGTTGCTGACTAGTAGTTGTGGTTGGTCCTACTTTTCCATAGGATTGAGTTTTTAATTCTCATTGAAAAACCACTCCACTATGTCTTGATTATCTTCAAAATCCTCTACTTTTTATGCTCTCTTTATACAGACTAAGCCCCCTTGCCTGATGTAAAGGGAGTGTTTTTTCCTCATAAGAGTAGAAAATCATTTTATTGTCAATCCATAGATTTTTTTGTGTAGATTAAGTACTTCATGTCTTGTTGATGGCAAGCCTTCTACATCAAGAAAGCAACTTCGTGGATCACAACTAGTAGGGTGTCTTTGTTCAAATTTCACATGAATGGAAGGATCAATGCATGTCATTTATTGTGTTGGGAAAGCCCTTCTTTATCAAACATGACCCAGTGAATGAGGACAAGAAAGATTCCACAAAATATCATTTATACCCCCTACATATAATACATGGTCATTCAATGGGTTATTGTCTCAATTGTCTATCTATGAAAAGATATGGATGTCACATAGATTTACTCTTCCTTGCTTATTTAAATCCTTTTCCTCCAAGAACTAGATCCTAAAGTGACGTTAAGGCTATTCTCCCATTTAGCATCCCTTTTCCATCCCATGTCTCCATTCTTGGAGAAAAAGAAGCTATTCTCATCTTCTTATCAAGGTCTTTCATTAGATGAGAAGGTCGATTATACAAAAGTATAATACATAAATAAATATTACGGTAATCAATTTCCCTAATTTCCGAGCTTTACTATTTTCACTAATTCTATGTATGATAATTGTGGATAAGCAATGAATGATTTCCTATATTGATAAGCTCGTAATTACTGTTCTGAATTGAAGTATGAACTACTTATATCCAATTGAAATCAATATTCTTAACTGTAATGTTAGTGAAATTCTCATCAATTGACTATAAGCACAATACTAAGGGTGAATATACTAAATTAACAACAAAACTTCATAATTGAAAGATTTCCTATCTTGACTTTTGGTTTCAAATCAATAGACTATGTTGTTATAACTACCATTGTCTCTCTCTACAACCAAAAAATCAAAACATACTATGTTTTTATTCCTATCTTTGTCTCCCTCTACAACCAAAATAACAAAACAACCAATCACAATCCCCAATAGACAAGAACCTGCTACTCTACCATTCAACTTGTTTTGAAATGCTTTTTTTAAATGTCAATTTACAAATAAATTTGAAACCTTTTCTTTAATATTGAAATATCTCACTTCTTATTTTTTAATTTTTGAGAGTATTTTGGTTACGCTTGTTGCCTAGACTTCAAAGATGATTATTTTGCCACTTTTAGTTTAGTCCAAGTTTGCATTAAAATTTATTAGAACAAAATTCTTTATAAATATTGTAAGCAGGGATGGAATTTGACAGTCATTTTGGCCGTCATAAGAGATTTTTCCGGTATTTGACTATTAGAATTTGTGGATAACCTTTTTCAGTGACGTGCTTAGAACAATAGAACACGTATTTTTGACGTCTAAAACTTTCTGGAAAACGTTCTTACGCCCATATATTTTCCATCTACCAGTGTTTTTTTGCAAGTTTACAATTTGACATATCCTCACAGAACTTGGAAAGTTGCAAGTGCAATTTTGTAACCACAATAAATTTGCCATTGGATTAAAACATGTGAGGAAAGTTACCTATCTTGGCATTTAAGAATATCAGTCTCTTGAGTATGTGGCTCATAGGAAATTGGTATTATACTATAACTGATCATTATTGATATATTGATATTTAAAAATTAGGAATGATATTTCAAGAAAAAGGTAAATATTTCAATAAAAAGGTAAAATCAAGATGTGATGGTGAATTGATACCAGCAATCACTGATGATTATTGATTATCAAACTATGTTTAAAAAATATCGTAGCGCACTAAATATGAACAGCCCTTTCCATCTTGCTTTCCGCTACCCTTTACAGAGAGTACACCACCATCGTTTTACTGAAGGATACCGAAGAAGGAATAAGGCCAAGGTCATGGTATTCATGAAGTACCAGTAAGAATGCCAATCAATGCCATTGTTGCCCCTCCATTTCACAGTTCGAAACACAATGGAAGTTTATGTCACAGATTGCTAGGGGCGTGGCTTCATCGTCAAACTGAACAGGCGCAGAAGAGGAGGTTTGGGCGGTCTACTTCCCTGACACTCACACTCTCACAGCATATTCCCATTCAAACTTACGCCCACCTCAAGATTAGCTCCGACGAAACTGCGAGGAAACTTCGAATTGGAGCCACAGGTTAGGAATTGATTTTTTTTTTCTTCAGACAGTGTGGAACTTGGAACTAACAACGTCAAATGCCCAATGTGAAGGCTTCCCACTTAAATTAAAATCCTTACTAGTCATATCCTAAGTGCAGACCTTGTATGAAAAACAAAGAGCTATATGTCCGGATTGCAAGCCTTGTGAGAAAAATTTATACTGACAGAGAGTTATATGTCTTGAGTTATCAATCCCAGAATTTCAACCTCATGTGGAAAAAACAAATCAAAATACACATCTTTCCTCAATCAATTATAGAAATTAAAAATTGATTCTCCTACACAAACACTAGTACAAACCCATGAAAGAAACACCCATTTTGTAGCTAAAGAATGCCAATACATCCTCTACAATCATTTTGAGAGTGTTACAAACCCATGAAAGAAACACCCATTTTGTAGCTAAAGAATGCCAATACATCCTCTACAATCATTTTGAGAGTGTAATTGCTTTTAGTCAAACAGGTGCAGATTAGTGAAACAGGTGAAGATTTTTCAAATGCACTACAATTATTATATTCATTAATATTCATCAATAGATATTAATTAAAGGATCTATCTGTCCATATATAGATTTTCAATCTCCCAACTAGAGGTATATTTATACCATAACAAATAACAATAGCTAATATTACCTGTGCATCACTTACCAAAATCTATACTCCAGCAAATTCAACATTCAACATGAAAAACCCAAACCACATACAGGGATAGAGCACAAGTCGTTGGAACTAACAACATTAAATGCCACCCAATATTAATAGTGCCCACTTAGATTCAAATCCTTGCCCGAGGACATGAAGTCCTGACTCTTGTCTTGATTGCAGACCTTGTGTGAAAAGCCAAGGACATCAAACTAAAAATATTGTGTGAAAAACTTAGGACATCATGTCCTGATTGCAGAACTTGTGTGAAAAACTACAGCCTTTGTGTGAAAAATTAAGGTCCATATATGTGTTGATTGAAAGCCTTATGAAATATTTATACTAACATCACCATAACTCAACCTCATGTAGCAAAAACAAGTCCTTACCCCAGGACATGAAGTCTTGATTCATCGTGTGTTAAGAAAATCTAGTCCTGATTGTAGGCCTGGTGAAAAAGAGTTATACTGCAAGCCCAGGAAATTCAAACTCATGTAGCAAAAACGAGTCAAAATACGCATCCTGCCTATGAATCAAATATGGAAATTAAGAACTATGTTTCCCGCACAAAAATTACGAAAAACCAAAGAAAAAAAAAATCGTCTAAAGAATGCCAATACATCCTCCACAATCTACAGAGAATGCCAATACATCCTCTAAAAAACGGTCCCGTAAGCGACAAAATTAATGGCAAAAAATCTTGCTACTTGTCAACTCTTAACATCCAAATACACTCGGTATAAAAGCACATTAGAGCTTATTAGCACCATTTTTTTTGTGGTGAAAAACCATCATACTCACCATTTCATAACCCCAAAAACACTCGATATAAGCATGCTTTATTGGAGAAAAAACTATAATAAAACATCAATACCTATTAAAAAAAAATATGAACAGTTAAAAAACAACAATTTGAAATAATGTAATCGCAACAATGGCCAGAGTGGGTGTTGCGAGCTTTTAATTTTTTTATTTCACAATGTAGGTTCGAACAGTTCGGCACTTAAATTTGAGTTTGATTCAATGTAATTTATTTTGATCTAATTTTAATATATAGATAAAATAGCAGAACCATATATAAATGCAGTTTCTGTGTATAATTGAATGTGGGGTTATTTATTTACGTGCAAATAAGTTTTGAGTTTCTTAGTTCCAATCTAAATATACTAACTCACCATAAGCATGAGAAATGTGATGGAAACCGTGCTTGCCAACTTTTAGCGATCCAAATTTCTCTGTTTAACCTTATAAGAATTAATTCATGTTTGGTAACACATTGTTTTCCCATTAACATATTTTGGGTTTATCTTTAAGGGAAATGGCTCTTTTTAACCCGTAGTTTATTTATTCTGAAGTTTGGAGGGTCTTCCAGTTTATTTTGTCTGGAATCTAGTAGGGAAGAGATTTTTTAAAATCACAAGTTTGAGTTGTAAACTCTCCACAATCTGAGCGTTTAATTTATTATGAAAACATTAGAGAAACCTTTTAAAATAATATGAATGGAGAGATTGCTCAGTTCTCAGAGGGTTTCATATATATAAATATTGCAAAGGGTTGCATATATATAAAGAGTGCATAAATAATCACTGCATTTATATAAAAGCACGAAAATTTGTCTAATTTATCAAAATAGGGCAAGGCTCCATTGTTTTCAATGAAGAAACCAGAAAGATCATAGCGCACTGACTGGTCCATTGAAAGATCCAAAATACAAATCAAATGACAAGAAATCACGAGAAAGGTTGATACTCTTACAAAGCCCTATTCCATCTGTCCACACAGGGTTTATGTATTTAAAACTATAACAAACTTTTGGTTTCTTGATTTACTTTTTTGGAGTTGTCTACTGACGCAATAGAATAGCCTAGACGACAGTTTTTTGTCGGAATTAAGTAAAAAATAATTCAAAAAATCAGGTAGTTGGAGTGTTTGAATTGCATTTTTTATGGTGAAAATGGATTCAACACCATCAAAAACCCTTAGGGCACCCAAAGCTGAAGTTTAACAACAGTAACCCAGATTTTCAAAAACCTTTGCCGGAATTTTTCATAATCTTACCAAAATTTATGGGTTATTCCATGGGATATTCCCCACTGGATTTTGAAATATTTACACCAAAACTCAGTCAAATTAAATGATTGCAATTCTGAAATATTTACACCTAATATTAAATGTGTGCATTAAATACCTTCAAAATTAGCACATCCTTGGAAGTTCACAAGAAAGATAACAATGCTTTAGAATTTTTCCATTAAAACTACTCAATTAGGGGAGAGATGTCTAATGTTGTGCAGGGACCATTAATTGTTGTAGTACTGGTGCCACCAACCCACCACAAATTGAGATATGTGCAACCAATAATTAAACAAAAACAAATAACTTTAATATATTTTAAATTATATCCAAATTTCCCAAAACATTGATTGGGCCCACAACTGTCCATAAGTAGTTTGTTAAGTATTAAGAGTACAAATCATATTGTCTCAACTAGAAAACTCATAAAACCATTAATCCTTCTAAAATAGTCTATTCCAGAAGTACAAAGTAGCAGTCACTTCAACCCCACTGATCACCCCACTGATCAGAACTGAAGTTGTATATCCCAACTGCATATCCATACCTGTACATAATAAAAGTTAATGTATGTCACCCATACTTGTTGTGTTATTCAACACTTAAATCCATTGTGTTCAAGAAATGACACCCACCCAATAGCAACATTTAAACCCATTGTGTACAATAAATGACACCCACACAATAATTTCAATAAATGGCATTCAACCTATTTTATTTCCCATTAAAATAGATCAAAGCACATGGATCAACAAAAACAAATTCTCATCCATTGGATCACATCAAATTCAATCCTGATCACACATGCAAAATGAAGTGCAATCCATGTCCATCATTGTCTCCAATTAAATTCAACTGCAAAAAACTATAAAAGAAGTTCAACCACTGTTGAAGTTGCATGTTTCACATTCAAACTATTCACCAGCCCTGGAGACAAACCAGCACAGAACACACCCCAAAACATTTCACAGTATATTCAGGTTAGTTTTTTCAATTACAACACAATTTTCTCACAGTTTTATTTTAATTTCTGAGTCTTTATTTCAGTTTTCTTACACTTTTATTTTCATTTCTGAGTCTTTATTTCAGTTTTCTTATTTCATTTTTCTTACACTTCTATTTTCATTTCTAAGTCTTTATTTATTTTTCTTATTTTCATTTCTTAGTCTTTATTTCTGTTTTCTTATATTTTAATTTTCATGAAAATATATATTTTTTTCTATTTTCCTATGTTCTGAATCATTTTCAAGTTGACTAGAAAATACGAGACAACCATAATGCAGAGTATTGGCTAGTATGGCTAGCTACAGATGAAAAAGAACATGAACTCGTTTATAATTGAACACCAATTCATCTCAAGTTCTAGACATTCATCCCAAGTTTTAGACATTCATCCCAAAGCCAAAACAATGTTATAACAACTAGTTCCTCTCATTCAGAATTAATTGGAAAATGAACCAGCTCCGAGCTATTTAAAAACAACTAGATGACCAACTGAATTAACAAGGAGACTCCACACAATTATTTGAAAAGGTTGTCTAGGCTTCATTATCTACATGGCAGAAGAGAATATATGCATATGTTGTGTGTTGAATAAGAAATTATTTCTTAAATTTATGGACAAAGTAGGGCCCTTGAATTATATGGACATTCACAGCTCTGTATGTGCCTAGGTTTCCAGTATTAATGTATTGTGGCCCCAACATGCTCATACTACAGTGCTCCTACTACATTGGAGTATTTGTTCCATGTTAAAACCTCCTCTGGGCCAAGTATTATTCCATTTATCTCTTTTCTCATCAATAGATTCAAACCACTTTTCATTACATTTTATGCAGTTTATTAACGCCTTTAGCTTAATGGTTTATGCAGTTGGGAGGCAGAGGATGATTCCATTGTGAGTCTTCAATTGTTATGTGCCAGATTCCTTATCATGAGATCCCCATTATCCATACGAAGCATAATACTGATATAAATAACTAAAAATTATTTCATTAGTGTATTCTCTCCTTTGATTTGAGTTGAGGAGATCAAATGTGGCAGCCAAATTGTCATTCCACATGGGCTTTGAATTATTTGAAGATTCACTGAAAACACTTTCATCAGTGTATTCCCTCCTTCGATTTGAGTTGAGGAGATTGTTGGGGCCTTTATTTTGAAAAAATAACAATTTTGAGTTGTGAAGGGTTGGCGGACATGTGGTGGAACACAATCAAGGTAGAAAAGGAGCTGTCACGGTTGCGGAAAGCCAAAAGATAGTTGGCACGACATTGGCAGAGGACAGTGCAGAGGGCAGATATGGGGGACAAGAACAATCAGTAGAACTCCCAGTAATAAAGAAGAAGCAGAAAGTAGTAAAGCAGGAAAAGAGGAAGGACTGACAGTCACACAGGCGGAGGAACAAATAGGCAGTTAGCCAGCGGAGGAGAGTTAGTCAGTTCAACGAAAGGTCGATAGGGAAGAGCAGAGCCTTAGGAGAGCTCTGTGAGAACTCTGTTGTACTAAATTAAACTGTAATAGACTCTGCAGAGTAGATGTATGTTGTTCTATTATTGATAATGAAATCTAGTTTTTGTTGTGTGTAATGTTATGAGTTGATTGATACTTATTTGCTTATGATGAATGTATACCCAGTTTAAATTTTAATTCAACCTTCTGAACATACTTTGATGAGTGATAGTTTATACAGAGAGTTGAGATATGGTTGTTGCTTTCAAGTCTCTATAGATGTTCTCTACGGTTTCATTTGTCTTCTACCTGATCTAGATTCTAATCTTACTAAGGTCGTGGCATGCCTTGAGTGATACGCTCTACTCTCTAGAGTAGGGTGAAAATGTTGGTGTTGTGCTAGACTACTGCGAAGACCTTTTTGGCCTCTACCCTGAACCTGGGTCTTGCCTAGAGACTTCCCTTTTCGCTAACAAATGTTTCCGTTGTAGGGACCTGAAAAATTCATTTAGGAGTTAGATCATGGTATTGTGGATCTCTGAGAGAGAACTACGAAGATGGTTGTATAATAATTTAGACCAGTTCATATCGCAACAAACGGAGCTTCGACAACAGAGGGAAAATATTTTCAAATATCGGGTCATGTTTTCCGAATCTGCAAGTGACCTGTACGAAATTTTCTGGGGAAAGTTTCCTAAAGAGCTTTATAATTGGTTGCGGAGACTGCAAATCAAGTCGCTCCCATGAGGATCGCGTAGAGTCTGTCACAAGTGGACACACATAGATCTTGTAGCACTCCATCGGTTAGATATCGATTTGACCTGAGCAGTAGATTTTTGGGTACAATCTACCTTAGAGGGATACATTGTGGAATTTGCAGCCGAGTGTTACCAATATTTACAAAATCTGAAGACATATTCAGATCCAGATTGCGGGGAGAACCGTTGAAGGAAATCCCGTTTTGGATCAAATATTTAATGGTGGAAGAGGGTTTGATGGCATTTCAAATTTCTAAGATGGAGACTTAAACATCCATTATTGGGGGAAGGAACTAAGGGAAAGATGCTACAAGTAAGTAGGAAGGGGGAATAGAGATATGGATGTCGAAACCTCCAGTAGATTGAGAGAGCGACGAGCACATCGGAGGGTGCATATTGCTGAGAAGTGGCGGGAAAGGGTGATGAAAGAGTTTGAGAAGCAGGAGAGTAATCGACAGGACAAGGAAAAGGCGCCGCAGATGACAAAGGAAACGAAAGGTCAGATGGGATCCCAAGGAATAAGAGGGACCATTAAGTAAGTTAGGAAAGTGGATAGGAGCCCAGCCCGAAGAGAAAAGGGAGAAAATTTCAATGAGGAGAACGCATGCCCCGAGGAGACGTCCGATGTGGATCTGCATGTTACGATGGAGCAACTATTCCGAGAGAGGTCGACACCCATAACACAAGGTAATCCTATTCCCCAAAGTTCAAGTAGCTCTAGTCCTGACCTTTTCTTGGTACTTTATCATCCACCTGATAAAATTTTTGTTAAGTTAAGGGAGTTTAGCAAGTCGAGTAGTGTTAAGTCTACAATACAAAAATCTACTAGCCACAGTACTAGTAGTAAAATCTCTCAGCCAGGAAGTAAATATTTTATTTTAGTACCACCCATACAAGAAAATATGGCGAGATCGTTCACCTAATACCCAAAATTCTCCAGGAGAGGTAACGATGATGTGGAGCAACACTGGTATCTCTGCGAAGCAATTTGGAGAGCTCGGTAGACACCAGAGGCAGTTAAGTTGATTGAGTTCCAGACCACTTTAAGAGAAAGAGCTCTTCGCTATTTCATCAAATGGTCAGAAGTTCATCCAAACCCAGCAATAGATGATGTGAAGAAATAATTTTTCAAAGAATTCAAATTACCTCAAACAGATCAGCAGGGATTATCTAAGTTGTGGAAAATCAAACAACGGGAAAGAGAGATGGCTTGGGACCTTATGAGAAGATTCAAGGATGTGATTGGGAAGCTAAGTTACCCAATCGATCCAAATCACCAATGATATTGGCTTATTAAAGCACTCCTTTCGTTGACAAGAACCCCACTGAAGCAACAGAAGATCGATACCTACAAGATGCTCTTGATCAAGCCATGAAAATAGAAGCTATGGAAGGGTACCCATAAGCGTTCAGAGGAGGAGGAGCAGTGCAAGACCCTTCCATACTAGGGCTACAACTTTAGATGGCCATTTTAATGGAGAATCTGAAAGACATTCAACCGATACGACCTACAAGGCCCAACGTGTGGTGCACCCATTGCCTGATGGAAGGACACGTGGCCACAGAATGTCCGAGATTGCGAGGACAAAATGCAAGAACTTCAGCAACAGGGACACAGGGGGCTCCACCAGTTGGGGGAGTTGCGCAGATAAATACCCAAGGATTATACCGACCGCAACCCCACTTTCTAGGGTTCCCCACTCAGCAAAATCAGACAGCAACCGACTACTGTGAAATATGAAAAGTTATTGTTCATCCTCCACGACTATGTCCAATTTTTCAAAAATATTCTAATGTTCCAAACAATATATACAGTGAATTTTGCACTTCTACAATGCATAATATAGAGCAATGTAGAGACCTCGATGCACTAACAGAATGACTGGACACACCATCTTATAGAGTGAATGAAACTCCAAGGGGATGAGGAGGAGGAATGAGAGGTGGCAGAACTGGAGGAAGAGGACCAATAAGGTGATATAATTGTGATCAAGAAGGGCACGTAGCCAGGCAATGTCTGCTACCCAGAATACCATGGTGCTCCCAATGCAGAGTTAACACGCACGCAACTGAAGACTTCCCAGAGTTGATTAAGAGGTGGGAGGAAAGAGCCAGACAAAGAGGAGCTAGTCTGGTTAATGCATAACTGAAAATAGTAGAAGCTCAACCCATGCAAAGCATAGCTATAGTAACCCGGGGAGGGAAGAAAACAGGGGAGGATGCATAGAGTATGGACCCGGTAAAACTGATCAATCCCGCATCTCTAATGAACGCTTTCAGACCGAATAGATAGAAGCAACATTTTAAGGAGGAGGTGGAAAAGTTTTCCCAGATAGGGCGGAGTAGAAGTATTGAGCTTCCAAAGCTGACCTTCAAAAAACAGGAGGAGACTCATACAAGTACATTGATTAAGGAATGGTTCTGAATGTTCCTGAAAATTGTAACCAATGCACCAATGCTAGAACAACTAAAGAAAAATCTAGAGTTGGTGGTGCAAGAAAATGCAGAACCAGGAGAATCAAGAAATTCAACAGAAAAAATACATAAGAAGGATAAAAATAAACATCAGAAGAATTGGAAGGAATTATGTGTGAATACGCAAGTTGCGGGAATTCAAATCAAAGATACAATGCTCGATCTAGGATCAGATGTCAACATTCTACCTAGAAAGACATGGGAAGCACTGGGGAGGCCAAATTTTACATATTCACCAATACATCTCCGAATGGAAAATCAGTACTGTATTTTACCCATAGGAAGGCTAGAAGAAGTTGAAGTTGATGTCGCGAGAGTGAAAACATATACATATTTTGAGCTGATAGAAATCATGGGGGACAAGGATCCCTATCCTGCTTTACTGGGGATATATTGGGCCTTCGAGAATTATGCAATGATGAATTTGAAAAAGGAATTGATGATATTCGAAGATGGGGAAGTCAGGGTAATTCAATCGCTTGACCCATATCAAGGACCCCGATATATAGAGACTGTCGACAATAGAGAGGACACTCAACTTCTAGTTCAACTTTACCAGATGACGGCAAGAAAGAGAGAAGATTATATCAATCCGATGGTGAGAGGGACTGTAAGCTGGAGAAGTTTTCAGAGTTCCGACTTGGGCTCAGAAATAGCTTGGGATGATTGGCAATAGGGAGGATATGAAACCAACACTAGAAGATGCGCTAATATCCCGGGAGTCAACTGTATTGGCACCGAGGTAAGAGGATATCCAACTCTATCAAATATGCATGCTGTAAATACATTTATTACAAAAGTAGAAGAAAAGGTACCAATAGAACATAGAGTCCCTCTTATGGATGTAGCGCTACAATCCACGTCAGCAAGATGGTGGGTCAACCATCGCAACTCTCTTCCGCAATGGGAAGATGTTGCAATAGCACTAAGAGCCAGATTCCAAGAAGCTTTACGACCTCAATTCATCAAAAAGTACCAAGGGGATTCTAACCCCATAGAGCACTTAAATAATTGTGAGTATAACTAGAAGAAGGCAGGGTATCTAGACTCTCTGTGGATACACAATTTCATACATTCACTGGACACCATTCCATAGGCCTGGTATTTGACGGAGGAAAAGAAGAGAGGAACTGGCACCTTGCGAGTAGTTGCAGAAAGGTTCACGCAATGTTTTTCTTTCAAGGGAGACACAGAACCAGTTACAAATGCACTCCAAGCCATCAGAAGATTACTATTCTTTCCAGAGCTTGAGGAAGATGAAGAACTACCAATCTTAGAATATAAAATCAAAGAATCAGTAGCATGTAAATGGATAGATTGCGAGATGGACGACGACGACTTAGAGAATCTCCGACATTTATACCTTAAATAGAAAGAAGGGGAGCGGGATATACAGGAGGAACCAACTTCAGAAGGACTACACACGTTACCCTTGAAGACAAAGAAGCTGAACATTGGAAGCACAGAGAAACCCTTGCGTCTATCGGAGATTACTGGGATACAAAAACAACAAAGGAAATCTTTGACCTATTACATGAATATGAATATTTATTCCCATCTTCTGTAGCAGAGCTCAAGGGGATTAAAGGAGACATGGGAGAAATTCTCATAGTCTTAAAACCATATGCAAGATCGGTAAAACATAGGCCTTATAGCCTAAATCCAAGAGTAAAGTGTTAGTATGAATCCTTTGTCGAAGTGTACGAAAAAGGACCACTTTAGCTACGCATAAATAATAGCCCTAACAACAAAAGTGGCTGCCAATATCTTCAGATCTGCGGTTAGTTGAACATAAAAGAGCTGCAAAAACCAGATCTATGCATGGAAAGACATTAAGCAGAAAAAATAAGGGTTTGCTCCATATACCAATAGACAAGACAAGAACAATTTTTGAAATAATTTTTGTATTAATCGGGCACCTGGGAGGAAAACAATAAGGTGTATCCAATTCTCCTCAGTGGGATGGGTTCTTGGAAGTCCTTAGCACTTCAGATCTAAAATCTCTCTCTCTCGTTGGTGTAGAAAACCCACACAAAGAATGGAACTCAAAGGGAGCTCACACAGCAAATGGCAGAAAATGGTGACCAAGTGTATAGATCCAGAGTGATCTAATAGGCAACAAAAGGTGAAGAATGGTAGGAAAACCCTCCTATTTATAACAAAATATTGGGTCATTCTAGATCTTGGTGCATGGGTTAACCAGATCTAGATCCACTTTTTATGGAATATTTTATTATATTTGTTGGAGGGAAAGGGTATTTGACTTGGGTCAAATCCCTTAATTTGTCAAAAATAAATAAATAAATGATTTATTTATCTTTTTAAGGAAGCGGTTAGAAGATAATCAAATAAATAATGATTTATTTAATTATTTGTGGGTGATTTGGTCATATTTAACAAGGAGTATTATCTAAATAAGATTTAAATAATTATTCCTAGAAAATAATAAGATAAATAAGGGTTTATCTAATTAATTTCTTTGTTTTTGGGTTAAACATGACTGGGAATAATAATTAATTTATGGTTTAATTAATTATTCCATGAGGAAAATTAAACAAAATAGGTTTGTTTAATATTTCCTTTTGGGGTTTCCTGTTTAGACCATAAACAACCTAATAAATGTGGTTTATTAAGTTATTTTACATAGTGAAAGTAATTTTACTTAGGGTAAAATTGGTCTTACATGGTGTACTTGGGTCCATCTAATGATAATAGGTTAGATGACCAAAAAATGGTGTAACAGATTGCCCCCTAGCGTGCGAGTGTCAAGAGAAAATCGTATGACCGAAGTACGTTGTAAGAACTCAATCACTAGACAACAAAAGGGAAGTCAGAGAGAGAAATGCAAGGTAGATAGTGTGCTGAAGAACTAGACCCTGAGGAGACGAGACTCGCAGGTGCAACAAGTCTCTTTTTATGAGAGGGTACCTGTGCTGAAGGCGGCGGGGGAGGCATACCTATGCCCGCCGTGACAAAGTACAAAAGAATAGTGTGTCCAGTAAACAAGGGACCGAACCATAAAGTACGGCCGACATAATCATGAGCCAGATAAAAATGCAAAGAGGAATCCCATATACATGTTGTGCCTGGGATAACAGCCAGGACTTGTACAATAATATATGAGTACATGACATACAAATACAACCCAAATGCCCCCTGTAAATGGCGAAGGGCTCACAAAATCTGACTGATACATGCAAATCAAAGAGGCGCTGCAAGTGGCGAAGGCCAACATCATCAAATATCTGGAGCTGCATCGAAGGCTGCAAGGAAGAGGTCATCCGGGCATGTGGGGGGATACCTGCAGGGCCACCCCCTCATGAGGGTTGAGACATCACATGCCAGGAATCATCGAAGAGGCTGTTTCTGGCCGGATCCTTGGACCATCAAGTATCCCAGGTCCCTAAGTCATGCGAAAGGAAGTGGAGAAGCAGATCGAGTTAGGGAAACGAGAGATCCGTTTCCTAATCGAAGACCTTAGAAACGAGAGTGGAAGAGCTGGAACCAAGGTACCGCCCTCCTGAGCACGGCTTGGAAGGAATGAGCTGATGTCAATAGAAGGAGGTCCGCCATAGGTGAGGCAATGAGACATCCTCAACTAAGGCACGAGAGAAAATAGTGGAGCGACGGACAGACTGACACTAATGATGATAGGGAAATGGAAAGGACTGAGTAGCGAATGGACGACTTCCCTTGTTAGAGCATAAAGGGCATGAATGACCTGGCAGCGACTGACACAATATCACAAGGGATAGGGGACAATGGGACTGAAGGTCATAAAGTGCGACACAAGAGAGAGACCAAGCAATGAAGGATGGAGGGCTATAGCGGGGTACAAAGGGACTCGGGATAGACTCCATGAATGCGATGATGACTCAACTTGGATGCTCTAAACAAGGGCGACTCAATGGTGCTGCCACACAGTAAAGGCCCAGTGGGGGACCATAAAAACATGAGTACAAGATGGGAACTCATGACGAAAATCGACACGAACAAAGACAAGTAAGGAGGCAAAGTGGTGCCCCAAGTACAATTTTCGTAAGTGAGGAAATTCGATTTTAATGAGAGGGGAAGTGACCCTTCTTGGACAAAATGTGTCCTGGTGAAGTATCAGATCATAAAAAACTAACAGATACCCATTTGAGGGCTCGGTGAGAGCTTTCCAACGGTGCAGACGGTTTATCAAATAGGGCTATGGTGTGATCACAGCAGTCGAAAGAAGAAACAGGGGTTCTCTTTTAATAAGGCAGTTTTCCCTCCAAATTCACTCATTTGCTATTGTTGCTGTGGTGAATGTAGGGAGGAGAGAAGGCCCTAAATCTTGTGGCGAGCGAAGCGGACAAACCGACCGTTGGAATCGAGATCCGTCAGTTGCAGGTAAGAGGCCTAACCTTACTCTTTCATATTGATGGATTGAAAGTTCAGTTTAGGGCCCAAACTCCCAGAAACAGACCCTCCTTCATCTCTACGGCCAGGTCGCACTTTTTGGGCCAAAAAGTGTGACCTGGGATGCGGAGATTTTAGGAAAAACTGCGACACAGTCCTGGCCAGGCGGAGAAAAGCTGCGACCTGGGCTGGAGGAGGTTTTAGTCTTGTTTTATGGGTGAGAGTTGGGGTTTTTGTGTTTGAATTATAGTATTGATACGCCTTATCTTGCTCCACAAAGATGATGTTTTTACGAGTATAAGCGGATTTACGGGTTAAGCGGAGAGAGAGACACAGTACGATACGGGCGGAGATCCAGAGGCGGATCAGGGTGTCCGTCGTGTGTTGGCCAGGTTTGGGGTTCTAAAGTTTTTGGAGAACCCGTTGATGAGAGCAGGAGAGCCCTTATTGGCCTGAATTATCAGTTATTGGGATCCAGAGCATGAGGTCTTTGTAGTGCAGGGGCACAGGATCGAACTGACAGTCCAGGATGTGTATTTCCTGACGGGTCTCCCACCACTAGGGATGGTGGGGAACACGCAGCCAGTGTTACCACGGGGGCGGCATATCATGGAGTTTGTGGAACGAAATTGTCGATCGGGTCTCCAAGTCAAGGGGACTCGAATACCGATCGGGGATCTAGAGAGGCTAGAAACCCATGCAGTGGCCGCAGCTGTGCTGCGTATCCTGGGCAACCAGGCGTTCCATCACATCACCGGGGGGAAGATGATGCTGGTAGAGAGTGTGTTGAGTGGGACCTACTATGGGTGGGCCCAAATGATGTTGGTGTCGTTAAAACGACAGTTTTCGCTCTGCAAGCGGCAAGTGAACCATGATTTCTCGTATGGGACTTTATTGTGCGCCTTCTTCTTTGAGAAGATCCCGACCTTGCGGCCTCGTGTACAGCTTCCAGATGGGGGCCCGAGAGAGCCCAAGATGCGCTGGTGGGGGCGGCTACTGTGCAGAGGAGGAGGAGGGGCGGTCGGGCGAGTGTTTCGACCTGAGTTCTTTGCCCATTGGGATCAGATGTCGTTATACATAGATAACTATCCCTATAGTGGGATGAGTTATTGTGGAGATCCGGACCTACCACTTCCGCCTGGTCGAGTCTGGGGGCCCGATGGTAAGTGACAGATTGTATTCTTGTATGGGCATGTTACAGTTTCTTGAATAGTAGCTAGGGTACTGATTCATGTACTGTTGGTATGAAGATATAGCGCCAGTAAAACCGGCCGGATATATGGGACAGCCAGCGTGATGAGTGCCCAGTCCGAAGTGGGTCGACGGTGGAAAATGAGGATACGGTAGCCTGGTATGACAATGTCAGCAGTAGATACGAAAAGTGTGTTTGGAGTATCGGACGCGGGTGGCGGGGACTTAGACCGGCTGATGTAGAACGCATATCATTGGTACGCCTTTCGGAGATAGCGAGGTCATGCAGCGCTTATGTGTGTGATCGGGGATCGTGATCTACGGGCTGCAGGGGCAGAGCCATTGGCTCGGGATCCGCCAGATAGTGAGTAGGTGTGGGGCATGTGGTGCCCTCTAGTGTGTATGTAGGGGCAGGTGGTGCCCCCAGTTTTGAGTTTTTTGTAACATGCTATGGGCATGTCATATGTATCAGAGTAGATGGACTCTAAACACATGTTTTTGCGACACATACTATGGATATGCATCGTTTGTAATAATTATGAATGTTATTTTCTTGAAAGAAATACGTGTGATAAATGCCAATCTAGAACATGGGTTGCAATACTATCTACATAGTGATTCTGTTCTCGAGGTACATGGTTGAAAGTTATGGTTTCAAAGGCACGTATCAAGAGTTTCACTCGTAAATAGCGTCTAAACAGCACAGGGTTATGCACACGATAAACACCATTTAATTGCATTACAAGAAGTAGGGAATCCAAACGAACGTGCAGATGGAGGATGCGATGAAAGAGGGCATCGACTAACAGACCACGCACTACATCATATTCGGCCTGATTGTTGGTGGCAGAACCAATGCAGACCCCGTTAGAGAGAACAAGGGCATGCAAGGGGGTGAAGATGGCCCAACCTGCCGAGGCTAGATTCCGGGAGTAACGACTTGCACCGTCGGCGTAACCGATAAAGGGTGTGGACGGGGGGTCCTATGCAAAGGTGTTACAATACAACAAATGAGGGGAGGAGAGGCAATGACGGCAGCGTGAGTGCATAGAAGACATCGGGCGGCAACACCGGGAGGGAGTGCAAGGAGCAGGATGACTATGACTCATATAAAAAATGGAGGGTGGTATATGAGGGCTATCGGAAGGATGGAGAGGACTCGGGCTGCGGAGGTCAACAGAGACACGAGTGGAGTAATCTCGCGTATGGCTAGAAAAGGGGTGGTCAGGTGACACAACAGGGGAGGATGCAGGGGGGCTAGGCTCCAAGTGTCTCGCAGAGGAGGATAGGTAAAGAATGGTTACAGTAGACTCCATCATCTGAACATCAGGGGGGGGAATGTTGATGGCAGTGGCGGATCCTCAGGCTGACCTGAAGCATACTGCGCTAGGATGGGAGAGGCGGATTGATTTTGTTCAACCTCATACTCTCAGACCACCTCTAAAGAGGCGCGGTAATGCGTCAAGTGAGGACAATGGTGGGAGTAATGGTCATGAACGCCGCACAAAGCACAAGGTTTGTTGGTGCGGAGAGTCTTGGGGTTCTTGGTTACGGACGAAGAAGGAATGGAGGCTTCAGGAACCGTAGACTCGGGGAACGCGACTTTAACCATGGGTTGAATATGGGGCAACTCGGGACAAGCATGGGTGGCATGACCGGTGACATCACACAAGGCATAGGGCTTTGCGGGGGGAGGAGGGGCCGGGTCAGTCGTGGTGATCTTATCTTTGGGTGCCCCCTTGCGGGCTTTGCCTTTCTTCTAGAGAGCCGTCACGACAGGAGAAGGGTCCTGTGGAGGTGCGGGGGGCACAGTGGCAATGGAGGAAGCGAGGGGGACCGGCTGAACCGGTGTCAAAGCTATGTAGGGTTTGGGATGACCAGGAGGGGTGGCGGCTGGGGGATCAAGGTACCAGACTGGTATGCCCAAGGTCAGGTTAGGGAGAGAGAGGGTGGCCATGATGGGGACAGAATATACTCCAGGAGGGGGAGCCAGGAAAGGGATTTGTCCAGTAGGGTAATGACCAGGAGGGACGGCTTCGAGATGGTTAAGGCCAGGAGGAACTGATCCAGGAGGATAAAGGGGTTCAGGGATACCAGCTATAGGGGGAGGGCCAGAAGGAGGAGGTCTGGCTGGCTGAGGTGAATGGTTAGGAGCGGGTTGCGGAGGGCGAGGGGGAGGTTGCTGACTAGCCAAGGCAGGCCGCTTACGGGCAGCCTGAGACGATTGCATCATGCAAATATTCGATAAGCTGGGATTAGTGATAGGAGGAGGGGGAAGGTTAGGGAAAGTTCCAAGGAGGGAGGAATCTTTGTAAACGTCGGGGGAGACACTGGTCAAGGAATCGACGGTTTGCTTGTTGGCTACAGAAGAGATGGTCGTCTCAGGTGAGGTCTGAGATTTTGGCTCATGATAGGTCAGCTGGTCAATGGTGACTATCTTTCCATTATGGGGGAAAGACATCTTGCGGAAAACCGCGGATGGGACAATAGACATAGCATAGGTGTAGCTTCGCCCCAATAGAATGTTGTAGTCTAGCGGGGCGTCGATGACTTCGACGTCAACGCAAACAGTCTTACCGGCAAGGGTGATAGGAAAATTACGGAAGAGGCCAATGGGCTGGGAGGCGTGGCCATCCCACGCTCGAAGGGTGATCATGGAGAGAGGGCTAACTCGGGGGATCAGGGTTGCTTCCCAGCAGAAGCGGACATCACGCGGTGATGGCCTCATCGATTATGCAGGAGGATCTGGCGTTAGGATTTTGGCGGGATTTGGAAGACGGAGAGGAGGAGGGGATGGTCCCGATTGAGTAGAGCGTAAAACAATCATTTGGTCATCGAGCGGGATCCCAGTGCCCGGCGAATGGTAATTATTCTTTTGGGAAGGAGCTGCTTGGAAGAGTTGAGTGTGGAAATGGCGTGATTGCCATAAAATCGTCTAATATACTATACGAATAGAGCAGAGACGACCGGAAACGGCGTTTCGCGTAGGGGTCCCCTTAGGAATTTTGGTATGAACCTCAACTTTAGGTTTGGGGATATGTGAGGTCCGGATGTCGAAAAGAGGCTTTTATAAGCGAAGAAGAAGGCTTACTAAGCGGGAGGCCAGAAGCGGGGAAGCAGAATGCTGGCGAGACCGAAGTTTGAATGTGGTCAATGATCAGGGAAGAGATCGGAGTGCATCATAAGAATCTGGTAATCAGAGGAACCCCGAGAAAGGGAAGGGGAGTGGCCGACCTGGGTACAGCCATTGATTCTTGAGGGAAAGGATCGATAAACATTGGTTGGGTGGTGGCATTAGAGCTTGTAAGGAGAGCGTCTTTGTGCACAATGTGAAGCAAGAGACCACATAGCGCATACGGGGTAGAGGGGACAATCGTGGGTGTGACTGACCATAAACACGCAGCACGAGCAGGCCTTATTTGTGCGAAACGCTTTGTCACAGCTTGGGTTTGAGGTGGGCCTGATGGCTGGCGGTTGGCAGTGTTAGGGTCCATACCAGAATTGGGTCCATGGGTACCAGGGGCAGATTGGTTTTGATTGCCTCTCCGCCTTCTTTGAGAAAATGGGGGATTAGTCGCGCCCTGCTGTGCAAATACTTGCCCTGGAGGGGGCTGTAAGTGATGTTGCGGGTTTGGAGGAGGCAAGGGAGATGGAAGCACAGATGCTGGAGGAGATGGCACACCAGGCTGTGGATAAAGGTAATGGTTAGGTTGGGAAACATTGAGGTAAGCAAGAGGTTGGGCAAAAGGAGGAGGCATGCCGTATCCTGGATACATGCTACCGGGAGGGGGAAGAGTGCTAGAGGTGCTGGCCCCTCCCTGAGGGAGACCATAGCCCAAAGGAGGTTGAGCATACGGATGGGACAGGGCTCCAACGATACCGTTGGCGGAATGAGATGCCCCCGGGGCGTTAGCGCCACCGGGCCTGGGGAGGTCAGGAAGAACGGTATAAACATAACCAGATTGAGCGTAGATCAGGTCATATTTCAAGGCTATTTGGAGGGCGGCTTCTTCGGTTTAGGGGAAAATGGGAGGCGGCTGTCCTTGCGTCGGAGCTAGGAGGTGCGAAGGAACCAGTCCATATAAAACCGATCTTCGAAGGGAGGGGCTCGACATAAGCTCCGTCTTCTTCGCCATTCCTGAACATGGGCGGAAAGGCGGGTTGAAGAGGATTGCTTGAAGGAAGTCAAGAGCTCCGTGCCAGTGTCGTATCGGAGAGGGAGCTGGAAATAAGACAAAAAGGCTTGGGCAAGGGTCGCAAAGGTGGTATGGGAAGAGGTGGCCTGTTCAACATACCATTTAGAAGCTTCGCCGGTAAGCGTGCGTTGGAACAAACGAAGACGGATGGAGTCATCGGTAATGGAATTGGAGGAACACCACATGTGGAAAGATCGGACATGATTGGTTGGATCTTCTCCATTAAGGCCCTCGAACTTAGGGATGTCGGAGGGGAGCTTGGTTGGCATAGTGGGCCAGTTAGCATTGTGGTGAATGGGGTCATTGATCAACTGATGGAAATCGGGGAGGCTGAGGCCTGCAATGTACGGCAGCACAGGGGTGGCCGGGGTAGTTCCTGTGGCGGTTCCGCTAGTAGTAGGGCTGGCATTGGGGCCGGGAGAACCACTAGCGTTAGGCCCTGGACCAGACATGGTGAAGGGGGCAGGAGAACCGGGAGGAGAAGGAGGACCCGAGGAATCAGGGGAGGAGTCAGAGTGCGGACTCGAAGGTGGACTGGCTCGACGACGGCGGTGCGGAGTAGGTCGATCAACCGGAAACTGAGGGTGAAGGCCAAGAAGTCTCCGGGAAAGGCGCCTTGGGGGCGCAATGATGACAGGAAGAAGGAAACCGACAAGGGCAGAAAGGGATAGAATCAAGTGAGGTCAAGGGCAGACAAGGTGCAGTGACAATTGATTTTAGAGTCTTTGCCAGGCGGTGTTAACCAGGCGCTTCTTCACTTAGGGTCAGTGTGTGGTGTGCGTTAATTTTAATTTTTAAACCCTTTTCGTTTTGAGAGCAAGAAAAAGTGTGTTGCGTAACTGAAAAGAAATCTGCAGAGAACAGTATATAAAGCTGAAATAACAGAACATTTAACAGCTAACCGTGCATCAATCTAACCCAAAAAGGCGGGTCTCTCAAAACTACTCCAAAATAGGGCAAAAATCTAGTCAAAACACACATAAAAAGAGGCCAATAGATCTAGGGTCAAAAAGGGACAGGGATCTAGAGGATAAAGCTGTTGAAAAGAGGTGCAGATCACAGCCAAGAGACAGAGGCAAGGTGGCTGGAAAAAGGAAGGAAATCAGCAAAAAGCGGATGGGGCAAGGAGGGGGCCCTAAAAGTAGATCCAAACAAATCTTCAGGAGGTGATTTGAGAGGTAGAAGAGCTGATTACAATGGATCTGAAAGGGAGGTAACAGATTTGGAAAAAAGGAGGTTGAAGCTCTGAAAAACAAACGGCTGAAACAGCTAAAACTCTTCCACAAAAAGTGGAGGGTACTAGAGCCCTAGGGGGCTAGGTTCCCACTTAGATGAGTAAAAACAGATCAGAACTTGGTCAAAGCGGGCTGAGACAAAGGCTGGAAGACCCTGACAGAAGCTGCAGCAAAACCCAGAAAAATTGCAGAAAAACTCGAAAAAATTGTAGGAGCCGCGGTTGGAAAACATTTCGGTGCGGAGTCGCGGAAAAGGAAGGAAAGTGCGACAAGATAGTCCCAGTGCGGAGTTATGGGCCAAAGAGTGCGACCCCCGGCCAGAGTTGTCTCGGCGCAGATTTCGAGAAAAGTTGTCGTCTCGGGTTCTGTTTGGTGTAAAGCTTACGTGATAGGGCCGAGAAACACGGAAGTTAGAAATTTTTGATGTTTTAGGGTTTATGTGGAAAACAACATAAAAATGAGAAAACGGTGAAAAGAAACCTAGGGTGCGAAGTAGGCGGATATGCGGGGAATATGAAAAACGGCAGTAGGTAAATGATTCATTAATGTTAGACCTTGATTTGTTAGTATGAATCCTTTGTCGAAGTGTACAAAAAAGGACCACTTTAGCTACGCATAACTAATAGCCCTAACAACAAAAGTGGCTGCCAATATCTTCAGATCTGCGGTTAGTTGAACATAAAAGAGCTGCAAAAACCAGATCTATGCATGGAAAGACATTAAGCAGAAAAATAAGGGTTTGCTCCATATACCAATAGACAAGACAAGAACAATTTTTTGAAAGAATTTTTGTATTAATCGGGCACCTGGGAGGAAAACAAGAAGGCGTATCCAATTCTCCTCAGTGGGATGGGTTCTTGGAAGTCCTCAGCACTTCAGATCTAAAATCTCTCTCTCTCTTGTTGGTGTAGAAAACCCACACAAAGAATGGAACTCAAAGGGAGCTCTCACAGCAAATGGCAGAAAATGGTGACCAAGTGTATAGATCCAGAGTGATCTAATAGGCAACAAAAGGTGAAGAATGGTAGGAAAAACCCTCCTATTTATAACAAAATGTTGGGTCATTCTAGATCTTGGTGCATGATTAAAATAATGTTAACCAAATCTAGATCCACCTTTTATGGAATATTTTATTATATTTGTTGGAGGAAAAAGGTATTTGACTTGGGTCAAATCCCTTGATTAGTCAAAAATAAATAAATAAATGATTTATTTATCTTTTTAAGGAAGTGGTTGAAAGATAATCAAATAAATAATGATTTATTTAATTATTTGTAGGTGATTTGGTCATATTTAACAAGGAATATTATCTAAATAAGATTTAAATAATTATTCCTAGAAAATAATAAGATAAATAAAGGTTTATCTAATTAATTTCTTTGTTTTTGGGTTAAACATGACTGGGAATAATAATTAAATTATGGTTTAATTAATTATTCCATGAGGAAAATTAAACAAAATGGGTTTGTTTAATATTTCCTTTTGGGGTTTCCTGTTTTGACCATAAACAATCTAATAAATGTGGTTTATCAAGTTATTTAACATAGTGAAGGCAATTTTACTTAGGGTAAAATTGGTCTTACATGGTGTACTTGGGTCCATCTAATGATAATAGGTTAGATGACCAAAAAATGATGTAACATAAAGGAAAAAGTTAAAGAAGAGATAGATAAAATGTTGAAAGTAGGCTTGATTTTTCCAGTTGAGGAAGCAAAATGGGTCAGTCCCATTGTAAGACAAAGCAAAAAGGAGAAATCGGATATTAGAGTATGTGTGGATTATAGAAGTCTCAACAACGCATGCATTCATGATCCATTTCATATCCCATTTAGCGATGAGGTTCTCGACAATGTAGTAGGAAACAAAGCCTATTCATTCACAGATGGATTCTCGGGATTTCATCAGGTGAGAATAGCAGAGGAAGACAAAAGGAAGACGACTTTCACAGCTGAATGGGGATCATTTGCATACCATCTCATGCCCTTTGGACTAAAGAATGTGCCGGCATTATTTCCACGAATAGTGACAGCAGCATTTAGGGACTATATCCATAAGTTCCTAGAGGTATATATGGATGATTGGAAAGTTTACAGCTTATTGAAGAACCATGCAAATTTGCTCAGAATAATATTTGATAGATGTAGACAACTCCAAATCTCCCTCAACCTGAAGAAATGCATCTTTGCAGTACCTTTTGGGACACTTCTGGGACATGTCATTTGTAAGCAGGGTGTCGATGTGGATCTAGCAAAAGTAGTGGTCATTGTTAATATAGAAGCACCAGAAACTGTAAAACAGTTGAGGTCACTACTTGGGCATACAGGGTACTACCGAAGATTCATCCATAACTATGCAAAAATTACAACACCATTATAAAAATTGTTGCGGAAGTCAGAGATATTTATGTGAAGCGATGAATGCACTGACGCGCTAAACACATTGAAAGAAAAACTAGCAAGTGCACCCATCTTGGTTCATCCTAACTGGGACAAACGGTTCCATGTCCATATTGATGCCTCTAGTATTGCATTAGGAGCAATGTTAGCTCAGCCAGGAGAGACTTCTGTTGACCATACAGTGTACTTTGCAAGCAGAAAGTTGTCTACAACTGAAAGGAATTACACAAAAACAGAACAAGAAGCTCTTACGATGGTATACTCTCTTCAGAATTTTCGTCATTACCTATTGGGAGGTAGATTCAAGTTCTTTACAGGTCACTCAGCATTGAAATACCTGGTAAACAAACCTGTGCTTGAAGGAATAATCTGTAGATGGCTCCTACTATTCCAGGAGTTTACTTTTGAAGTAATAGTAAAGTCGGGGAGGTTAAACGTGGGTCTTGACCACTTATCAAGGTTGGAGAACGGGAGAACGGGGGATCCCTTGATGATCAATTTCCAGATGCTTATCTCTTCAGAGTAGAAGCCATCCAAGATTATCTAGAGAAGATAGAAGTGTATCTGGCCATAGGGAAATGCCCAACATAATACACGGCAACCCAAAGAAGACATTTGGTAGTGAAAGCAGCTGAATATCAACTGATAGTAGGACAATTATATAAAATGGGATTGGATCATGTCTTACGAAGATGTGTCATGGACCATGAAAGAGAGGATATCTTGTGGGAGTGTCACAACAGAGTTGCGGGAGGCCACGTCGGCGCAAAACCCACCGCAAGGAAAATACTACAAGTAGGGTTATGGTGGCCCACAGTTCCCAAAGATAGTAAAGCATATGTGAAAAAATGTGATTTATGCCAAAGAACAGGATTTCCATCGCACCGTGATGAGTTACCACTGCAACCTATAAAAGCATTGCAGCCATTTGAAAAATGGTTCGTTGACTTTGTAGGGCCAATTACACCAATGGCACGACACTCACATGCAAGTTATATAATAACCGCAACGGATTATCTCACAAGATGGGCAGAGGCAGCACCAGTAAGAGATTGCACATCAGACACAACAACCAGGTTTATTTTTGATAATATCATTAGCAGATTTGGCTACTCAATAAGCCTAACAAGTGATCAAGGTACACACTTCATTAATACAACAATTAAATCTCTGCTAGATAAATTTATGGTACAACATCACAAAAGCAACCCATACCACCCTCAAGCGAATGGAACCGTTGAGGCATTCAAAAAGATCTTAGAAAAGGGACTAACCAAGATATGCAATGTCAATCGGGATGACTAGGATGAAAGGATACCAGCCACATTGTGGGCATACATAACAACCATAAAAAGGTTACACAATCAAGCTCCATTCTAGCTGGTATATGAAAGAGAGGCGGTAGTAATAGTTGAATATATCATACCAAGTCTCTTAATTGCTTCAGCAGTGCATATGAGAGACGAAGACTCAATCACTGAATGCCTCCATGAGATACAAGAGCTTGAAGAAGATAAATTTCTAGCGGATTTCCATCACACGATACAAAAATAAAGACATGGAATAGGAATCCCAATAAAAAGACCTCACAATGGCACATAAATAAATTTCACTTGTTGCGATGTGGAGATCACATCGCAACCAATTGTGGTCGGGGGGGTAGATTTTGTCGTGTCAGAAAGCCACACGTGTCAAATATCATTAAGTCATAATAATCCATCATACCATTGTCAATCCGTAGGATCACCTGAAATTGAAAAATAATTGTTGTATTTAGTAAACCCTATACCATAATATATTTTCCATATTAAGCCATAATTATTACTCATCACGTCTACCCAAATCCCAAAGCCATAGTGAGCAATGTCAGAATACACCTCACCGTGGTAACTAATCACATGATTATAGCCGTGGGAGAGACAACAAAAAAATAATTATTTAAGGGGTCATATCAACCTCGTTCGTGTCGGTAGCATTATTTAACTTGCATGAAAGAAGAAAAGCACCAAAATGCCGGAAAATTCTGAGTTAGCAAAAATAGAAACAGCTACAACAGCAAGCAAGATTTCAGCAAGAGGAAGCTCGCAGAAGTAGACCAGCAGCAAGAATTCACATAAATAGACCAGTAACAAAAATTCAGGTATATAGAAGAAGAACAAAGATGACAAAGATAACAACATCAATCGTTGAGCCCGAGCTTGATGCAAGAATTCAAAGGATAGAATCGTTGATCGGCAAGTATGACAATGCTTCGTTAATTGACATGAATTTCACGGACTCCTATCAATTCCCAGCTATGAAGAGACAATTGTATATGGAGAATTATGCCATAGAGGGAGGAGGTGAAGCAGCAAGGATGAATCTAGAATTCAATGGTATTCAAAGGTCGACTATACTGAACCTCAGGAACCTCCCGGTATTTGGAACAACGGGAGCGGAAATGCAGTGTAAAAAATTCCTGATAAGCAGAGTTTAGAATGGATCATTGTGGGTAGGGAGAGAGATACCTATACATGCAGAGGACATTAGTAGACTTACCATATTATCACCAAAGGGGAATGACGTCTCAACGACATTCTAGAATGTGTGCAAAAGAGCCAAGAAATTAGGGGACTGTGATTATTACAAGAAGTATGAGACTAGAAGAGGAGGGAAGGGTGGGAAGATCGACCTCATCAACAATCCAGTAGTGAAATTTTCCTGCCATCTGATAGCGGGTAAAACAATGAGGCATTACACCAAAGGAGAATGCACCCTCGACACCATATCAGTCGCAGAACACTGCATCCAAGGAGCACATCTAAACTGGTGCACTTTCTTGTTGAATGAACTATTTGATGTCTGTGAGGATAATTACAGGCAAGCCACAGGATTCATCTACAGCTATCTCATTATGGCATTTGCAATGTGGAAATGGACTCACCCAGGGATAAGGTATCTTGCAAAAATCACTCAAAACTAGCCAATGGCGTTAAGATTTACGCCCTGGAGAGTATCGGGAGATCCCAAGACCAAGGAGGTCAATGAGGAGGCTTTCTCATTCTGGTACAGGTAGATGGTAGATGTGGTGGGGAGCCAAAAAAGGGTTCTGAGGGACATATTGGAAGATATTCTTTGCAGATATGGTTCGGGGTAACCCAAAAACATACCTATATCCGACCTAGTTGCGTGGACGAAACTACATTCCGAATGCGGCCACTAAAGTTTCAAGTAGATGAAGAATCCTTCCACACCGAAGTCTGTTCATGGCCAGGAGCTTCGATGGAGGTTAGAAGCAGAATACCCCATTATTCATTCGAGGTGATGCTACCAAAAGCATTCCCAGGGGAGTCACCAGAAGAAGCAACGAGGAGGATTTCCCAACTGCAACTATGGCCTTTACTGAACCAGCTCAACATGAGGGTGAAGGATTTCAATCTGGTAATAAAAAATCTCACAAGTGCCTCTACTATGTTTCCTTCTTTTTCTGACTTCCAATCTTTGAATTCAGTATCCCCACCCACAACAACCCCCGTCATTACGGCCCTACCTTCCACCATGTTCAACTCCCCTCCAGCAATCACAGTCACCCCAATCTGCAAGATCAAGGCACCCAAGCCTCCGGTCGCTGCACCTAAGCCAAAGAAAGCACGAATTATGGTGCACAAGCAAATAGTTGATCTCACTGGGGAAGATCAGACCCAACCTATGGATACAGGTGTACCAGTTCAAGAAGAGCCAGAGTTTACCACCCAAGTAACATCTGTGCTACCTGTGTTTGATCTGTCCTTGGTTCTAGACATGTAGACATCATCTCCACCTCATAGTCACAACTCATTACCATGTACTTCATTCACTTCCAAATACCACTCCATCCACACTCCGTCCACCTCAGTGACTATCTCAGATCCAATAAAGCTAGGGAACAAGACAAACGGTGAAACTGAGGCAGAAGTTAACTCGGGTACAGCTGGAGTACCCTAGGTGGACCGACCCTCGGTGGGACAGGACACCTTCCTAGAGCTATTAGTTCAAGGAGGGTCTTTTACTTCAGATACAACGCCCTCATCACCAAAGTTGAACCCTTTTCAGCAAGCCAACCTAATATTGCAGCAGATTATATCAACCACATGTATGAACGTCCCAGAACCTTAGTTACTGCAACAGAACAAACCAGCATCCCCACAAGAGCACTCAGAGAGATCATTGGGCAACCCCTTAGAGAAATACAGTTAACCCAGGAGATGTCAGGTGTCGATAACATGCAGAGCTGGGGGCTAGCTAATTATACAATTTCATCCAGTTGATAGCACAACAAGCAGAAGGACTGCACAAAGACCTCCAACAGAGGTTCGAGCAACAACAACAGCAGTTCATAGTGCTTACTGAAGAGCACAATCAGCTTAAAAGTGAAAGGATACTTTACAAGAGTAGCTGGAAAAGGTAACAGAAATCTTCAAAGACCTATGGCCGACAATAGTTGCCTAGGATAACAAAATTCCAGAGGACATATCGGCCTACTCAATCATTGAAAGGTCTATCCAAGTGAAAATTGCATGCACAAATCTTAGCAGAACAAACCAGGAGCTCATGGAGGCGTTAGCAGCTAAACCAACATTACCAGACCCTACCATGGTATATGCTGAGAAGGTCACAGAAAGACAGAAGCAGGTAAACAGCATGAGGGAAACCCTGGGGACAACAGTCAAAGAGGCTTATAGCCTACTAAATAATTTACATGAATGCTCCAACTCGCTAACAATGCAAGCCCACCCAATATCAGCACAGCTTCAGCAAATTTCTCGAGAAATCAAAGAAGCCACTGATCTGGTTGGCATAACCCAGTTGTACAACCAGGCAGAGGTGCTGGAAACCAAAATCCAGAAAATAGAAGAACACTCAGCAGCTACAAAACAGGTCCTCAGATAGTTAAGGCTAATAGTAAAACAAAAATCAGAGGCAATACAACAGATGGCATCCGAGGCCAAGCCGAAGATACAAGAGGTAGTCAGCAAACTGCCACCTGTGACAAGTGAAACTGAGGCCGAAAAAGTCGCCACCCAGACAGAGCAGTTAATTAAAGAGTGGAAATAGGAAATCACTGAATTTGCAAAACTCAAGTCTTCAGCATTGAGCAAGGTTATAGATTTGGGGCCTTGGTTTGGACAGAGTGAAGAAACAGAAAAGACAAGGTCAGCCTCTGAAGCCGACAGACTAACGGAAGCCACAGCAACAGAAAAATATTGACTCGGGACGAGTCAATAGTGTGTGGTCGAGGCCTGTTGGGCCCTTTGTTTTGGAAAAATAACAATTTTGAGCTATGGAGGTTTGGCGGACAAGTGTCAGAATGCAACCAAGGTAGACAGGGAGCTATCACGGTTGCGGAAAGCTAGAAGATAGGTGGCGCGGCATTGGCAGAGAACAGTGCAGATGACATATATGGGAGACAAGAACAATTAGTAGAACTCCTAGTGATGCAGGAGCATCCGACTCAGCAATTTCATTTAATTTGATTAAATATAGGGGGTCTTGTATTTCTAAGAAATTGGAATGCTTTGTTTGGAGTTGAGTGATTTTAATATTTTAAAATAGGATTAATAAAAAAATTGAGAGGATTTGTAAATATTCTCAAGCGAGAATATGAGAGATTTGAAAATTTATTATTTTAGAATTAGTTTCATGAATCTGGGGATTTATGAGGATCCTTAGGGATTAAGTAGAAATTTTAGGATTAAAGAGAATTCTTAGGAATTTGTTGAGAAGATAAAGGATCTGAAACCAAAATTGGTTTCAGAACCATTTATATAAATTATAAGCCTCAAAGGCATGGAAATATATATAGAGAGAAATTCAGGATCAGATAGTTAAGGTTTGGATTGGAAGCCTACGGGCAGTAGGAAGAAAGAGGCCACTGATTGAACATCAGGCCAAAGAGGAGAAGTTGTGTAAATATTTGGTAAATATATATCATTACTTAATTTTTGAGTTATATTGTGTACAGTGAAAAATTGTTTGTATGTACCAGAGCATGCATTTGTATAATATAAGTGTGCATGTGTATTTTGGAAAAACCAAAAATAGAAATCAAATTCTATGAAATCGAATTCACAAGGAATTTGATAGATTCCTTTTGGAAAACCGAATGACTGTAAATGAAGTTCATTGAAAACATGAAACTGGATGATCTGTAGAATTTGAATTCAATTTAATTAAATAGAGAAGTTTTCTACGCAAAATAAATTTGATGAAACGAAAGCCAAACCCTATGCAACGATTAATGATCTAAGTCTGGTGTGTATGTTTTTAAATTCCGCATCTGTTGTGTAGTTGAACAGTCCGACAGTATTGTTAATTTAGAGTACTGTTGTGTTTAAAACCTGTATATATAGATAGTGAAGTAGATCCGCAATTTGATGTCACAATTGGGGCTTTACTGCAATTACAAATGATGGAGATAGAACTACAGAAAAACCCAAAATCGTTAAACTGTGAATCATGTTGTAGCGGATCTGTGTGAATGAAAGTAAACAAGTGATGGTAGAGAATTTTAAATGTGGTTGAATAATTGAACCAGAACCCTCAGCGGAAAGCACGAAATGAATAAAGTGTAGTCATGAATCAAGGACGCAGTGAAACTTTGGAGTAGTATTTCTGGTCGAGTTGTGTGGCAGAAGCTGAAATGTGTAGAACAGTGAAATGGTTTCACAAAACCAGTAAGCGGTATTCGAACAAGTTTGAAATGTTAAGTAGTAATAATGGGTGAATGCGATAGTGGTTGTGGGTTGACACGTGGCATATGAAAACTGCCTATTTCGCATAGCTTCAACACATTAAACATCGGTTGAGTTAAATTGTGATACCTGTTGATTTGAAGGCATAGAATGATCGACGGTGGATAAGTGAATTGGAAAGCTGTGGAGCCGAATATAACATTTTATCAGCACTTGGTTTTGTAACCAAGGTACGAATTTTATTTAAGTGATTTCATAAATACAAATGTTAAGATGGGTATTTTTATATGATTTGGAAACGTGAATCAACAATGGAGAGTGAATGTCAAGTCAGCTTTGAATTCGTTAAAGGTAAAAGATTGACGGAAAGGTAAGTCAACAAAGATTATGTTATTTGTAAGGTTTGAATGATTTCTATTATATAAAGATTATAATAGGAATTAAAGAGTGGAATGGAGAAGTTTATAAAGTGAATCTTTGAATGGGAAAAGTTCCATGTAACTTTAATTTAAAGATTTAACTTGAAACAAAGTGGGTTTTTTTTTAGAATGAAATAATTCTTCCGCATAAAGAGAGAAGGTTGAGATGTTTTAAGGAATGTGGATTTCACCATGCTAAATCAGATTTCAAAACTTGGTTTGAATAGAATTTCATTAAATATAGTTAATGAAATTTCCTGGGAAAAATGAGAAATGCATTTTACATGCAAATAGTGAGTATAAAGCAACTAAGGCTGCGTCACCTAGTAATAAAGAACAAGCGGAAAGCAACGGAGCAGAAAAAGAGGAAGGACTGATAGTCACACTGGTAGAGGAACAAATAGGAAGTAAGCCAGCGGAGGACAGTTAGTTAGTCAGTGCAGCGAAAGGCCGATGTGGAAGAGCAGATCCTTAGGAGAGATATGTGAGAACTCTGTTGTGCTAAATTAGACTATAATAGACTCTGCGTAGTAGATTTATGTTGTTCTGTTATTTATAATGAAATATAGTTGTTGTTGTGTGTAATGTTATGATTTGATTGATAGTTATTTGCTTACGATGAATGTATACCCAATTTAAATTTTAATTCAGCCTTCTGAACATGCTTTGATGACTAATAGTTTATACAGAGAGTTGAGATATGGTTTTTTCTTTCAAGTCTCTATAGTTGTTCTCTATGGTTTCATTTGTCTTCTACATGATCTAGATTCTAATCTTACTAAGTTCGTGGCACACCTCGGGTGAGATGCTCTACTCTCTGGAGTAGGGTGAAAATGTCGACGTTGTGCTAGACTATTGTAGAAACCTTTTTGGCCTCTACCCTGAACCCGGGTCTTGCCTAGAGACCTCCTTTTTCACCAACAGAGATGAATGTGGCAACCAGATTGTCACTCCACATGGGCTTTGAATTCCTTGAATATTTGAAAGGATTTATCTTTTGTGTTCGTATACCCACATTTTTTTCCAGTGATCATGTACAAAAATATGAAAATATTGGACTGTACTAACACTAGGTTTCACGAGTCCACAGAAATCAATGTGTAGCAGGTCCAATGGAGCAATTGCCCAATATGTACTTGTGGTATTTCTTTTCTTTTCTCTGTCTAAACAACTAGAGAACAAATCATGTATTTTTCAATGAGGGAAGGCCTCTCACCATATTATTCCTACAAAGTACAAGAGGGTATCCAATAGTTTTTTAAAGTTTGTATTTTTGACAATGAGAGCTTGATTGTTGTTGTAAATAACAACTTTTCAAAACCATTTAAAACAACATAGTAAACAGATTGTAGAAAAAAATATTCACCAAATTCTGACCAAAACAATGATCTTTTCCATTTCTCTCAGTTGGATTTGTTATCAATGTTATCAATAGTTCTAGGCACTGCACTTTATAACTAGGTCCGAGAACAGAGCTAAGGCTACCCTCAGCAAGCAAACAACTTGCGAAATTACAGTGTCTTCCCAAATATTTTTTGCTACCATCTATTATAGAGCATGTATAATTTATTGTACAATAAGTTTGTCACTGTGATGTTATTAAAAAACATCAGCAACTCAATTCTTTGTAAGTTTGAACATATACATCAAAAAAATGTATAACAAAATTAACTAGATTACAACAAAATCTTCTTTGTCTAGGCAGTGCAGTTTATAACTAGGTCTCGAGAACAAGCTAAGGCTACCCTCAACAGCCAAACAACTTGCAAATTTACCATGTCTTCCCAATCCAAAATTAGGATGTTTGTGAGTGTCTCCAAAATTGTAAGAATTTACAGTAATCGTATATCAAACCCATATACAGAGTGTAAAACTATATGTTCACTATAAACTGTGTTAGCAGTATCATCTAGAATATCCTTGTCTCAAACTGTTACTCCTGCAAGCTCTTTAATCCCTTGAAGACAAGTCAAGAAATACCTGCTAAAAGAACTCTCTCAATGAAAACTATTGCGTCTAGATTTATTCTGTATCCAGATTGACCCTAATATGAGTAGCCTTGTTTAATAGGGAAAATAGCCATTCTGATGTAATTAGTTTTAGTCAAGTCTTCAAATAATCCCTTGTATAGACCAAAGGAGGAAACAATACTAGCTTTTATAAAGAATATGCAGTGTACTATTTCCACAAGTAAGTTCTGTAAATACTGTTCGCCCCTCTCTAGTGCTATTGTTGTTATACTGAAGGATTGGTATTCCATCCCATCATCGTAGGTTTTCGGTAGTATTAGAAGGGTTTAATAGCAGTCCCTCACCCTTGTAAAAGTGGATAAATTCAGGAGCAGAGTGGTGACCTATGCAATATAGTAAATTGGGAAGTGAAAAGAGCCTTGTCTAAGTAGGTAAATTCACTACTGAAAGGTGGCCTTACCAACTGCCCAAGAGATGGGAAATTCAAGGGCAGAGCGGTGGTATTTCCCATCCAACCATACCATGCCTTTCTAGTGGGGAAATTCTCTCTCCAACATTGTAAGACTTTACACTCATTGTATTTTAAATGTAAAAACAAGCTATAAAAATAGTCATTGTATTTTAAGTGTAAAAACATGTTATAAAAACAATCATTGTATTTTAAGTGTAAAAACAAGTTATCAAAACAATAATCATTGATATATTTGAAGACATACAAAAAATTCCATCTATAGATTTGTTTTTTTAAGTTTTCAGAAAGCCATATGTATGAAAATCTCTTGAGTTGCTACTAACATACATGTTTATAATTCATGTAATAAATCAGAGATATGTTTGGCTTGCATGAAGCATACTTTTCAATTATTATTAACTAAAGGCATGCAATAATTCTACAGGTAGTTGCATCTATGGCAAGAGCTAGTTATGTATCTCGTACAAGGAGAAGTGGCAGAAGAGTGACCAAGGGTGCCCAGCTGCGATGCACTTCATCAGATGAGGAAAGCACAGGTGATGTGAATGTCAACAATGCTCTAAGAAATGTTGTTGAGGATGACCAAGTGGCTGAAGCTGATGTTGTCACACCATCACTCACAGAGCCACCATCAACCATAGTCCAAGGGAAAAGTTCAACTAATAAGATCAGCACTATAAGAGGTTGGAAAAAAAATAAATGTTAGCTGCAATTGATGACATAGAGTTTAATGGATTTCAGTTTGGGCATCTACAAAGAAACATGGTATTCCTCCCTCATCAATACATTATTGGATAAATGGGCTCACTCATACCAAACGTAGATGGCCTCTTACAGTTATGACTGAAGAGGAGGAGGCTGAGGTGTTTGAGTGGTGTAAAGAAATGGCCCAATTGGGACATAGGCTAGAGTTGATACAACTCAAATCCATAGTTGATCAAATCTTTCAAGGGAGGCCAAACACATTCAAATATGGATTTCCTGGTAAATCATGGTGTTTTGGGTTTAAAAAAATGCATCGAGACCTTGTATTGCATACAGTTGAGGCCTTGATAGAGACAGAGCATTAAATTTGTGCCCTATAGTTGTATGTAATTTCTATGACACTCTTTCTAGTGCATACGATAAACATTCTTATGGTGCATACCATATATGGAACTGTGATGAAACATGTTTACATGCGAGAAGGAATTGTGGCATGCAAATAATTTCCAAGAGAGAGAACCGAAATGTGCCAAATATTTTTCCTAAGAGCAGGGTGTGGATAACCATTTTATGTTGTGTCAATGCAATTGGTGTTTCAATCCCAGGATTTTATCTATTCAAAGGTAAAAATTAGTTGAAAAACTATGTAAAAAATTGTGAACCAGGTGCACGCATGGCTACACATCCTGATGCATGGATGACTAAAGAAATTTTTTAAATTGGCTTTGCCACTTTGCTACATCTATGCCAGGTGGTGTCTCACCCAATAACAGAAAACTATTGATATTAAATGGCTATGGAAGCCACATGGTTGTACAAACAATTGAGGAAGCAAACAATTTGGGCATTGACCTTTTAACATTGCCTGTTCATACCACTCACAGATTGCAACCCCTTGATGTTAGTGTGTTTGGCCCTTTCAAGAACCATTTCAGGTCAAAGCGTGCTGCATGGATGGAAAATAATCCATGGGTTGAGTTGAAAAGGTTTGAGCTAGAAGAGCTTGCAAGTAAAGCTTTTAAAAGGGATCTGACACCATCAAATATCAAGGCTGGATTTAGGAGGACAGGAATTTGGCCACTAAATTATGATGCTCTTATGCATGATACTAGTTGTAGCCAAGCGTTTCATGTGGATGGTTAGGAAGAAGGGCATGTCCAAACATATGTAAGAATAAGTAGATGAACATGTTGATGTGGTTGCAATTGGTAATATAATTTCCCTCTCTCAAGGACAATTATATGTTGTTGATGATGAGCATGTATGTGAAACACAATATATTCATGAACAAATTGATAGCATGATGAAAAGAAATCTTGGTGTAAGCCCAAAATCCCCTTGCATGTAAAATTTCGATCCTGGACCTGTGGGTTATGGGCCCACTAAGTCCCGTCGGAAGCGTTTTAAAACTTTAACCCTTTTCATTTTATAACGTGGATCTATATATTAAAATCAACCATCCTTTTAAAATAGCGTTTGAACCCGCTGCCACACACGGAAACATTAAACCCCGCAGCTACATATAAGGTAATTACAATAAAGTCTGACTTAATCCACATATATGGATTCACAACATATATACTCGCTTCACTAGAAATCGGCAGATCCGCCGATCCGATTCAATACATTCTCCGCTGCGATATAATCGGAGATCGATCTAATCAGAATCGCTAATCGGTATTGGCAATGTGACTCTCGATTCGCCTTCCAAAGTTCCGATTTGATCACTGTACTGGATCCAATCTTAATAGAAAGCCAATATATATATATATTAATTCGCCTCCGTTCAAATTCCTGTGAAGTCGTTTCTCTGTATTTCAGTTCTTAAACTTCGGCATTGCCAGGATATCATTAAACACAGAATATTCACGCTTTTCATTAGAAACACAGTTCGAGAACCACTTCAAGCAATTCCCAACACGCCAGTTCTCACTCGCTCTTCATATATAACGTTTAAAAGATGACTTAGATCGTCATCGATCCTTTGAGTGATCGATGGTAAATCAACATACTCACGACACAGAATTAACTCAATTATAAAACCACACACACAGGTGCACAATCAACACTGAAACACACGCTTTTATATTATACACAATATGATTACAGGTCTAAGGCATTGCAGCCTTAGAACAGTTTCTCCCTCGACTACATTTCAACACTCTGTTGACACAAATTCTACCATTTCGCTCCCCCCTCTATCTGTCTCATTACATATATTTATAGAACACGCAGGTTCATCGTTACAGAAATATTGGATCGGATCACTGAAAGGATCCGATCAACCCTCTCACAAATATCTCAACAACCCTTCCAGCTCGCAATATGGATATATATGAATACGTGGCAAATTACATCAATATTTAATTTAGTCCATCATTTAAGCTCTATTTTGACAGAAATTTTCCCCTTATTCAGCTCGAAGGTCCATGTCCTCTCCTTGCTTCGCTTTGGATTCCTCCCTTTGTCTAAGGGTGCTGGATGCTCCTGCATCAGACTCCCGAGGCACAAAATTTTATGACCTCCTGGTCATATGCTTCTCCTTGTCCTTAGCAATTCTACCCACTGCATCTCTTCAGTGGAATTTCCTTCATGGTCTTCTGTGAGCTGCAACCAACCTCTGCAGTAACAATCTCCTCTGTTACACGATACCTCACCAAGCCCTCCGCACTCGGTCTTTTGGCATCCTTCTGGTTCTCTCCTCTGGAACCAATTGAGCACACCTTGCTCTTAGGTTGCTGCAAATCTTCTCACCTTTCGTTGCCGCCATCTGCACGACATTAAGATCATAAACTCTCCATCTTTAACACAACTGTACCTCTTTCCCCTTCTACTTGCATTCTTCTTCCTTCTCGCAGGAAATCCTTTCCCTGCTCTGATACCACTTGATGAAAAGAAATCTTGGGGTAAGCCCAAAATCCCCTTGCATGTAAAATTTCGATCCTGGACCTGTGGGTTATGGGCCCACTAAGTCCCGTCAGAAGCGTTTTAAAACTTTAACCCTTTTCATTTTATAACGTGGATCTATATATTAAAATCAAACGTCCTTTTAAAATAGCATTTGAACCCACTGCCACACACGGAAACATTAAACCCCACAGCTACATATAAGGTAATTACAATAAAGTCCGACTTAATCCACATATATGGATTCACAACATATATACCCTCTTCACTAGAAATCAGCAGATCCGCCGATCTAACCAACTCCCGATCTGATTCAATACATTCTCCGCTGCGATATAATCGGAGATCGATCTAATCAGAATCGCTAATCGGTATTGGCAATGTGACTCTCGATTCGCCTTCCGAAGTTCCGATCTGATCACTGTACTGGATCCGATCTTAATACAAAGCCAATATATATATTAATTCGCCTCCGTTCAAATTCCTGTGAAGTCGTTTCTCTGTATTTCAGTTCTTAAACTTCGGCATTGCCAGGATATCACTAAACACAGAATATTCACGCTTTTCATTAGAAACACAGTTCGAGAACCACTTCAAGCAATTCCCAACACGCCAGTTCTCACTCGCTCTTCATATATAATGTTTAAAAGATGACTTAGATCTTCATCGATCCTTTGAATGATCGATGGTCGATCAACATACTCACGACACAGAATTAACTCAATTATAAAACCACACACACAGGCACACAATCAACACTGAAACACACGCTTTTATATTATACACAATATGATTACAGGTCTAAGGCATTGCAGCCTTAGAACAGTTTCTCCCTCGACTACATTTCAACACTCTGTTGACACAATTTCTACCATTTCGCTCCCCCCTCTGTCTGTCTCATTATATATATTTATAGAACACGCAGGCTCATCGTTACAGAAATATTGGATCGGATCACTGAAAGGATCCGATCAACCCTCTCACAAATATCTCAACAACCCTTCCAGCTCGCAATATGGATATATTTGAATACATGGCAGATTACATCAATATTTAATTTAGTCCATCATTTAAGCTCTATTTTGATAGAAATTTTCCCCTTATTCAGCTCGAAGGTCCACGTCCTCTCCTTGCTTCGCTTTGGATTCCTCCCTTTGTCTAAGTGTGCTGGATGCTCCTGCATCATAGCAACATGGAGGTTGCAGTTCTACCAACTCAAGCACATGGAACTTTTTCTGTTGATATTGTTAATGACATTTTTGAACATGCAGTTGACAATGCAGATGTAGTTGAAAATGAAATTGTTGATATTGTTAATTACACTGAAAATGACCAATTGATGTTTCCAAGCCAAGTAAACCCACCATCATGGCTGGAAGAAGCCATGATTAGTTTGAAATAACACATTGTCTCAAGAACCAATGAACAAAGCATGAACATGCCTTCACAACCGACTGAATTGAACAGTGAAATTGTTCATTTTTTTGTGGACAATAGATCAATGGAAGAAGATGAAGGACATAATGAGGAATCAGATGAAGACAACAATATAGTTCAATCAATTTTCACGGATACTGAAAGCCAAGTTCAAAGAAATTACATGCAGGTGGTGGGGGGGGGGTGAAGAAGTTACTTGGGCGATTCCTAAAGCTACCAGTAGAAATAGTGTCAATGAAACTATATAAAACTCTTAGTTGAGTCTTAAAAAAAATTGAAATTCAGGAATTAAAACAGAAAAAGAAAAAAAATGAGATCTAGCCAAGGAGAAGAAGGCAACAAGGATTGTTGCAGCACAACATCGAGCAGATGAAAGGCTTGATAGAGAGAGAGCAATGAAAGAAAAGGAGCAACAAAAAAAAATGGCAAGACAGGAAAAGGAAGCAAGAAAGGCTAAACAAATGCTTGAAAAGGAACAAGGGATGATTGATATGGTTGACATAAATGCAAGCACAGTTGATAAAACAAGGGAAATGTCCAACACATTGGTCAATATTGCAAATAATACACCATTATTCCAAGACCTCATAAACATTCAAGTGCCTCACTATCAAAATGGGGGTTTACCCACTTGCCTTATTCCTACCACAGGAGGTGTGAATTCAATGTATTCTCATCACAAACCTCCACTTAGCGCAAGTGTGAGGTATGGGTACTCAAATCTCCATGGTTGGAAGGGACAAATTGGTCTCAATTATATGGCATCAATCAACCACAACCTAATCAAACCTTCTTATGAAGGCCAAACTACTTGGCTCAATCAGGCAACTCAGGGTTTGGCTCTGAAGATTCTCGAGGCCATAAATAATAGTGGTGTTATATGTTTTTTGTTGTAACCACATTATGATGTGTATTTTGGATGGACTATCTATTTTTCTTGTCACATGAAGGTTGATTTATTCCATATTGTATGTGGCATTGTAACCAAAATCGATCTTAGAAGGAACATCTATATTCTATTATAATGGAACATTGTGACATAATGACATGAGAATGTTGTTAGTTCTGTTATTTTTTTGATACTGTATACTGTTAGTTCTATTAGTTTATGAAGATTTTTTTAATTTTTATATGTTTTGAATTTTTTATCTTAATAGATCCAAGTTTTCCTCTACTACACTAAGTATAATTCAAATGTTTTCATCATACTTTGCAAATCATATCTCACATATCTATCCACACACAACATGCAGCAAAGCATACCTTTTTGTACAAAATTCATTCATATGAATATTAACATCTATCTTACAAGGAACATGTATAGTCTATTATAATGTTGTTAGTATTATTAGTTATTTGATACTGTATTCTATTAGTTTTTCCCAAACACATAAACTCAGTTAATACAAATCACAATATCATCATCTCTACAACACAACTCTCAGAATCTATCATTCCTCTTGAGTCTCAATACAACAATCAAGAGTCAAGACAACACTCACTCACACATACATAAAATATGTTCATGAAAACTCTCTTGCTCAACCATATTCAACATGACAAAAATGATGTCTGCACAAAACTCACTCAAAATTACAAATCTTCAATATAAAATGCAGAGTATGTATATAGCTCTCTGCTACATGTGACACTTTGCCATAACTTCTTTGGAAAACAAATAATTTCAGCATACAAAATGCCAATACATAACCCTACAATAAACTCAGTTAATACAAATCACAATATCATCATCCTACAACATAACTCTCAGAATCAATCATCCCTCTTAAGTCTCAATTCAACAACCAATAGCCAAGACAAAATTCACTCACACAAAAAACAAATATGCTTACAATAACTTTCTCGCTCATCCATATGCAACATGAAAACAATAATCTCTGCACAAAACTCACTGAAAATTACAAAGATTCAATATAAAATGCAGAGTATGTATATATCTCTCTACTACATGTGACACTTTTCCATAACTTCTTTGCAAAAAAAATAATGTCAACATACAAAATGCCAATACATAACCCTACAATAAACTCAATATCACCATCTCTACAACATAACTCTCAGAATCAATCATCCCTCTCGACTCTCAATACCACAACCAACAGTCAATACACCAGCCAAGATTCAAGACAACATTAACTCACATTAAAAACAAATATGCTCACAAAAACTCTCTCGCTCAGCCATATGCAACATGACAACAATGATCTCTGCACAAAACTCATTCAAAATTACAAAGCTTAAATATAAAAAGCAGAGTATCTATATACATCTCTGCTACATGTGACACTTTGCCATAACTTCTTTGCAAAGAAAATAATGTCAACATACAAAATGCCAATACATAACCCTGCAATAAACTCAGTTAATACAAATCACAATATCATCATCTCTACAACACAAATCTCAGAATAAATCATCCCTCTCAAGTCTCAATACAACAGCCAACAGTCAAGACAACATTCACTCACACGAAAAATAAATATGCTCACAACAACTCTCTCGCTCAGCCATATGCAACATGACAACAATGATCTCTGCACAGCCAAATCGGAGCAGTTTATCATCATTTCTTCATATAGCTCCAAGATTTCAGGTATATGTAGTGTGATCATGTAATTCTTTGTCTCTTTTCTATGAGATGCATTGTGTTGTATAGATCCATGTTTGATGTTTGATGTGGGATCTTATTTTTGTTCTTGATGTGAGATTTCTATCATGGATTGTTTTATGTTGTTTGAGATCCCTTTGTTGCCATGTTGGAAGGATACTCATTTTCACCATGTATGTTTTATTGAGACTCCTTTATTGCCATGTTCGGTGGGATACTCATAGTCGTCATGAGTGAGATTGTCATGCTTATAGGAGTCCTTTTTTAGAGTGAGAGTTCCTGTAGTAAAACATCTCGTGAAGAGATCCGGCCACTCCTGTGTGAGGGAATTTTCCTTGTGTGACAGAGAAAATACCATCCATGTACATCATCACTATTTCCAACACTTAATGCAGTGGCCTACACCATCTTGACACTGAGGCTCAAATATGTAGTCCCTCCTGGAAAAACTCTGTTATCAATCTTATGTTGCTAATGCTTGTTATGTTCCTCTTATTTACAACATGCAGATGTTAATTTATGTTCATTAATGCTTTGATTAAATGAAATTCTAACACATCAACCGAAGTAAAAGGTCTTGGTTTGAAGGGTAGCAAAATTTACCCAGATCAAGTATGAAGTCCCATACTCGGTATTGTGAATTTTTCCTTCCACTTTGCTTACTCGAATTTCCTACTGGTTGAACTGGTAATTGAGTTGGTCTACATGGTGGTTGGTTAGATGAAAGTTGAATTTGCTAAGGTTGAGTTAGTGTAGGTAATGGTTTTTGTGGAAATGAGTTTGATTGAGGGGGTTGCTGGAATTGTTGTTACGAGAATGGTTGTTGATATTACTGTTGAGGATAAGGTTGGTATTGTTGTTGATATGGCCGTTGAGGATAAAATTGTTGAGGAGGCTGGGTTCCATAAGTATATCCTCGCCAACTTTGTGGAGGTTGGTTTTGGATTTGCTGTGGAGGCAAATCCTACCATGGCATAGGATATGTCCATGAGGATTGAGTTGGATATTGATAATTCCGGGGAATTCATTGAGTAAATTGCTGAGGTAAATTTTGAGGCATACCTGAAAATCGTGGTTTCCAAGGTCTTCTAGGTGACAAATAGTAGAGAGAGTCGATCCCTTGTCCCTCTTCCCTTGATTTTACGTGCAATTCCTTGAGCTTTGGATAATTATCAGTTAAATTCCACAAACCTAAATACTATATAAAGGAAATTCCTTTAGTGGACACTTCTTTCTACATTTAGGACAAAAAATTGATAGTACCTGATCTTGTTCATATTGATTTTTCTTGGCCTTTAGTACATCGAATTGTGTCCCTAATGTGCTCAAGTTTTCAATTTTAAAATTCTCAAATAATTCCCTAAGTCTGCTCTTGTTATGCTTCTTGTTGAAAATTTAGTAACTTTTGAATTTCATCACTTTTAGCTCTTCCTCTTGAATAATTTTGACATAATTATGCAATCTCCTCAAATGGTAAATATGAGATGTCTCATTTTCCCATTACATTGATAATATCCAGATATTCATCTCATATACATTTGAGAAAAAATGTTCGAATGGTATCAGGATTTAAAGAGTATTGTTTGGATTTTTGTAAGTTGTAAAGAAATCGTTCTAAATATTCTTCCAAACTCTCATCTTCTTCTTGAGACATCCCAAAAATATCTTCCTTAGAATCTCTAGGCCTACAATAGGCTTGATACTTCTTAAGAAAAATTGTCCTCATGTCTTCCCAAGAAGTAATAGTGTGTTCTCCTAATCCCATAAACCATTTTAATGTTGCTACTTTAAGACTAGCAGGAAAAATATGAAGCTTATGTGTATCATCAGTATAACCATAAGTACGATATAACATATCAAATTCAAACATGAATGAATCAGGATCTTCAAAAGACATTCCATAGAAATTTGATAAAACAGAAGGTCGAATATCCTTCATCTTTACCTCTTCTCCAAGAATTGTTCTAGTATTTAGAATTGGGAATCCAAAAGTAGCTTCTTGATCATTGTTTGTTTCTACATCATGTCGTCTTTTATTGTCATTTTATCTTTTGGCATCTTCTGCTCTTTTTATTTATGCTTCTCTTCTCATTTCTTCCTCTCTTTTTCTTTGAAATTCTATTTGTTTCCTTTCATATTATATCCTTTATTCTGGAGTTAATATTGGGATATTAGATCCTTGTCCTTCCTCTGTCACTTATTTCTCAGTTGTTTTAAATATCTCGGTAAGAAGTTGAGTTTGTGTTTGTTACACAGTATTTTGTCACCATCCCTGCGTTCCCTATTTCGAATACTGGAAGACCATCATAGTGACCCCTGTGTACTGTCACACACCATGATGAATGTCATTGCATCCCTTGACATGTCAGGAACACATTCTCTGTGGAACATTCCTAAAGTTGACCCTTTAAAACATGACTTTTGGGTCAGCACGGTTGTGCAGTTATGGCCTCGCGCCGATGGCCAAATTTTAACTAGGCCTCGCGCCATGGTCGCTTTGTCTCTGAAGAGCCCCCAGACTGAACTACTTTTGGAAGGTTTTTTAAATATGGAAATGAATCTTCTAATATCTAACAGCTTCGTGAGCAGAGTCATGGATATTTGTTCGACTGGATGTGGTCTAGTTTCTCTCTTTGGCCTTATAGTTCCTACAAAAGAACAACTTCCCAAAGAGATAGACCCTTCCTCCACCATATGTGGATCCCAAAGCTCATCCTCCACTCCTATAAATCCCTCTTCATTCCGTTGATTCAGCTAGCCAGAGATAGCTACAATAGACCAAGAGTTGATAGCAGAGAATAGCCCATAGTCGTGAGAGAGAGTTTGAGCCTTTCGCCTCTTTGAGCCAATCGAAGAATGAATGCTTGGATACGTGCCTAACTGAACCCGTCAAAGGAGGTCTACAGTGTCAAGGTGTGAGTTGTAAAACCCCCCTTTTATATATTAATATGACATGACTGATTTCTAATTCCATCTTTGTCTATGTTAGTATTCAAAGTTTCTGACTCTCCTTGACTAGTTGGATATTTATAAATGAATATGTAAGCTTGTATGTTGTTAGTGTTTTATTGATCTTTGTGCAGGTGTGTAAATGTCGCTACCAACAGAGCACAAAGCTTGAAGGAAAAAGATCGAGGGATTGCTACAACATACTACATCAAGAGCGTTGGATTGAGGTAGGACATCTATTCTAGTTCGCATTTCATTTATAAATTAGAAATTTAGAAACCAACATGTTCCCTTGTTGCTAGACCCACCCTAGGGCTAGAGCGATCATCTCTGTCCGCAAAGGGAATTTTCCTTCACAACATTGTTTCTTCAACTTTTTCTATTTGTTCGAGGATTGGTTGATCTAATTGTTCAAGAACTGGTTTTCTTGTTTCTCTTTGTTTTCCTATGGAAGTTGTTTCTGTTTCTGTTTGTTTTATTTTTACTTCATAAGCTAACAAATTTTGTCTTTCAAAAAGTGTTAACCTTTGTCCTGAACGTTTTTTTTCCTCCAATTCTTCTAAATTTGGTTTTCCAGCAACTAGTGTAGTTATTCCTAATGGTCCTGCTCCCACGAATGGTTGAGTGGTTGGGGGGTTTTGTTTGGAAAATATACATTTTTCATCTCTTTCTCTAAGCATAAAGAAACATAACTAAATTATAAACTAAAAAAAAATAGTTAGGTGTTTTTTTGTTTTTTTAAACGAAAAATGGAAATGAATTGGCTTAAACTTCAGCCTCTAATGTTCTTCCCAGGAAATGGTACGAGAAGTGTTGGTCTAATATGGGGATTCAAATTAGATCATCGATTCTTATCAATGCGGTTTTAAGTAATCTTAGAAGCACTCTCCAACATATGGTTTAGAAGCGAGATTCTACAAGTTTAACGGCTAACTAGTTTGAAATCTTGAGTGTGTACTGAGCAAGATTCATTCTCCCTTACAGGAGAATGATTCAAAAAGCCTTCAGCCAACAATATTAACACATTCATATCATCAAATTTATTAATCAATTGATGAATTAAATAGCAGCAAATCAATCACACATAAAATGAGCAACTTTTGACAAGTCTAGTTATTGATAGTGAAAGAAATACCAAGCCCTCTTACAAGGGCTCTGTTAGCCACCTATGAAATTTTTGTCAAGCAAACAGGTGGCTAAATTGTTTTTATAAGCCTTCAAGGGATACATTTCCTATGAAAATCTCTCATCCTTCAAGCCTCTGTGTACCCTTTACCTTTAAGAAGATCCTCACTGTCAGTGAAAAATTTATGCTCAGAAAGGCCTCTATCTGCCCCTTGTATCTCTGCAAAATTCCCCGTTTCAACCCTTTTTCCCGTTTTCAAAGTTTCCCCTTTAACTCCCAAAACCCTTTCCTGAATCTCCTAGACCACCCAATTCCCCTTTAAAACCAAGTGAAATCCTTTCATTTGATTTTAATTCCCTTTTTCCCCCCACCGAAAGCCTAATTTTAGCCTTAAAACTCCATTTCTAAGCTAAAAACCCCATTTTTTAACATATTACAGGCTTAGCCCCTTTCGACCAACCCCTAATCACTTCCCCTCCATAAGCCCGAGCGCTAAGACCAAGCGCTGGTCCACAAGGCACCAATCGCATCGAAGAATCAGGGCGGGACATACTTTCCATTGTAAAACCCGAAGTTCCGATGCGATGGTGTTATACTCTGTCGGATTTTGAATTGGTTTCCGTCGTTGATTGAAATAAATCCGACGGCCCTCACATCCTCGCTCCGATCGCAATCGAAAATTTTAATTTGTGCCATCCTTCGTCCCTCCCGATTGCAACCCTCCGACGCGATCCTGGCCGTTGAATCCACAATAACCAACGGCCAGGATCCGCCCTCATTCTACTATATGTCCCCCGATTGGGCTCCTCCGATCTAATCGCAGCCGTCGATCCTTGATGATCTAACGGCTTAGATTTCCTCCGCCCCTGACCGGGTCCCACCATATCAGTCCATTTCATGTGTTTTCAAAGCATTTTCTATGTATTTCATTCAAAGGCCCAAACCTTGGGTTTTGCATTAAAACATCGTATCATCCCGCCAAGCATTAAAATTTAAATGTTTTACATTAAATTTTTTCATTTCGCCCAACTTCCATCAGCTGCAATTTTCACTGTTTCACTGCATGTTTCCAACGCTTTCCATTGCATCCACAGCATTCACTTCTGTTGCGCTGCCATCGTCACGACATTCCTCCGCATCCACCCTCCCACTGCATGGATTTCTTAACAGATTGGTGTACTGTTGCAGGTTACAGGCGGTGAAAACCGCCATTGCTCATGGTCACTATTATAGTGTCGCAGAGCACAGATGAAGTCTTTTCAGAGCCCGTGATCACAGATAAATGCTTGGGAGGGCGTTAAAACTTGATTTTTCATCAAAGAAACAGAGTTAAACTCTGTAAACCTCTCTAGCGCCAGTAAAGCTCAAATTTCGCAGACAGAGACAGTAATGAAGCGGCAAAGAGTATCAGTGGATAATCAGAGGGTTTAATGCCTATAATCGAAGAATTTAAGCTTTGATTCATTGTTCAAAGGGAAAATGTACTAGATTTAAAACCTCATGAATACCGTGGAAGGCCTAAAGAGGCCTATAGCACAGAAAAAAAATATCATCAGTGTTTCACATCAGCAGAATTTTCTTCCCAAGAAAGGACACAGTACCCATACTACCTTTATTCTACATTGAGTCCCTGAGAAGATTTCGACCCTGACAACAGTCCTGATGCTACCATAGCATTTGTTATGCAGCATGGCTGACCCTGAAATCATTTATTTTCCCTTTTTTTTATTCACCAGAATACTATAAGTACTGCAGCGAAAGCACATCAAGGACATACCTGGAGTAAATTTCAGCCTGTCGAAGACCACTCTTTCTCCCAAAGAGTACTGAAGATTAATGCTTAGATATTAAGACAAAATGGGCTTCGACCCACTTCTTCTACTATGTTTTAATGTTTCATTTAGTGTTTCATCTACCTCCTCTACCTCTGTTTCAGCTATAAAACTCATGAAGAAACTCATTGTAAGGGTTGTTGATCGGATATTTGTGAATTTTAAGTTGTTTCTCTTGAGATATAATTCTCTGTGTAAAGTTGTAAGATAGGTTGAGGAAGATGTTTTCAGATTGAATATCAAGCTGTTGGCAATGTTGTACATGACTGGTGTTGCTCTTTAATATGACAAGCACATTTCTTTGGATCCTAATTTAAAGCAGTGGTGCTGTTTTTCTATCTTTGTCTTTGTTTCCCTTTGTGATTCATCATATTTCATTTCTTCTGGTACGCATCAGAAATCTAGCATAGGATTTACCCTCGCATGCTACCCTATGTTTCTGCTCTCCCTACCTTTGATGTTTTCTGCTGTATGTGTTATCTGAGTGGTGATTTAAGTTAATTTAACCAGTGTAGTGGCTATAATTTACTGCTAGCTGATGTATGAATTAATGAATCTGTCATCAGATGTTCTTGTGGGGTTTTAATTGAAAGAATTGGGATACTGGGAGTTTGAACATTGTTTCTGCCTCACTAGGGTCCTTTTCGATTAATTGAACCTTTCTAAGTTCCCTTAAGTTGGATGCCAAAGAATTGTGAGTTTAAAGTCTCTCTTTGATCTCAGGCCTTCACCTTTGTGTTTAAATCTTTAGTGTTTCCCTGTCTGAAGAGTTAACCTTTAGGTTCTAGATCATAGGTGTCCAATGGCATGTCCTGTCCTTGGATCTGATTCCTGAAGGGTCACCTTGGAGGTTTCACCTTCTTTCTTACCATTTTATGCCACACTAACATCTTTAAGATCCAATGCTTTAGATGACTAGCCCAACTGAAAGTCTGCATATTGAATAGCAAGTAAACCCTTTCCTAACTCCATTTCCCAATGGTCTTGAGTGTTCCCTGAATGCATTCCTCCTCTGTCTGGAACCTTCTTTATTCAGTTCTGTCTCAAATTGAACCCTTCCTTCCTGATTCCCAACAAACAAAAAAACAATCAAATAAACAAACTCGTGCCTATAACTAGCCTAAAACCTTAAAACAGAGCTTCAAAGACATATACCTTTGCCTATACAGAGAGATCCCTCTTTGGACCCAGGAGGGCTAGATCCTGAGGTCTGAAAGTGGTTATGATGTTGTCTCATCTTTTGGTATTGCCAAAATTGCCAAAACATGGGAACCCCAACATAATGGCGACTCCGCTGGGGAAAAAATCTGAGAGTCCATAACTGCTAACATTGATCTGTGTCCCATTTTCGTCTCCAACATAATGGAAAATCCACTGGGGACAACTCAGACCAGTTCCTTTAGATTGGAATTTCAATGCTGATGGTGGACAACAGTCTATTTCTAATATCCAAATTCATCCACTTGGTGACTCCACACTCTCTAATCCCTAAAAGACCTAATGACTCCACTGGTAGAAGACTCTGAGCTGGTTGAGGAGATGTAGTGACCTTCTTTGCATAAACATGGATCCAGGCATGGACAGAGATGCAAAGCTTGATGCTTTGGCAGATCAATTAAATGGAATAGCAGACATGTTTGGTACAGTGTTGGAGATGTATATGGCTAATCTGAATACAAATGATGATTTTTCAGAGCAGCCCATACATTTTCCCGAGCAAGGGCCAACTCCAGACTTGGACGATGAGCAAGACATGTATGAAGATCTTGGTCTGGAGTTTTCTCTTGCTCGGGAAAATGCTCAAGATGAGGTTCACGAAGATACCCCGCCTCAAGACCAGTTCGTACAAGAAACAGAGGACTGCAGCTCTTCTGTCTGTGTTAAAAAATAAACTCCTTCGTTGACAGAAGAAGAGATGGACTGAATATCAAACACGCAGTCCACCTCTGTAATCCTCTAAAGAACTGATGCAGATCCAAAGAACTCGTTTGAGGATCAGGACGAAGAAAGACCTGCTGAGAACCCGACAGGTCTGATTGGTGATATTGCTTTCGATTATGACTTTCCTAGTTATGATCTATTTGATGATGATTGTTTACAGAAGGAAGCTGAGCTTGCAGGACCATCATCAGTAGACTCATGGTAGGGAAGCCAGGACCAGCAACTCCAGAGAAGCAATGAACCAGGTCAGCCTATCTATGACACTGATGGGGAAAGTTATGAAAGCATCAGTGAGGAGTGTCATAAGATCGGAGGTCAGCAGTCCTTCCTTTCAGAAGATGAGGAGGAAAGCAAAGAAGAGATTCTTGAGTAGGATAAAATAACGAGCCTTCTCTTGAAAAAGAGGAAGCAATGGAACGAACCTCTGCTCAAGAATACACTGATCTTTTCACAGAGCTCGGCCCAGCAGAGAAGAACACACCAGAGTTCCAAGAGGACTCAGCTGCAATATACGATGAGTCCTCTAGTTCAAAAGATGAAGGAGACACTCTACCCCAAGAGAGCCTTTTTCTCAATCCAGTGGTAGAAGAGGAAATCCTAGTTGAAGCTTGCTTGCCAAATATTCAAGGCCAGGTATCATTTCATGATCCTTATGATATTTTCCTACAAAAATTTGAAGAAGGATCAAAGGTCTTATTGAGCAGCATGTTGCAGATAGCAAGAAAACTTTTCGAAGCTACTGTTGTGGAACAAAAGGAGTTGGAGCAGCCCTGCTTATCCAGCATGCTCAAGGAGACGAGCAAGAAAGAATAGTCACTTGATGGACTGGTTGTATTGGAAGAGAATGTTTATAAGCTAGACTTGTAAATATTCCAGTTAGATTAGGGTAGGTAGGAAAATCTCAATAAAGCTCAGTCCTTGAGCATTCAGTTAATAGTTTTGAATTTCTAAAAAAAATTTAGTCCATGAGCATTTTGTCTTTATGCCATGTTTCACAGCAAGCCAGACAGTCTAATCCTGGCTTGACTATTTTTCAATTTTTGTCTTAGAATGTAGAGAAGAAATCTGCTAGACAGTTTAATCCTAGCAGATAATAGTTTAGGTAGAGAAACTATGAAGCCAACTTTTTAATCTAGTCTCATGGAGTAATAAGGGTAGAATTAGACTAGTTTGTTTTCTTCTTTCCAATGAAAAATGATGAAGAAGGTCTGCAAATTCAAATGCACCTTGAAGAACAAATGTTAGGATTGTAGTTTGGGTAGGTAGATTGTTTGGGGAAAGTTTTCTGCTGATTAACTCCATCATGTTTGTACAGCTGAATCAAAGAAGAAATATGGTTCAAGGATCAGGCATCTAGCCTACTCCAAAGATCTATTTTCTAAATTCTTGACTCCTTCAAGAAGAAGCCATCCCCATGTGGAGCCACTGTTAGCCACCTATGAAATTTTTGTCAAGCAAACAGGTCGCTAAATTGTTTTTATAAGCCTTCAAGGGATACATTTCCTATGAAAATATCTCATCCTTGAAGCCTCTATGTACCCTTTACCTTTGAGAAGATCCTCACTGTCAGTGAAAAATTTATGCTCAGAAAGGCCTCCATCTACCCCTTGTATCTCTGCAAAATTCCCCGTTTTAACCCTTTTTCCATTTTTCAAAGTTTCCCCTTTGACTCCCAAAACCATTTCCTGAATCTCCTAGACCACCCAATTCCCCTTTAAAACCAAGTGAAATCCTTTCATTTGATTTTAATTACCTTTTTCCCCCCACCGAAAGCCTAATTTTAGCCTTAAAACTCTGTTTCTAAGCTAAAAAACCCATTTTTTAGCATATTGCAGGCTTAGCCCCTTTCGGCCAACCCCTAATCACTTCCCTTCCATAAGCCCGAGCGCTAAGACCAAGCACTGGTCCACAAGGCGCCAATCACATCGGATAATTGAAGCGGGACATACTTTCCATTGTAAAACCCAAAGTTCCGATGTGATGGTGTTATAGTCTGTCGGCTTTTGAATTGGTTTCCGCCGTTGATTGAAATAAATCTGATGGCCCTCACATCCTCACTCCGATCGCAAGTGAAAATTTTATGTTGTGCCATCCTTCGTCCCTCCCGATTGCGACCCTCCGACGCGATCCTGGCCGTTGAATCCACAAGAACCAACGGCCAGGATCTGCCCTCATTCCGCAATATGTCCCCCGATTGGGCTCCTCCAATCTAATCGCAGCCGTCAATCCTTGTTACAGCATCATTTTTCACCCTCATGTGATTCATGATTGTCTCTGTGGCCTTGGGCACCCATTCCCACAGACTTGAATAAAATTCATAAAAAACAGTGTTAAAAATCCCATACGCGGGTATGCCCAGACTTTTCCGTGTGTATACGCGAGTTCACATGTACTTTTCCGCATATGCCATTAAAATCATTAAAAAATATATAAAAATTCCCTATTTTCGGGCTGGGTTGATGGTTACTCCAGTAGTTCAACCACCCCAGCACGTGGCCAACTGATTGAAACTACTTTGAGGGAGTATAAAAGCCCCTCATGTGCATGGCCTAAGGGAGAGAGAAATTATATAGATATTATACTCTGTTGGAATCCCAATTAAAGTCTGAATTCCCGTGCCTCCTGCACTTTCCTAGATTTTTACAGGAAACCCTTGTTTCCTGGAGATGTTCATCAGTTTATATGCCATCTCGAGTGCACAAGTCTTGAAAGTATCTTAGCGAGGCAAGGGCGGGACGGATCTGGACGACGGTCTGTTCGAAGATCATGGAAGGATTCAGGTGATCTCTCCACTTTTTATTACTGTACATGTTGTTTGTAATGAAGAAGAACCATCTTGTTCCTGAAGTCACGTGTTAACATCTGCTTGTATATGTGAAAAGGTTATTATTTAAGCATTTAATATTGTTTACATGATGTTTCACATGGTTTTCACTGACATTTAGGGTAATTATATGTTGTACAACTAGATTTCCGTGCACGTTTCTTCTTGGTTTTCAGGTTAAGGAGGAAGAAGGGTTGCTGGGGGTTTGAACCCCACAGGATCTACATCAAACGTAGGATTACGGGTGAGTTCTACTATCGATGTTATCTAGTTTTTAGCATACAAGTGTGGTTGTGTGAGTCCTTCTTGAATAGCATGCCCTGATCTGTGGAGGTTTTGACCCAACAAACCTCTAGGGTGTTTTTCCCTGAAATAGAACTGACGACTCCACTGGGGATCGCATTCTTGTGATTCCCCTGTTGGGTGGTTTCAGCTGTTTGAAAGGTTTCCAACAGTTTTAACTATTATTTCTAGTCCAGTTAACTTTTTCTCAGTCATACTGAAGACCTGGTTCCTTATCCAGGCTTGATCTTTTTTATTTTTCATTATTTACCTTTTCATACGCGAGTTTTTCTATACACAGACGTGTATACACGCAGTTTTCTTCAAAGGAAGTCGCGTATACGCGGGTTTCCTTTGACACAGTCGCGTATGCACGCTTGTTTCAAAACTGTCAAGTAGCGTATGCCTGGGTAGATTTTGAAATTTTTTATTTCTTGACTTTTTACTCTTGTCTGCCTGTGGAGACCTGTTCTTGCAGTGTCTTTATATCCTCTGGATTGTGTTGAAAGTGGTCATTGGTCTTTTCTCTCTCTTGTTTGGTTGAAGACTAGCTTATCTGGAAAATCTTGTTTTTAGTGCTTGCATTTCTAGTTCAAGTAACAAGATCTCTTCCTGGGGATTCTTGGCTGTTCTGCTTCATCAGGACAGAGAGATTTTGCTCATATACTCTTTCCTAGCCTTTTGTCTTGCTTTGCACTTCGATTTTTGCCCATTTTTTGGTTGGTTTTCTTGAGTTCAGTTGACTAGGTCTTGTTGCAATTTTTGAAGAGTCTTTCTTGGTTCTTTGAAGTTTTTGTTTGCTGCAAGGTTGTACTATTCTTCTGGGCTAAGTTACTGAGTTTCTTGTCTTCTTTTGCTCATATAAATCTTGCTACTAAAGTGGCACTATAAGATTTGGAGCTTTTTTGGAGTTTTGCTTGAAATTCAGAATTGTTTGGTTTGGTAATTGGATAGTGTCCTTGGTCTCTTCGAGCTCTTCTTTTTATAAAATTAAAAAGCTCAAAAAACATTTTGTTTTGTCATTTGCTTTTGTTTTTCATTTTTGTTTTCGTTTTGTTACATCTTTTGAAGCTTTGTTGAGATTTCTTGCCTTTGGTTTTTGACTTGATTTTGGAAAGGAATTTTCATTGGCTTCTTCCTCTTGTTTTCAAGCATATTTTGATGTCTTCATATTGAGAGTTTCTACTTTTGGGAACTAGTTTTGTGGACAATCAAAAAGTGATAAAACTGAAGGATTTTTCAGAAATTTCTCTCTGCTTTGTTAGGTTTTGCATCTTAGAATTTGCATGCTCTTAGTTATTTGCATTAAGTGCACTTAAGAATTTGTAGTCATTTTCATAGATTTTGCGAGTGTGAGTTTGAAATTTGAAAAGAAAAAATATATAATCTTGTAGAACCCGTGTAGAAATTTCTTTTCATTGAAAGGAAATTACTGCATTTGCATGTAGTTTGGTTTTCATTAATTTCTTTTCTGCGTCACAAAACACCACGAGTTTCATTTCCGTATCCCTTTGACTTAATATAACATCCGATTAAAATAAGCGCTATAATTTAAAAACAACTAGCAAGTTTTTTATAAAGTGTCATACACCAACTAGCTAGGTTGTAGGGCCTTGGATTAGGTGAGTGGAGAGTTAACTCTCCAAGGCTGCTAAAAAAAAAACATAGAAGTTTATTAATTGAGCGAAATCCAATTCCGTTAGGTGGACCGGGAAAGCTCTCCTCCAGAGAATCAAGCGCGAGGGGAAGTGAAGGCCGAGAAGAGAGATACCCCCTCTCTGATTTGTTGGATCTGACCTCAAGACCATTCTGCTCGGCTTCTGACACAGATTGGTGCCCATAGTTGCCATTCCTAGGTTCCACATAGGTGACTGCGGGGGGGAATACCCGTGGTACCTGAGGCAGATGTCATATCACTTCCAGCAGTACTTCTGGGCGGTGCCCTTGCGAAGCTTGGGTACTTATGCCAGCAAAGGTTGTCGTTAGGAGGTCAGTGTAACTATTTCTATTACCTTCGCTAGTAGGCCTGGGCCGTAATTATACCAGACTAATTTCGGGAGGTCCTATTCTTCGCTTTCTTGTATTTTGGTGTCCGGTCCTAATCACCCGGAGCGGAAATACCTGAAGGTTGTTTGCTTGATTGTATCTCAGGGATTTTTTGTAGTGAATGCTCTTTTATCCTAGCTTGCCTAGCTTTATACTTTTTTGAGTCTAATTAAAATTTGTTAAAGTGGCTAATCAAGCGCCACGACGATCAAGGAGAATCCAGGGCTTATCTCCCGAGAGTCCAGAGCCTTCTTCAAGAAGGCGTAGGAGTAATTTAGCAGGTCAATATCACCCTATGGCATCTGACGCAGTAGAGAGAGATCATCCACAAAGGATTGAAGGTTTTGTAATTGGATCCGGTGTTGGTTCCGAGAGGAGCGTTCCGCTCACCTCGAGAGTCTTATTTCCGCAGGAAGAAGAAGTATAAGTAGAGGAAGTACCTCAACTCTCTCAGTCACTTCCATCTCCTCTTCCTCCTGATTATCCATTCGTTGTTCAATACATTGGACCTGAGTCTGCAAGACCAGAAGATCCTCCATATTATTCATACCTTTCGATGGTCACGACTGGGAACGCGGCTTCTGCTGTGAGTGCTGCAGGCATTCAGACTTCTGCTTCAGTTGAAGGAGGAGGCACTATTGCTATATCTTCGATTGCTTCTAGTACTGTTGTGTTTGGCTCTAGTTTCACCCAAGCATAAGCTTCTCAATCTGGTCCCTTTTGTTTTGGAATGCCCACTAGTGGGATTCCTTCATTTTCCTTTTCCGCTGCTGCAGCTACATCTACACCCATGTCTTCCATGGCTAGTGGATCAGCTTCTTTTCAAGGGTTCCCCTTCGGAATTGGGCATATTCCTAGTTCGAATCCTTCTTTAGGGTCCTTTCCGTTTACTTCTCAGACTCAGAGTTTCAACCCTTGGTATGGAGGTTAGAATTCGACTACTTTTACAGGTTGGAACCCTGTATTTACGATAGTGGGGGCAAGGAATCAGTTTTACGCTGGTCACCAAGGGAATACTTATTTCCCTTCGTCGAGTGCTTATCAGACTTTTTTCCCTCTTTCTAATGCTTGGAACCCCTATCAGGGGCTTTCCTCTTCATTCCATACTTCGGGGGGGGGAACTGGTTCGGTGTTTGGTAACTCTACGTTGGGAGGGGGTCCGTCTCCTTTTTCTACAAGTTATTTTTGGCAGCCTGGTGCCTCATCAAATCCAGGGTATTCTTTTTAGAATATCGGGAATCCATCCCATCAAGGATGGAATCCTCAGGCTCCTCCTCACTTACCTTTCCTGGCAACTTTGAACTTGCCAGATTTGTTGAAATTGACGAATGATCCGATCCGCTATAGTCCGAGGTGGCCTCCGGTTCCCACCAAACTACCTTCAGACATTCCAAAGTTTGAAGGCAAGAATGGAGAGGACCCGGCTGACCATATCACCACCTTCCATTTATGGTGTTCTTCTAACTCCCTGATCGACGATTCGATTAGGTTGAGATTGTTTCAACGCACCTTAACTGGAAACGCTGCCAAGTGGTATATTGAGTTAACTGGGGGTAGTTTTGCTACATTTGGAGATATGGCTGTTACATTTCTAAATCATTTCCAGTTGCTCGTCCGTTATGACGCCGGGAATGAACTCCTAGCTAATTTTAAACAGGATGACGCAACCCACATTTATGACCATATTCAGGAATGGTGGAGAAGGAAGAGGCTTATTAAATCTCGCATTCGAGAAGAATTCCTTTTGGAATGGTTTTTGAAATCTCTGCAGTCAGATATTTCTAAAGATGTATCCCTGTCTGGGGTATTTTCTGAGGAACAGGCTATTTTTAGGGCCCGGCAGCTGGAACTGATATATTCTCAGTCTGGAGTCCTTCATAAATATTTGCCCAATGCTCCTCGCTCCAAATTAGATTTATCCAAGACTAAGCCTGGTCCTCATGGTGATGGACTTATTGGGTCGATCAATAGTGGTGCAGCTAACCTGCTTACTCAATTGCAGCAGTTGTCTATACAATCTGCTCCTTCTGGTCAGGATGTTCCTGCTGAGTCATCGCCTTCCCAATCTTTGTCGGTAAATGTTGTCCAAACTTCTGATCCCAAATGAAATCAACAATCCAAAGGGAAGAAGAAGGGAAGGAATAATAAGAAAAAGGGTAAGAATGGGAAGGGTAATACGAATAAAACCAAAGAGCATGTTGGTGAGGGTCAAAAGGATAAAAATAAAGTGAATTTTCCATGCAAGTTATGTACTGGAGACCATCTTACTCACCTTTGCCCTAAAATTCAGGATGCGCAGCGCTTGTTAGCTCAGCAGGGTTCTTCCAGTTCCCAGGCTATGTTGAAAAACCCTTTTCCCCAAGGAAAACAGCTAGTTGTTGGCACGAATCAAAATACTGGGGCTTCCTCTGGGGGCACCCAGGAAGGGGAAATTCCATCAAACATATACATGATGAGTGCTCACGTGGATGTCGCTACGAGATCCCATGATTATGGCGAAGAAGAGTCTTTGAAAGATAAGGGTGATCCTGATGCTACTGAGCCGCTTCATATTACGAGGCCTACTGTTGAGCCTATACCTCGGATGCCAAAAGCATCTACTAAGCGTACGATGATTAATCCAAATGCTAGGGCTGCCCAGAACTACTCTATTGTGGAAGATCTGGCGCAGAGTCCTTATGCCATGTCGACTCTTGAGGTGCTCCAGTCTTGTCCGGCTCAGTGCAATGCTCTGCTCACTACTCTTGGGGCTGTCGATCCAAAGAATTCTCTTATGATTACTTTCGATATGAATAATTTTAAAAAGAGACTCCCCCATCATATGGCTTTTCATATTAAATCATCGTACCGGAAATGCAATATTTTTCGGACGGTCGTTGATGAGGGTGCTTCCACATGTGTGATGTCTCTCACATGCTGGAAGGGAATTGGATCTCCCGCAGTTGTTCCATCTGCTACTCTTCTGACTGCGTTTGATGGTCATTCTCACAGACCGCATGGTATTGTCCCAGCTTTTCCCATCTGTGTTGGGGGCAAAACTGTAAATATATAGGTTGAGATAGTTGATGCAAGCTTGGACTACAACCTTCTGTTGGGGAGAAACTGGATTTATGAGATGGATGCCATTGCATCTTCATTGTTTCAGATTATTTTTTTCCCTCACGAAGGGAGGATTGTTACAGTGGACCAACTGGACTGTCCTCCTGTAGACCCGAACGCATCTACTGACTCAACTATTCCAAAGTTGGATAATACTAAGGCGCCTGTTGAGAATTTAGGGGTTGGAATATATTCTTCCTTGATGGGTACTTTTGATATTCCACCTCCTACGGTTCATATAAATGCAATTTCATCCTCCAGGGCTCCTCTTCGAAGAGAGTTCTTTAGAACTCATTATTTTTCGGACCCTTGGACCTTACCTTCCCCTACCGCCACATTAGCGGAAGTTCAAGTGGGTGGAATGGCATTTCCAATGTCTGCAGCTGAGATTGCTTATCAGTCTATTGTTGACTCTGCAGAGTCCATCCCAGCTCCTCTTTCACCGGAAGAGTTGGATGGAGATGTGGCTCCGGCTTGGACACTTATTTCTTCTTCTGCCCAGGATTGCCTTGTACCACTCTTCCATCTAAAGAGGCCATCCTGGAAGCTATGACTGGTATAGATAGACCGTGGGATGATTTGCATCATCGGTCTTACTTTTTACCTGATTTGAACGAAGTTGAAACGAGTTTTCCAAGTCCTCCGTCTCCTGGTCCTGTTCGCCCAATCCTGAACCCTTTAGCACCAACACTGGTATATGCTGAAGGGAACATGGCTGTGATTTCTCCAACTATCCCGGTGAACATCTCCAGGGATCCCAATGTTATTGAGAATGTCTTCATCGGAGCTGAATGTTCCCCTGAAGAGATTCAGATTTACACCGATCTCTTTAAAGAGTATAGGGATGTATTCGCTTGGTCTTATGAGGAAATGCCTGGTATAGATCCATCTATTGTCCAGCATGAGATCAAGACTTATGAAAACGTTAAGCCTGTGAGGAAAAAAATTCGTCCGGTTAATCCTAGGAAGGCTGCAGCTATCAAAGTTGAAGTGGAGAAGCTGCTTAAGGCTGGATTTATTTATCCTGTTCCTTTGACTGAATGGGTTTCAAATCCTGTTCTTGTAGATAAAAAACAAGGAACAATTCGAGTTTGCATTGATTTTAGAGACGTTAATAAAGCATGTCCTAAAGATAATTACCCCACACCATTTATAGATCAGATCATTGATGAGTGTGCCGGTAATGAGATTTTCTCCTTCATGGACGGTTTCTCCGAATATAATCAGATTACTATCCGTCCTGAAGATCAGCATAAGACTGCCTTTATTTGTCCCTGGGGTACTTTTGCTTACAAGAAGATGCCTTTTGGTCTTAAAAATGCTGGGGCTACGTTTCAGCGACCCATGTCATACGCCTTCCACGACATCAAACAGATTATCGAGGCATATTTGGATGATTTAGCTGCTCATTCTCGAAAGAGAATGGATCATCCTGCTCACCTCCATCAAATATTTGAACGATGTCATTTCTACAAGATTACGTTGAATCCGAACAAGTGCGTTTTCGCGGTTACATCCGGTCGGTTATTGGGATTCATTGTGTCTATGGAAGGGATTAGGGTAGATCCCTTCAAGGTTGAGGCAATACTTCGGTTGCCTCCCCCGTCCTCTATTCGTCAACTTCAAAGTCTACAAGGAAAGGCTAATTTTCTTCGGAGATTTATCGTAAATTATGCTGAAGTTACCAAGGGATTTATGAGATTGTTGAAGAAGGGAGTTCCATTTTTTTGGGATGACTTCACTCAACGCTCATTCGATGCTTTGAAAAAAGCATTGACCTCTGCTCCTTTATTGAGTCCACCTGATTATAGCAGGGATTTCCTTTTGTATCTTGCAGCAGCAGAATCTACTATTGGTATGGTTCTGGTTCAGGAAGATGATGCTCTTGCAGAGCATGTTATATACTATCTTAGTCAAGGATTGGTAGGTCCTGAGCTCGGGTATACTCCGATAGAAAAGTTAGCTTTAGCATCTGTTCATGCTGTGCAGCGACTCCGGCATTATATTCTTCTACGAAAAACTGATGTTTTGGCAGCAGCCAATCCATTTCAGTTTGTTCTCAGTAGGCAAGTGATTGGGGGAAAATACAATAGATGGATTGTGATTTTGCAGGAATTTGATCTTGAGTTCATGTCTGCCAAGTCCAAGAAATCATTGGTTTTCGCGGAATTGATCTTCGAGTTGCCCTGTGGGGAAGAGATAGTCTATGATGAATCCTTCCCGGATGAACATTTTTTTCTTATCTCTCCACAGGATCCTTGGTATGGAGATATCATTGTGTATCTTCAGACTGTGAATTTTCCCTCTACTTTTTCGAAAGATGAGCGTCGTAAGTTGCGCCACTTGGCTAAGAATTACTTGATCATTGGTGATGCTTTATACCGTCGAGGGGTTGATTCAATCCTGAGACGCTGCTTAACTCTCGAAGAAGCTGAGGCTGTGCTGAATGATTGCCACAGTGGAGCTTGTGGTGGTAATTTATCTGGGCTTGCTACAGCCCAAAAGATCTTGCGTGCTGGGTACTTTTGGCCTTCGATTTTCAAAGATTGTATGGAGTCGATCAAAAAGTGTCATCCGTGTCAAGTTTATACTCGAAAAATGCGCGCTCATCCAGCTCCGCTTTTTCCAGTCATTATTGTCGATCCCTTTACAAAGTGGGGTATTGATTATACTACTTGTAACCCGCCTTCGGCTAAAGGTCACAAGTACATTATTGTAGCAGTAGACTACTTTACGAAGTGGGTCGAGGCTATGCCTACTTTGGGAATGATGGTGAGACTGCAGCTCTCTTTCTTTTCAACCAGGTTATTGCTCGTTTTGGTATTCCTAGAGAGATTGTCACTGATCATGGCAGTCATTTTCAGAATAGCATGATGGTTGAGTTGGCTCTAAAATTAGGTTTCCGGCAGGAGCATTCATCTCTGTATTATCCTCAAGCCAATGGGCAAGTGGAAGCCGTGAATAAATCCTTGAAGACAATTATTCAAAGGACAATTTATAAAGCTCGATCCAACTGGCATATTATGCTATATCCTGCACTTTGGGCATACAGGACGTCAGTGAAAACTGCAACTGGCTTTACTCCATTTCAGCTAGTTCACGGGTTGGAATCTGTATTTCCCATTGAATGTGAGATTCCTTCTCTTAAGTTAGTTGTTGAACTTCTTCCTGACACTTCTAGTCTTGAAGAAATTCTCCTTCATCTGGAACATCTCGATGAGCAGCGTCGGGATGCCGCCACGATGAATGAAGCGCATAAAAACCGAGTCAAAGTTCAGTACGATAAGGCGGTCAAACCTAGGGTTTTTTCGGAAGGTGACCTTGTTTTGGTCTATGCCCAAGAAAATGATGCCCTGGGGGCAGGAAAATTTAAGTCTATGTGGTATGGCCCCTTCATCATTAAAAAAGTCCTTAAAAAAGGAGCATATACCTTGGTTGATTTTGAAGGAAACGAGTTGCCGGAGCCCAGAAATGGGCTCTATTTGAAAAAGTATTATGCCTAGGCTTCGGCCTGACATTTTGCTTTTGTATATAGTAGTTTTTCTTTGTACATATCTGGTTGTTTTTCGATCTTTGATGGGATGGTGATGTTTTTGATCTGCTTTGGCAGGTTGTGTCGGATGTCATGAGTCATTTTGGTTTCGCCGATGGTGCTAGTAGACACACCCGGAACTTAGATTCCGTGGCTTGGGTGCTTCATTATCTATCCGGTCAGCTGTTAGTATCAAGAGGAATCTGCATTGGTCCTGCTTCCAATAATATAGCAGAATACACTGCAGTTGTTTATCTACTCTCGGAGGAAATATCTTTGGGTGTTGATTCGTTGGTAGTTTTCTTGGACTCTCAGCTAGTGGTGTCACAGTTGAACAATACTTATCGGGTTCGAGATAAATTTTTACTCTGGTTTTTCTTGAGGGTACGTTTGTTACAAAGATAATTTCAATTTTTAACTTTCATTCATATTCCTCGAGCTAACAATTGGATGGAAAACTCATTAGCTAATCAAGAAATTGATTGGCATATTAATCATTCCATACAATAAAATTTAATCATCAAAAACATCATACAATTTTATACATTTGTCACATCACATCAAACATCGTTGTATATATGTCATCAGAATGTTCAAAAAACTATACAAAATTTGGATTCATAAGTCATACAAAAAATTGGGCTTATGCCTGATCATGTTCAGTCTCAAAAAATATACAGTCATCTGATATATCATATCTATCTAATCCTGTGGTCCCTGCCCAGAAGTTGTGTTCCTATAGAACACGATCGCGGTGGAAACTCGGCGGAATAACCGTACCCAGTCACGGGGTACTCCTACCACCCGTCTCTGGATGGCTTCAGGCAGATCTTCCACTGCAGCCATAGGTACTTGGTGGATTAACCCCTCCAAGTTCCTCTGTATAGCCTGGAGGGTCCTATCTGGATCTACTATATCTGCCTCGCCTCTGCAACGCTTATGTCGTGGGTAACCCTCAGGTCGAACTGGTCCAATATCTGTATCATGATCATTATAAAATTGTAAGTCATCTTGAATCCAATCAAAAACATGTTTGTTTTCCACATTTTTTCATACATATTGAAAAAATCCAAAAAAATTATATAAGTCAAAAATTGCAAACTTACCGACTGTGCCCCATGCCGTGCCTGGTGGAAGGAAAAGGTCTGGATCGCCTCGAAAATCCATCCCGGCATAGGGATAGTCTTCCACAGCGATGATTTGTTCTCCCCACCATTGGAAGAACTCATCATACCAAGTGGTTCGGGGAACTTCACTTCCCCCCAATCTCTTCATCAAGTCAGCCCATCAGGCAATTCTTGGGTCTCTAGGGCTGCTGATAGAAGAGATCACTTTGGGTCTCAACCCAGAAATCTTCTCGAAGAAGAATGTCATCAAGATTGTACCATATCCAAAATGTTTTGTCTTTACTTTTCGGATAGAAGTCAATTGTTTCTTCATGTTCATCAGTAGAGCTGTGCACCAATCATATAAATGAGTTAAGCATTCCACTGTTATACTCATTTGAGTCCTGGATGCTTGATGTAGGGAAGCAGATCCCGCTACCCTGCCAATGGTAAAAAGGAGAATTTTCATGTGCAATTCTCTTAAATCTTTGATAGCAATTTGAGTTCCAACTTTCTTGGAACCCTCTACGTAGTAGACGTGGACGTAATCTTCCACGGTTAGCCCTCCCAAAGGCTTACCATGCAATTCTACTGGCTCCCCCCTCCGGGAGAGTCCAGTAATAAAATAGATATCTTCCACCTCGATGCGTATGGGCATTTGATCTATTATGAAGCAGTCTTCTTCCAATTCCAAATAGTTCGCAAGCATTTCGAGCAACCGGACATTACTCTTCATATTTGGCATTCTGAAAAACTTGAGAAATCCACAATTTCGAAGAATATTTAGTGATACTTGGTCTTGCATGACTTCATTGTCAATGGCACTATGTTCACGCTCTCTCCAAGATAAAGTCATCCTGCAAAAATTCAATAATTCGTTCATTAGCTACGTGTTTTTTCATTTTGGGTTGCGCATACGCGACTTGGTCATTATAAACCCGCGTATACGCAAACCTGTGATTTTAAACAAATGGTTCTACAGTGAAAATTCCTAATTTTTAACTTATGAACGGACAAAATGAATAACAAGGATAAATTAAGAGCTTACCTAACAAATTCGGTGAAGTTTGACGGTCGATTGCTCCTATTTTGACGAAAGAGGCTTTTTCTCCATAGCACTTTTTCCCAAATCAGCAATGTAACAATGAACCAAATATGAGGTAACTTGTGTATTTATGCCCAAATTGAAATTTTTTTGCAAAAATTTGTTATGCTTATTTTTTCAATCTATCTTAAGCTGCATAACCCGGATGCTTGAAAGTGCCCAGATTGGTATATTTTCAGGTACATTTTGATGAACTCGAGATTTTTTCCAGTTTTTTATCCATGACTGCTGACCCGTCATGGCAAGTATATGATCTTCACTGGCATATAGGTTAGAGAATCCACTTTCCGTTGCATTTTGCATACTAGCCTCCATTCTGATCACTTTCCATAGGGTCGATCCCATCAGGTCATGAGTATTACACCCATTTCACTCGCCGATTATTTAATCATGACTTGGTGGTAGAGCCTTCCTTTACATGGGCTTCCTAGTTAGTTCATCGCTATCATTTGTTTCCCATGCTGCGCTTTATGTAGGCTCGGGAGTCCTCTTTAGTCCCGCCATGACTTATGTGTTGAAGCTTCATTCTTCTTCTTCTCCACTATCGTTTTTCTAGCTATTACCCTAGAGGCTCCCTGGTGTTGTTGAGTTGTATTACTACATTGCATATTGGCTAATTGTTTATCTTGGCCTTTAGCCGGCTTCATTTGGACTCAATGTTTAAGCCAAATTTTGACCTTGACTGTCTATACAAGTTAACCATTGCATGAATTTAGCTATCGCGACTTGACACCCTTTTACCCATGGATGGAACATTCCTCTGAGTATCGCTTACCAGTTTCTGCCACCTTGCATTGAGCATAGGATCGTTCCAATCCCAGGAACTAGTGCATCTATTTCTTGATACTCGTTCTATCCATTGTACCATAGCATTCTTTTATTCCTTTTCAGGCTTATTATATGAAAAAGACAAAAAAATCAAATATAAAAAAAAGAGCGGGAACGGGATATAACTTCATAATTTGATGGCAGTACAGTGTCAGTTTGTCGCCCTTGAACAAAGCATATACACTTATATCTTTCCTCCATTTGGGATGGTTTTAGTTTTTGACCTAGGTTCAGCCTTTGCCTTGTTTCACTAGTCAGTCCTCCCCCAATTGGTTATCTCTTCCAATCATATGGAGAGTTTGTTTGCCTCCTGCATAACAGACTTATACAGTGTCACTTTTTACTGCCATGGTCATCACGAGTCATGCTTTTGTTCAAGGGAAGTCTAACCAGAGTCGGCCATTCTGCGGTGTCTCTTGACTCATTATTCAGTCGGCCTTCCCGGTTTTGTCAGTCTCTTGTTCTATCACATCAGATGTTTTTCTCTTCTGCTCGTGCTGGTTTGAGAAGGTCTCCATTGACTTCTCGCTGGCGGGTTTGTCTCTTATCGACTACGACACATTGCTCTGAGAACAAACCTAGAGCCGCACCTTGGCCCTATTTCCATCATTGATAGGTGACCTTGTGCTCAGCATTTGATCATCATTATGGGTCTTTGACTGAGTGGTTTCCCCTGTGTTTGACGTCAGCATACATTATCACACTTGGGATTAGTGCAATACCTTGATTTCCATTTGACCCTATTGGTGGATTTCTCGCCTTTGTGTCAGCTTTCATTATTGGTTGGTTTAGAGGGTTTCTTCCGTGCGCTAGCTTCATCTTGTGCATGTTGGAAACGTACTTCAGTTTGGTTTCGTCACTCTACTTCGTCCGATTCCTTCCAAATCTTGGCCTGCGGGTTACACTCGCGCTGGATTGATGTGGGATGCCTTAATGCCTTCCTTCCAGCAGATATTTTCCCATCGACTCCGACTCATTGCTCTGGGAATAAGGTCTAGAGTCTTTTTGTCAGTACCTTAGGGTTTGCAGTCATCAGTGGCAGACTCTTCGCTATCGACAGTGGGGATTCATCATTGCCTCCCGATTGGTAGATTCTTTCAAGTGTTCGACTTCAACTCATTCATTCGCACTTGTTAGATTGTACTGGGGCACCTTGACACTCATTTTCATTATTGGTGGGTTGTCTCGCGTTGGTTAACGGTATACATCATTGACCGGTAATCCAACGATTTCTCACATGGTCGACTTCAGCTCATTTATTCCCATTGTGTAGAATTGTGCCGTAGTGATCGGTGAAGACCTCGGGTTGCATCAGCATTTCTCGGTTCACTTTTGACAGTCCATTCAGTTTCTTCCAGTGATGCCGTTCACCCTTATATGTTGCAGTGTCAGTACAGCAGCATCCTATATGTTGGCTCCCGATTTGCGTGATTGTACCATTTATTCCACCTTTTATGATTTGGTACTTGGAGATTCAGTTACTTATATGATCATACATTCAGTTTCAGCATCATTGATCAGCTTTCTATATGTGATACTTAGACATTGATTCTGACTTGTACTTCCGAGCCATGCTCAAATGATTCATTGTGTACTTTCAGTTCAGCTATACTTGTATACATTTTGGATCTATTATGTACTTTCGATATGATGTATTTTTGACTGAGCATGGGTATGCATGCCTCAGCATGAGTTGACTCTCTGTTTTCTTTCATTGGTTTTTGGCATGCTGAAATCTGGTGAAGTCCTTTGTTGTCCTTGCGAAGTTCTTTCTATGTGCATAATACATTTCGGCCATTATGTACCCCTTCTGACCTCATATATTAGGGGGCATCTATTATAGCATCATTTTTCACCCTCATGTGATTCATGATTGTCTCTATGGCTTTGGGCACCCATTCCCACAGACTTGAATAAAATTCATAAAAAATAGTGTTAAAAATCCCATACGCGGGTATGCCCAAACTTTTCCACGTGTATACGCGAGTCCACATGTACTTTTCCGTGTATGCCATTAAAATCATTAAAAATATATATAAAAATTCCCTATTTTTGAGCTGGGTTGATGGTTACTCCAGTAGTTCAACCACCCCAGCACGTGGCCAACTATTTCCAACTGATTGAAACTACTTTGAGGGAGTATAAAAGCCCCTCATGTGCATGGCCTAAGGGAGAGAGAAATTATATAGATATTATACTCTGTTGGAATCCCAATTCAATTCTGAATTCCCGTGCCTCCTGCACTTTCCCAGATTTTTACAGGAAACCCTTGTTTCCTGGAGATGTTCATCAGTTTATATGCCATCTCGAGTGCACAAGTCTTCAAAGTATCTTAGCAAGGCAAGGGCGGGACGGATCTGGACGACGGTCTGTTCGAAGATCATGGAAGGATTCAGGTGATCTCTCCACTTTTTATTACTGTACATGCTGTTCGTAATGAAGAAGAACCATCTTGTTCCTGAAGTCACGTGTTAACATCTGCTTGTATATGTGAAAAGGTTATTATTTAAGCATTTATTATTTTTTACATGATGTTTCACATGGTTTTCACTGACATTTAGGGTAATTATATGCTGTACAACTAGATTTTCGTGCACGTTTCTTCTTGGTTTTCAGGTTAAGGAGGAAGAATGGTTGCTGGGGGTTTGAACCCCGCGGGATCTACATCAAACGTAGGATTACCGGTGAGTTCTACTATCGATGTTATCTAGTTTTTAGCATACAAGTGTGGTTGTGTGAGTCCTTCTTGAATAGCATGCCGTGATCTATGGAGGTTTTGACCCAACAAACCTCTAGGGTGTTTTTCCCCGAAACAATCCTTGATGATCTAACGGCTTAGATTTCCTCCGCCCCTGACCGGGTCCCACCATATCAGTCCATTTCATGTGTTTTCCGCGCATTTTCTGTGTATTTTTTTCAAAGGCCCAAAACTTGGGTTTTACATTAAAACATCGTATCATCCCACCAAGCATTAAAGTTTTTCATTTCACCCAACTTCCATCAGCTGTAATTTTCACTGTTTCACTGCATGTTTCCAACGCTTTCCATTGCATCCACAGCATTCGCTTCTGTTGCGCTGCCATCGTCACGACATTCCTCCGCATCCACCCTCCCACTGCATGGATTTCTTAACAGATTGGTGTACTAGTGCAGGTTATAGGCGGTGAAAACCGCCATTGCTCATGGTCACTATTATAGTGGCGCAGAGCACAGATGAAGTCTTTTCAGAGCCCGTGATCACAGAGAAATGCTTGGGAGGGCGTTAAAACTTAATTTTTCATCAAAGAAACAGAGTTAAACTCTGTAAACCTCTCCAGCGCCAGTAAAGCTCAAATTTCACAGACAGAGACAATAATGAAGCGGCAAAGAGTATCAGTGGATAATCAGAGGGTTTAATGCCTATAATCGAAGAATTTAAGCTTTGATTCATTGTTCAAAGGGAAAATGTACCAGATTGAAAACCTCATGAATACCGTGGAAGGCCTAAAGAGGCCTATAGCACAAAAAACAATATCATCAGTGTTTCACATCAGCAGAATTTTCTTCCCGAGAAAGGACACAGTACCCATACTACCTTTATTCTACATTGAGTCCCCGAGAAGATTTCCACCCTGACAGCAGTTCTGACGCTACTAGAGCATTTTTTATGCAGCATGGTAAACCCTGAAATCATTTATTTTCCTTTTTGTTTATTCACCAGAATACTACAAGTACTGCAGCGAAAGCACATCAAGGACATATCTGGAGTAAATTTCATCCTGTCAAAGACCACTCTTTCTCCCAAAGAGTACTGAAGATTAATGCTTAGATATTAAGACAGAATGGGCTTTGACCCACTTCTTCTACTCTATTTTAATTTTTCATTTAGTGTTTCATCTATCTCCTCTACCTCTGTTTCAGCTATAAAACTCATGATGAAACTCATTGTAAGGGTTGTTGATCGGATAGTCGTGAATTGTAAGTTGTTTCTCTTGAGATATAGTTCTCTGTGTAAAGTTGTAAGATAGATTGAGGAAGATGTTTTCAGACTGAATATCAAGTTGTTGGCAATGTTGTACATGACTGGTGTTCCTCTTTAATATGACAAGCACATTTCTTTGGATCCTGATTTAAAGCAGCGGTGATGTTTTTCTATCTTTGTCTTTGTTTCCCTTTGTGATTCATCATATTTCATTTCTTCTGGTACGCATCAGAAATCTTGCATAGGATTTACCCTCGCATGCTACCCTATGTTTCTGCTCTCCCTACCTTTGATGTTTTTTGCTGTATGTGCTATATGAGTGCTGATTTAAGTTAATTTAACCAGTGTAGTGGCTATAATTTACTGCTAGCTGATGTATGAATTAATGAATCTTTCCTCAGATGTTCTTGTGGGGTTTTAATTGAAAGAATTGGGATACTGGGAGTTTGAACGTTGTTTCTACCTCACTAGGGTCCTTTTCGATTAATTGAACCTTTCTAAGTTCCCTTAAGTTGGATGCCAAAGCATTGAGAGTTCAAAGTCTCTCTCTGATCTCAGGCCTTCACCTTTGTGTTTAAATCTTTAGTGTTTCCATGTCTAAAGAGTTAACCTTTTAGGTTCTAGATCACAGGTGTCCAATGGCATGTCTTGTCCCTGGATCTGATTCCTGAAGGGTCACCTTGGAGGTTTCCTTGCCTTTCACCTTCTTTTTTACCATTTTATGCCACACTATCATCTTTAAGATCCATTAATACTTTAGATGACTAGCCCAACTAAAAGCCTGCATATTGAAGAGCAAGTAAATCCTTTCCTGACTCCATTGCCCAATGGTCTTGAGTGTTCCCTAAAATCATTCCTCCTCTGTCTGGAACCTTCTTTATTCAGTTGTGTCTCATAGTGAACCCTTCCTTCCTGATTCCCAACAACCAAACAAATAATCAAATAAAAAAACCCGTGCCTATAACTAGCATAAAACCTTAAAACAAAGCTTCAAAGACATATACCTTTGCCTATACAGAGAGATCCCTCTCTGGACCCACGAGGGCTAGATCCTGAGGTTTGAAAGTGGTTCTGATGTTGTCTCATCTTTTGGTATTGCCAAACTTGCCAAAACATGGGAACCCCAACAGGGTCAATTCATAATATATCCCATTCAAGCATATCAATAATAACTTAATAAAAACTTATATAAGATAAGAAATCTTTGATAAGTCTAGCCTATTGAAGGTGAAAGGAAATACCAAGCTCTCTTACGAGATGTCAATTCATAATATCCCTTTATCAAGCATATCAATAAGAACTTAGCCAAAAATTGAATATACTGAAGGAAAATACAACAAAATGAAATGAAAGAACAACGAACTGAAATAAAAGTATAGTAAACAAGTACAACAAGTTGAAATGAAAGTACCAAAACAATGAGAAATTAGTGCACAAGCTTGGCAATGGGGGCCCTCCACGCTTCTGCTACGCACTTTAGGTGAATATCAGCTTAGAAGAATTTGGAAACTAGATCAAACACCATCCATCAAGCATAATAGAAGCAAAGGAAACTCTGACCCAACTCCTTTCACTATTTTGCAAAAGTCTTCAAATTCACATAGTTAAAATAGATGTCTTCCTCCTTCAAATGTCACATATTTATACAAGTTTTTGGAAACTAATTGACTAAAAACACTCAAATACATTTATGATAACCTTAGATAAGGCCTACAATTTGAAATCAATACTCCTATCTCTAAAATTTGGGAAAATTCCTTTAAAATCACAATTTGCCCATATTTCATGCTCAAAATAGGGGGTATTTCTTAACAGTTGTTCTAGTTTGACCAGCATTGACCGGCCCTAATCTTGCTGATTTGATGCAAAACAATAGGTGTTCATCCAACCTTGGTTCCCATAGTTTCAAAATATGCATTTGGTTCGAGACTAGGTCTCCTACAACCATTACTTCAAACGAGCCATTACAAGCATTTCTAGTTTTGTCCAAATTTAATTTTAATGCTCAATTTTGATAAAAACACTAAAATAATTAAAATACGTAGTTTGACTACCTTGATGTGCATACAGAGGAAAAATTATGTGAATATGATAATAAAATGGTGAGAAAAGATTTTAAATGATGAAATATGTAAGGCAAAAATAAGCCAAAATCGGAGACCAACACAAATGATGCCTTCTACACAAGATGGGATACCCTTGACATGACATATGTTATTAATAAATGGTGTCGAGAACCTGCCAAGTTTCACCATCGCCCATCAATAGTTTAGCTGAAAAATATCTTAAGGGACATATATCAGTATTTTATATCTATATATTGTCGGGTTTTTGGGCGCAAAAATGTTGAGGTGTTTCAGAAAAATTAGATATATACGCTCAATCTCGTGGTGAACCTTGGAAGATATTTTAATTGGGTGGATATATTATCATATGAATTGTAGTGAAATGTGGGGTAGGTCAAGGCATCTTTGCAAGAAAATCAAGCTCCATAATTATACATGTATGCATATCTCCTGGATGGTATGTGTGCACGATATGCATTCCCAAAGCTCTATCGGAATTGGAATCCTAAAGAGAATTTCCCAATTTATGTTCATTGTAGGATGTTATTTGATGGAATATTTAAATGTGCATACGACAGATTGGTCGAACACTTCTTTGCAGCCATCTTTCGTCTGATATTTGAGACTAATCTACCATGCATGAAAAATAAATAAAGTGAAGGATTCAGTTAAAGATATTGTATATTGGTTTGCAACTCCTAAGGGAACATACATCAGATGCTTCAAATGTCAAACAACCCCTCATCTTATGCAACAATATGTGACAAACAAGGTGGTCATGCAGGATGTTAGCCACCTATAATATTTTGTTATACCAAAAGGTGGCTAAGACTTTTTGAGCCTCCAAGGAACAAATTTTATCACTAAAAATTGTTGGCTCTTGAAGACTCCTTGAAGGCCTCATGCCTCTGTCCGAAATCTTCATTTACTATTTCCATTTCATGCTCTGAAATTCTGCTAATTTCATGAGAAAAGACTGCTGAGAAACCATCATTTTCCCTTTTCTCCCACTCTTAACTAACCTCCATTTGTTTCCCTTTTTCTCCATAAAATCCCCTTTTTTTTCATGATTCCTCTTCTCCCCTTCATGGAAATCACTCTTATAAAGTTAAAGACTCACTCTTTAACCTTACCGGAACCCTCCATTTCCTTTGAAAATCATTCAAAAACACATTTTTTCATAAGTGTTGGACTTAAGCCCGCAGGCTAAGTCTTTAAACCCTTTTCTTCCATACACTCGCACCCTAGAACCACTTGCTAACAGGTTAAGGTGCTTATCGCAAATCGCAATCGCTCCAAATTGCGATTTATTTAAAGTGCTCATCGCAAAAATCTGCGCTGCAATTCATCGCAAATCCGCCCGATCGCAATATCGCAATCGCATGTTATGTTCTTGTTCCGATTATCCATTGCAGATATTTGCGATGCGATTGATCACGCCATCGCACTTCCCGCCGTTCGCGCCTGCTTCTCCGATCGCATCGCAATTATTTTTCTCCCGATTGTGATTACCCCCCGCTCCTATTTTGCGATTGCGATCCCAACCATCGGATGATGCCATCCAACGGCTACGCTCCTTTCCTCGCCATCTGAAGCAGTCTAAACCTAAAAACGCAGGATTTCTTAATTGTTTTGTGTTTTATTCAGGATTTAAATTGTATTCCATTATTTAAAGGCCAAAGGCCGGGAATGACGATTCCCGTGCCTTCGATTCATAGAAGAAAGCTATTAACAGGGTTGGATTCAACGTTGTATCAATGTTTCATGGGAATTGATGCCTTTAGAAGCCCAGCGCAGCCTGCACATCGACAAGACACTGTTTTATTCAAAAAAAAAAGAAAAACAGTTTAAAGAGTATCAGTTTTGAAGACATAGCACAACAGAATGAAGATTGAAGACAGATTTTGGAATTATGGCTAAGAATGCTTATCAAAAGCCTAATTCCCAGAATTAAAACACAATTAAAAGAAAATTATAAGTGTTTAATAGACAGAAAGGCCTCCACCGACTTATTTGAGGCGAATTGATTCCTCAGCTACCACAGAGCCACCTGTTGCCTCAAACCTTTCAAAACAGAGGCCGAAGTTATTGAAGAAAATCAGATATTCGCCTCCAGCACAGCCAGGGAATTACTGCCGCAAGGAACTTAAATGCAACAAATATCTGCAGAGTTACTCCCGTATTACGCAAAACCTCAAAGTCAAATAAAGCTCCCACCGAGCTTTAATATTTATTGTAAAACAGTTAATACAGTGATCCACCTGTAAACTTCTCCATCAAGCCTCTCAAAGGGCCGATAAGTATTCATTCTGTATTAATTGTAATTGAGATATTTTATCAGATCTCACCTCCTCATCCTTCTATATATACTACAGCAGAAGATGAGTGAGGGTGTGGGTTGTTGTTTGATCACAAGTTGTAACTTTGAAACTCTCTGAAATAAATATACAAGTCTGTAGAAGTTGAAAAACAAATTGAAGTTTCGGATGTCTCGATGATGTTGTTGCACGCCTATTCCTGAGAAGGCTCTATCATTGGATCCCTGAGCTCGGCTGTTGGTGAAGTATTCTGAATTGTTCTATGTTTTTTCCTGTTTTCATTATGTTCCATAATTTCTTACTACAGTAGGTTGAAAGTCTTAGTCTAAGAAATGACTCCTGGAAGCACCTTAGATCTGTTCATCCTTCACTGTTTTATGTTTTCTTCTACTGAAGTATTTTAGAGGCTTTAAACTTTCTCTTTAGTCTTCATGCTTGTTTATTTCTAAAATAGCTCAAATAATTGGTTTTAGCATGATTTATGGTCTTCCCTGCTTGTCTGCTATCACTTGTAAGCTGTTATTGAAGTCTCCCTTTGAAGTACCATTGTTTTAAGTTAATCAAAGAGGTCATTTTCGATCTTGCCCTTTTCCATTGCTTGAGCAGTTGTTTTGAAGGTCTTTATAGTTGTAAGCATAGATGTTATTTAGGTGTTCCCTCTTCTATGACTGCAATTATCAGTGAATCTTTTATGTTTTCTAAAGTCCTTTAAAACAACATCTTTGAGGAAATAGGGTGTTCCCCGAATCTTATACTTCATTTTAAAAAGTTGTCTTGAAGTCATTATTTTCTCAAATAATTTTTGTAGAATTTATGGTTAGCCCTGTCTATCAAATATCTCTTTATTGTTAAGTTATGTTTTCAATTTCCCTTTGTTGAGAATTAAACTTCTCTTTCCAAATCATTAATGTTCACTTCATTCCAAAAAACAAAAGGATCCTGTGGCCAAGTTATATTTTCCCTTTGATATCCCATATCCCTTGAGGAGTTTTTTATGATCTTATTTTGACTCCATTACCCAATGAACCAGATATTTCCTCTTTCTGTCTATCTTTCCTAGACCTTTCATGTTCTGTTGTATCAACTCAACCCAACCAAACAAAACATCTGCACTTAATAACTAATCTAAAATCAATACTCAAAGAACACAATATAAACCTTTGCAAACATATATTTGAGAGATCCCTCTCTGAGAACAGGAGGACTAGATCCTGGAACTCTAAATATTGGTTCTGATGTTGCCTTGTCTTTTGATTTGCCAAACTGTCAAAACACGGGACACCAACATAATGGCGATCACGGTGGTACATCTGAGTCAGTAACAATCCAAATACCCCTTAGGACTTCATAAATCCCTTATTTTCAAGAATATCTAGTGATTATTAGCCACCTCATCGCCACCAACATAATGGTGATCACGGTGGGACCTACTAAGAATTAGAGGTTTCCAAAATCTTTCTTTAAACTTTTTAGGGTCCAGTATAACATAAGTAACTTTCTTCAAGAACTACCTAACAAATGGTAATTATGATAGGACTTAATCAAATCAGTAACAAACTAAGGAACCCTTAGGATTCTTGTAAAGCCTTACCAAACCTTGAAGGAACCAGTTACCAAGCCATAAGAGCAACCCTGTTTGTTTGAACACCTTAGCTAAGTGCAAAATCAGAATTAGAACACTCTCTTAACCTATAAAACCAAAATAACTCAGAAAAACCCAAAAAACATCTCAAGTTTGGCTTCATAATAAACATTGGTAGTGGACCATAAAACCTTTTACCTCCTTAGGAGCTAAAAACTTCCACTTGGCGACTCCACAATCCTGAGCAGACCTTAAGACTCCACTGGGAAGAACCCTTATCATTATAATATCATTCAAACTCAGTTAGAGGACTGTAGGATTAAGATTTGTGTAAACAGATTAGTTAACCCCTCAAAGATTGTCATACTTGGTTAAAATTTTCTTATTAGTTGGGTCTCAAAACACAGCATAGTGGCTTCTAAAAAGATTCACACTAAAGCCCATCCAAACCCTAATCCACCTAAGATAGTTTATAACCCAGAAAGTATCCTTTGGAAGTCTCCTAGGATTAAATTATAAACTGTTTTCATATCACCCTTGAGAGCTAATTCAGTCCTTGAAAATCTTTCAGCTCTACAACAATCACAAGTTGACCTAGTAAACCCGTTTAGAACTAGGTCATTTGATGATATAATCCAGTTAGACTCTGACTCTTTGCTTTCATCTCCGGATACAAGTAAACATCCTGGTAGTAGAGAAACAACACCTCCTGATTTACATTTCCTTCACAACCTAGGTGTCTCTCATCCAAGATCAACTCAGCAGTCTACTCCTGGTCCATCCACTTCTACTCATCCTACATCCACTGTTCAAACCACCACACCTCAGCCCACTTTCCCTTTTGTCAATCCACCTGTGAATCCACCTCCACCTCCTTCCATGGCCGCATGGTATGCTCCCTTAGTCCTTCCCGTACCACTAGTCAATCTTCCACAGGACTATCAGTCCAAGATTCCATTGTATGATGCTAACAATGCTATAACTGCATCACAACATGTGGATAGGATGAATGACTACTTTGACAGGAACGAAATTGATGATGATTCTGTCAAAATTAGATTATTTTCTCAGAGCTTTGGGGGAGAAGTAAGAAAATGGTTTAAAGGTTTAGCCCCCCGCAGTGTTAATGATCTCCAAGCCTTTCATCAAATGTTCCTAAACAAATGGGAAGTAAAGAAGAATCCTCTTCAAGTCCTTGCTGATTACAACAACCTCCATAGGAACCCTGGGGAGAGTGTACAAGCCTATTGTACTAGGTTTAACAGTGTATATAATGCACTTTCCCCATAACTAAAACCTCCACAAGGCTCAGCCTTAAACAAGTTTCCTGAAGGATTTGACTCTGACATGACTTATTCACTACGAGAAAGAGATTTTGCAACTCTTGAAGATATGCAAAGGGGTGCTCTTTCCGTGGAAGTCAACTTAATAGAAAAGAGAGCAAGAATGAAAACTGAGAAGAGAGTATATTTTAGAGAGGAATCCCCTCCTTCTACTTCAAGCTCAAAAATGGAGAGAATGATGGAAGAGATGATGAAAGAGATGAGCATAATTAAGAAAGCACAAGAAAATCAAAACCAAAGTGCACTTCAAAACAATCAAAACAGAAATAGAAATCAGAATTATAGAAGAGATAACAATCAAGATAAGCAAAAAGAGAGTGACCAACAAATTAGACCTCCCTTTCAACAGAACTATATAGATCAATATGAGGAAGACAGGGAGTTGGAAAGGTTGGAAGAATCACATGTAAACTCGGTTGGATCAGATACTGGGGAGGATTTTTTCCTCACTGAGGAAGAACAAGGTTTCTTCTCCGATGATCAAAATAAAAACACCTATGAAGATTCTGATGACTATAGATTAGGTTTTGAAAATGCAATCATGGAGGTACACAAGCAGTACGATATTAGGAGTAAGGGAAGTATAGAGAATTCAAAAGATAAGAATTCTAGCACTGCTGTCAAGAAGAACATGGAAAACCAGTCCAAAAAGACAGCAGAAAAAACCAACATTTCGGCCAGAAAACCAGATTTAAACAAAGACAAGGGAATCCAGCCAAATGTTGAAAAGAGTACCCCTAGCACTTCAGTTAGTGGTCCTAATAAAAATGTTCCTATCACTAGTCCAAACAAGGTTCAGCAAATCAAAGCTGTTGAAAATAATTCAATTGAGAAAATAGATGTAAATATTAACAAGTCAATTATTCCTTTCAGCCTTGAGGGGGAGATTGCTAAGATAAAAATTACCATCCCCCTAGCTGAACTAGTAACCCAATATGTGTACAAAAATCAAGTTTTGAAAGCTTTGAACTTAGGAAGTGATACTGATACCTTAAACTTGACGGATGACAAACCTGAGCTGTTGTTTGGCCCAGAGGTTGAAGGAAAATATCAAGAAGGACCAGTCCCTCCCTTCTATGTCAGTTTGAACATACACGATAAAATTTTACACAATGCCATGTTAGATTCTGGAGCTTCACACAATCTAATGCCCAAGGTAGTAATGGAAAGCTTAGGCTTGGAAATTACTAAACCATACAAAGATTTGTATTCTTTTGACTCAAGCAGAGTCAAATGTTTGGGTTTAATCAAAGATTTATGTGTTAACCTAGCTCAAATCCCTGCCAAGAATCTAGTGATGGATATCGTTGTAGCTGACATTCCCCCTAAGTATGGCATGCTCTTATCAAGATCATGGGGAGCCAAACTTCAGGGAAGCCTTCAAATGGACATGTCTTATGCCACCATCCCTGTTTTTAACCAAAACAGAAGACTATACAAAGAATCCCACATGAAGTACATGGTGAGTAACATGGACAAACCAAACAACACTCCAATATATTCTATTCAATCAAGTTTAGATTCCTTTATCTTGTATAACGAAGATGAAATTACTCAACAAGATAAAGAAAACATAGACCCAATCAGTTCACCAGAACAATCCAATCTTACCTTCAATCAACTTCAAAACATTGACAATCAACAGCAACAAGAAAATGAAAATGAGTCAAATATACTTTGGACAATAAAATTCGATGGATCCTGTAATAAAACCAGTGCAGGGATAGGTGTCTGGATTCAAAACACAAATCATAGTTTCTCATACAAGTTAGACTTCCCATGCACTAACAATATTGCTGAGTATGAAGCACTTCTCCTAGGTTTACAACTGCTTAAAAAATTAGAAGCCCGAAAGGTATCTATTTTAGGGGATTCTGAACTTATCATCAAACAAATCAAAGGAGAATACTCAGCCAAGAATCCAAGGCTTAGGGAATATCGAAATGCTGCCCTTGACCTATTAAAAACTTTCGAAAAATATGAACTCATTTTCATCCCTAGAGCACTGAATCATCTGGCAAATGAACTTGCCTTCACTGCCAGCAATTGCCAAGTACCTAAGATAAATGAACAACTCAGTATAAAGGTGAAACACAGACCTGTTGTGCCTGATAATGAAGATCACTGGAAGGTGTTTGAATCTGACAAACACATAGATGATTTCATGAAATCAGAAAGTAATTTCGGCATACCAACACCAGAAACTAGCCATAAAGAAAACTATTTGTATATTGAACAAATCCCCGAGGCCGAAATAACATATCCTGCTAGTATAAATCATTGTGAGAATCCTTTTGAAGCAGAGATAGTGAACAATGAAGACCAAGAAGACTTGGAAGTCTTACGATGCAAAAATGATAAAATCCCAAGAGGTCTCACACCTTTAGAACACCTGTTTGATCTCAATGATGTAGCTAAAGAAACAAGAATGGAGCCTGTGGAAACAAATGTAGAAGAGCATAACATAGGCACTATAGCAGAACCCAGGATGATCAAGTTATCTAGCACCCTCCCAGCTCACATAAAATTGCAATACATAGAGCTTTTCAAAGAATTTAAAGATGTGTTTGTGTGGGAATACAAAGACTTGAAATCATATGATACCAACATCATCCAGCATAAAATCCCCTTGAAGGAAAATCAAAAGCCTTTTAAACAAAAACTAAGGAGAATAAATCCCCTTTTACTACCTTTAGTTAAGGCAGAAATTTAGAAAATGTATAATGTTGGGATCATAGTACCCATTAGATTTTCAGAATGGGTATCAAACTTAGTTTCTGTTAGAAAGAAAACTGGGGAAATCAGGCTCTGTATTGACTTCAGAAATTTAAACAGAGCCTCTTTAAAAGACAACTACCCCTTACCCAAGATGGACCATATACTTCAAAGGGTAGTTGGTTCAAGAATAATATCCCTTTTAGATGGGTTCTCGGGTTACAATCAGGTGTTAGTGTTCCCAAGTGATCAAATCAAAACTGCTTTTACCACACCTTGGGGAACCTTTATGTATGTCAAAATTCCTTTTGGATTAATGAACGCAGGGGCCACCTTCCAAAGGGCCATGGACATAGCCTTATCTGAAGATATTGGCTATTTTATAATTATTTACCTTGATGACATAACTATTTTCTCAAAAACTGATGAAGAGCATTTGATTCACCTAAGAAAGGTTTTTGAGAAGTGTAGGAAACTTGGCTTATCACTGAATCCCAAGAAGACCCTCTTTGGTCTCCAAGGAGGGAAACTTCTTGGTCATATAATTTCAAAAGAAGGAATCAAAATAGACCCTACAAGGATAGATGGCATATTGCAAATTAGCCATCCTAGAAGCCTCAAGGAATTGCAATCTTTCATTGGAAAGATAAATTTTTTGAGAAGGTTTATTCCCAACCTTGCTGAGCTATTAAAAAACATCACACACATGCTTAAGAAAAACGTGGGTGTAAAATGGTCTTTGCCAGCTAAACAATCATTCAAACTGGTCAAACAAGCTCTTACTCAAACACCAGTCCTGATTAGTCCTAATTTTACCAAAGACTTTTACATTTTTTCTTTTGCATCTGAACATACAATAGCTACAGTTTTGCTTCAAAAGAATGATTTAGGGCAAGAACAACCAATATCCTTCTTTAGTAGGGCCTTAAGAGATGCTCCTCTCAAATATAACATCATGGAGGAGCAAGCCTTAACATTAGTGAAAGCATTAAAGGACTTTAGGGTCTACATTTTACACTCTCACATAATTGCTTTTGTTCCACATACTGTTGTCAAGGATATTCTAAGTCAAGACCCTGATGGTAAAAGGGGAAAATGGATTGCAACTATTCTTGAATATGACTTAGAAATTAGGCCCACCAAACTAGTTAAGGGGAAAGGATTAGCAAAACTTATGGCTGAGTCTAACTTCCAAGCACTAGACATGAATATGGTGGATGTGTTGGAAGAAATGGAAGAATCTGATGCTCCTTTTATTAAGGAAACTTTTCTGAATTCCCCTTGGTATACTGACATTTTTTATGTGCTTTTATATTTAAATGCTCCTCCTTCTTTGTCTAAAACTAAAGCTAGATTTTTGAAACAGAAAGCTCTGAGTTTTTGCATATTAGATGGGGTGTTATATTGGAAAAATGTTGTTGGAATTTTGCTTAAATTTTTACTTGAAGATGATACAGAAAAAATCATGCACGAGTTGCATGATGGTGAATGTGGAGGACACCTCTACTGGAAGGCCACAACAAACAAAATTCTCAGATCGGGTTACTATTGGCCTACCCTTTTCCCAGACACTCAGAAGTTGGTCATGTCTTGCCATAAGTGTCAGATCTTTGATGGCAAGAGAAAACTCCTTCCCTTACCTTTACGTCCTATCAGATTTGAAGCACCTTTTCAACAATGGGGGCTGGACTTCATTGGGGAAATTCATCCATCCTCCTCAGCTCAACATAAGTGGATCCTCACAGCCACTGACTTCTTCACCAAATGGATAGAAGCTATACCTACCATGAATGCTAATGACTCTGTCATTATCAAGTTTCTTGAAACCCATATCCTATCCAGATTTGGTTGTCCCAGAAAAATCATAACAGACAATGCTGCTACTTTCAAATCTAAGAAGATGGTTGATTTTTGTCACAAATACCATATAACCTTGGGCCATTCCACTGCTTACTATCCCCAAGGAAATGGATTAGCTGAATCCTCCAACAAGAGCCTCATTAATATCATTAAAAAGTTGTTGGAACAGAATCAAAAATCATGGCACAGTAAGTTGGTTCATGCCTTATGGGCTGATAGATTAACTACAAACAAATCAATAAATATGTCCCCCTATCAGTTAGTTTATAGCATGGATGCAATTTTTCCTACCTCATTGGGAGTTCTAGTCATGAAGCTCCTTCAAGAAGTGCAGGTTGAAGAAAATGATATGCAGAGGAGGATCAACCAAACAATCCATTTACAGCAGACCAGAGAAGAAGTTTATGAAAGAACACAATTAGTCCAAGAAAAAATGAAGAAGCTATTTGATAAGAGGACTAAGGCAAACAATTTCCAGGTTGGAAGTGTTGTTCTTAAATGGGATTCAAGAAGATAAGAGAAGGGGAAACATGGAAAGTTTGAGAACTTGTGGAAAGGGCCCTATATTATTCATGCTGAGAGGGGTCATAATACATTTTTCTTGAAAGAATTGAATGGAGAAGACCTATATGGAGGTCCTGTCAATGGCAGGATGCTCAAGCATTACTTCTGCCAAGAATCTTAAGTTTCAAAGCATTGTTGTTTTACCATTTTAAATATCATGATCTAAACCGTTGCATTCAAAGTTATGAAAAAATAAAAATACAAAAACAATAGAGAGAAATAAAAGAGGGCAGAAATGAAAATAAGAAAGGCAAAGCCCCATGCCAAAAAAGAGAAACAAATCTGAAAGTGTGCAAGCTTAAATGCCACTCCTGAAAAACACACTTCTAGTTAGTCAAACAGCCTAATCTTGACTAATTAGTTTTGAATTTTCTGCTGATAGGGTAGTGAATTTGATTTGCCAAACTGTTTAATCTTGGTTTATCAGTAGATAGATTAGGATAGAAATTAAGGGTTCAAACATGTTTTAAATCTGAACCTAAGTTTCCAAAGAGAGATGACTCAAATATGTTATTTTCTTGAGTCAGAAACAAAGATAAACTGGTTCTAAACAGTTCAAAATCTGAACCAGAGAACAAGGAAGAAACAGCTCAAATAAAGTCAAAACAGAGATGTTATAAGAGTGAAGGAAGTGCTTGAATTTTCAGATCTTATGCCATCCAATTTTGATTTATTTTCTGCAAAATAATGTCTATGCGCAACTTGTTTTTATGCCATAGATCGCAGCAAGTCAAACAGCTTAATCTTGACTTGGCTGTTTTTAATTTTATGTTATAGAATTTAGAGAATAAAAATCTGTTAGACTGTTTAATCCTAACAAATGGATAGAATAGGTAGAGAATCATATGGGCTCAACTATTTAAACTGAGTCCATGGAGAAATAAGGAGTAGAAATAGATTAGATTTCCTGCTTTCAAAAGAATAAAATGTCGTGTAAAGAGTTTGCCAATCCAAGTGCACTCTGATGAAGAAAAAATGTTAGATCTGTAGGATTGGGTAGGTAAAAATTTTGTTGATGAAAGATCCATTATTTTGTAGCTTCTAATATATTTTCAGAGCAAGATCATCCCACCAAAGGAAAGGAAGCCCAATGGATCAAGCACAATTCAGCCTCCCAGAGAATCCAAGTCTGAAGTTCTTGATACCTTCAAGAAGGCACCATCCCCAAGTGGAGCCACTGTTAGCCACCTATAATATTTTGTTATACCAAAAGGTGGCTAAGACTTTTTGAGCCTCCAAAGAACAAATTTTATCACTAAAAATTTTTGGCTCTTAAAGACTCCTTGAAGGCCTCATGCCTCTGTCCGAAATCTTCATTTACTATTTCCATTTCATGCTCTGAAATTCTGCTAGTTTCATGAGAAAAGACTGCTAAGAAACCATCATTTTCCCTTTTCTCCCACTCTTAACTGACCTCCATTTGTTTCCCTTTTTCTCCATAAAATCCCCTTTTTTTCATGATTCCTCTTCTCCCCTTCATGGAAATCACTCTTATAAAGTTAAAGACTCACTCTTTAACCTTACCGGAACCCTCCATTTCCTTTGAAAATTATCAAAAACACATTTTTCATAAGTGTTGGACTTAAGCCCACAGGCTAAGTCTTTAACCCCTTTTCTTCCATACACCCGCACCCTGGAACCACTTGCTAACAGGTTAAGGTGCTTATCGCAAATCGCAATCGCTCCAAATTGCTATTTATTTAAAGTGCTCATCGCAAAAATCTGTGCTGCGATTCATCGCAAATCCGCCCGATCGCAATATCGCAATCGCATGTTATGTTCTTGTTCCGATTATCCATCACAGATATTTGCGATGTGATTGATCACGCCATCGCACTTCCCTCTGTTCGCGCCTTCTCCTCTGATCGCATCGCAATTATTTTTCTCCCGATTGCAATTACCCCCCGCTCCTATTTTGCGATTGCGATCCCAACCGTCGGATGATGCCATCCAACGGCTACGCTCCTTTCCCCGCCATCTGAAGCAGTCTAAACCTAAAAACGCAGGATTTCTTAATTGTTTTGTGTTTTATGCAGGATTTAAATGGTCTTCCATTATTTAAAGGCCGAAGGCCGGGAATGACGATTCCCGTGCCTTCAATTCATAGAAGAAAGCTATTCACAGGGTTGGATTCAACGTTGTATCAATGTTTCATGGGCATTGATGCCTTTAGAAGCCTGGCACAGCCTGCACATCGACAAGACACTATTTTATTCAACAACAAAAAAAACCAGTTTAAAGAGTATCAGTTTTGAAGACATAGCACAACAAAATGAAGATTGAAGACAGATTTGGGAATTATGGCTAAGAATGCTTATCAAAAGCCTAATTCCCAGAATTAAAACACAATTAAAAGAACATTATAAGTGTTTAATAGACAGAAAGGCCTCCACCGCCTTATTTGAGGCGAATTGATTCCTCAGCTACCACAGAGCCACCTGTTGCCTCAAACATTTCAAAACAGAGGCCAAAGTTATTGAATAAAATCATATATTCGCCTCCAGCACAGCCAGGGAATTACTGCTGCAAGGAACTTAAATGCAACAAATATCTGCAGAGTTACTCCCGTATTACGCAGAACCTCAAAGTCAAATAAAGCTCCCACCGAGCTTTAATATTTATTGTAAAACAGTTAATACAGTGATCCACCTGTAAACTTCTCCATCAAGCCTCTCAAAGGGCCGAGAAGTCTTCACTCTGTATTAATTGTAATTGAGATCTTTTATCAGATCTCACCTCCTCATCCTTCTATATATACTACAGCAGAAGATGAGTGAGGGTGTGGGTTGTTGTTTGATCACAAGTTGTAACTTTGAAACTCTCTGAAATAAATATACAAGTCTGTAGAAGTTGAAAAACAAATTGAAGTTTCGGATGTCTTGATGATGTTGTTGCACACCTGTTCCTGAGAAGGCTCTATCATTGTATCCCTGAGTTCGGCTGTTGGTGAAGTATTCTGAATTGTTCTATGTTTTTTCTTGTTTTCATTATGTTCCATAATTTCTTACTACAGTAGGTTGAAAGTCTTAGACTAAGAAATGACTCCTGGAAGCACCTTAGATCTGTTCATCCTTCACTGTTTTATGTTTTCTTCTGCTGAAGTATTTTAGAGGCTTTAAACTTTCTCTTTAGTCTTCATGCTTGTTTATTTCTATAATAGCTCAAATAATTGGTTTCAGCATGATTTATGGTCTTCCCTGCTTGTCTGCTATCACTTGTAAGCTGTTATTGAAGTCTCCCTTTGAAGTACCATTGTTTTAAGTTAATCAAAGAGGTCAATTTCGATCTTGCCCTTTGCCATTGCTTGAGCAGTTGTTTTGAAGGTCTTTATAGTTGTAAGCATAGATGTTATTTAGGTGTTCCCTCTTCTATGACTGCAATTATCAGTGAATCTTTTATGTTTTCTAAAGTCCTTTAAAACAAAATCTTTGAGGAAATATGGTGTTCCCCGAATCTTAGATTTCATTTTAAAAAGTTGTCTTGAAGTCATTATTTGCTTAAAGAATGTTTGTAGAATTTATGGTTATGCCTGTCTATCAAATATCTCTTTATTGTTAAGTTATGTTTTCAATTTCCCTTTGTTGAGAATTAAACTTCTCTTTCCAAATCATTAATGTTCACTTCATTCCAAAAAACAAAAGGATCCTGTGGCCAAGTTAGATTTTCCCTTTGATATCCCATATCCCTTGAGGAGTTTGTTATGATCTTATCTTGACTCCATTACCCAATGAACCAGATATTTCCTCTTTCTATCTATCTTTCCTAGACCTTTCATGTTCTGTTGTATCAACTCAACCCAACCTGTTGGGGATCCCATGTTTTGGCCAGATTGGCAAGACCAAAAGATGAGACAAAATCAGAACCACTTTGGGGCCCTAGGATCTAGCCCTCCTGGACCCGGAGAGGGATCTCTCCAAATAGAGCAAAGAATGATGTATCCTTGAAGCTCAAAATAAGATGTTAGGCTAGTTATGGAGCACAAAGAGGGGTTTTAAATGATTTGGTTGAAGGGTTGCTGGGTTGAGTCATGAGATCACAGACTGGGAAAGCAATGGGAGAAAAGGGACAAGGAAGCAGGACCTTTCGGCAAAGAGGATAGGCCAAGACCGTGCCATCCATTGGGCTATGGAGTCATGATAGGAAAATTACTTGCATCCACTAGCCAAGGCTTCCAAAGGGCAAGTCATCTACAATAAAGGATCTTTTAGATAGATGATGGGGTGGAACATTAAGGAGGAAAGTGAAAGAAGGAAAGCAACCAATTTTTGTCTATAGATCAGGTCAGAGGTCCTTTAACTCCAGACCTGCTTGGACATACTCTAAGGCAGCTCTCAAAGGTGAACAAAGGGGCAGCTTATAGATCGGACCAGAGGTCATTTAACTCCAGGTCTGCTTTAGCAACTCCAAGGAAAAATAGAGATAAGATCACAAAGAAGCATCTAAGAGGCAACCCCCAAGTTCATACATCAGCCAGCAGGCAATAACATCCGCTGCACTGGTTAAACCCCACGAATTTACTCTTAGATACACATAAAGCAGAAAACATAAAGGTAGGGAGAGCAGAAAGCATAGGGCACCTAACAAGGGTGAATCCTATACCATTATTCTGATGCCTACCAGCAGAACATGAAACAGTATGAAAATGTAATGAACAGAGTAAGAAAACATCACCAATAGCAATAGACCAGGATCCTGTGAAATGTGCTCTGATTAACGAATGCAAAACCAGTCATGTACAATAAGCTCAATGGCTGTTACAGTCCAGACTTCTCCTCCCAGCCTATTACATACAAACTACTCTGCAACTCTCTCCCAAACTGTTCTAACAGTCGAAATGGATCCCTCTAATAGCAATATGCCCAGCAAGGCAACAACAACAACCAACCTTTACAATTCGTTCTCAGGGATTTTTTATAGGAGGAGAGGAAGCAACAGAGGTAGGATATACAATAAATGAATCTCATCAAGACAGTGAGGCGGAAGTGTTCACGCCCATACTGCTTAATGGCAGAATGCAGCACTGTATGTACCCTGTAGACTGTTCGGAGGCTCTGTCAGGTCAGATTTTGACCTCTGGTGTTTCGTGAAGTCCTTCGGATGTCTGGAGCTCTGTGCTAGCCATGCTGAAATAAATGAACTGGGTGGGATGATCTGCAGGTCTCTCCATGCGCCATTACTGCTGTCCGACTGTCTTAGATGAGCTTCAGTCGGCGTAATTAATCGTTTCAGAGCTCGAGGGGCATGGAGATTTCTTGTAGGAGGGTGTCCTTTTCGAGGAGAGTACTTCTGCTGATATTTAAACACATATAAGACTCTTTGCGTGCTTAAGTCTTCAAACTTTGCTTGAATCCTTTGACTGTGGGATTAGACGTTAATTACATCAATAATGCGCATTAATCCCTTTGAAACCTGTTTCTGCTGCTTCGCAGGCCGGCTAAAATGGCCTCTCTGTGCTAATCTGCATCATAGGATAAACCTGTTAAGAACCTGGCAGTGGTGGTGGAGAAATGCTGCAGAGGCCAGAGGAAAGGTGGCAGAGTGGTGGAGGAATAGTGAAAATGGCGGAGGAGACGGTTAATCAATGTAAAAGCACAACAATGAACTTTGGGCGAATTACAAAGAAAACACGGAAAACAATGGAGCGGAGGCCATGGAGGTGGGACCCAGTGGAGGCGGAGGGCGATTGAACCAGGACCGTCAGATCTTGGGGAGGACGAACGGCGGAGATGTAATCGGAGCATCTCAATCGGGGCGGCACCATTGAAAGTTCCGATTGCGATTGAGCGGGGCAATGCGATTGAGCGATGACCGTTAGATCTGAGGACTGATCAACGGTCAGGATTAAATCGGAAGGGAGACAGAAGGACCTACGATCGGAGGAAATGAGCGATTGAGCGCTGACCGTCCGATCGGGGATCAGATTGACAGTTCAGATGCAATCGGAGGGCAGAGAAAAGGACTTGCGATCAGCGATCGGGAGGAAAGTGCGATTAAACGGGAACCGTTGATCTGCGGGAAGAATGGACGGTCAGGATGAGATCGGAAGGTCGGTGCGATCGGGGGATCGGGAGTTGCGATGACCGTCAGATCAGAAGGGAGATGGACGGCTGCGATGTAATCGGAGGATCTCAATCGGGAGGTGTGCAATGAGCGTTGCGATTGCGATCGGAGGGACGGGTGCGATTGAGCGCTGACCGTCGGATCGGCGGGGAGATCAACGATGTAGAAGTGGATCGGGGGGGCAGTGCGATTAACGCGATGACCGTTAGATCTGCAAGGGAATGGACGGCCCAGATCCAATCAGAAGGTTTCAATCGGGGCAGCACTACTGTGACTTGCGATTGCGATCGGAGAGGGGTTGCGATTAGCGGCCCGCCGTTGGATCTCTGCGGAAGATCAACGGTGCGGAACGCACCGCAGGTCTTAACGTTATAATCAATCGCATCGGGGATTTCTTGCGTTATAAATGGTTTTGCCTCCCGCCGATGGTTCCGATTGCGATAAGCGTCGGGACTTAAGCACTTGGTCCTGGCGCGGGGTCATATGTGGGGAAGTGGTTAAGGGGTTTGCGGTAAGGGGCTAAGCCCTATAACATGGTCGGAAAGTGGGTCTTGGGCCCGTTTTGATGGGTTTTAAGGGGTTAAAAGGGAAACGATAGAAGGGGAAAGTGGAATAAAGGCTAAGCAAAGGCTAGGGGGGGACTTAAAGGGGATTCAACAGGGGAAACCATCAAAGGATAAAAGACACAGAGAGGCTTCAAGGAGACTGTATTTCCAGAGGAAATGCATTCCTTGAAGGCTCAAAAACAATTCAGCCCCCTAGTTGCTTGTCAAAAATTTATAGGGGGGCTAACAGTGGCTCAACATGGGGATGGCTTCTTCTTGAAGGAGCCAAGAAACCAGAAAACGATCTCTTGGTGCAGGCCAGATGCCTGCTGCCTGCAACCATCCTTTTCTTTTCTTGATCAGCTGCCACAAACTATGAAGTCAACATATCAGCAGTACAATTCTTCCAAACAACTACCTACCCACACTATAGTCTTATAATTTTTCTTCTTGGGTGCATTTGGACTTGTAGACCCTTTACATCATTAAGTTTTACAAACAGGAAAAATAAACCTATTCTACTTCTACCCTTATTACTCCATGAGACCAGATTAGACTGTTGGTCTCATATGCTTCTCTACCTACACTACTACCTGCTAGGATTAGACTGTCTAACAGGTCTCTTCTCTACATTCTAGGACAGAAAATGAAACAACTAATCTACTTGCTCATGTACTGAGCTTTATTGAGCTTTTCCTACCTACCCTACTCTACTGACATATCTACAGGTCTAGCTTACAAACATTGTCTTCCAATGTAACCAGTCCACCAAGTGATCCCATGGCTGGTCCTTCTTGCTCAACTCCTTGAGCATGCTGGATAGGCAGGGCAGCTCCCACTCCTTTTGTTCAAAAATAGAAGCTTTGAAAAAATTTCTTTGTGTTTGTAACGTGCTGCTGAGTGAGACCTTTGATCCTTCTCCCAACATATGCAGGAAATGTGCATAAGGATCATGAAAAGGTACCTGGCTATGAATTTCTGGCAGGCTGGCTTCGACCAGGATCTCTTCTCCTTCCACTAGATCCAGAAGAAGACTCTCCTGAGAGGGAGAATCTCCCTCATCTTCTGAACTGGAGGACTCATCGTATATTGGGGTTGAGTCCTCTCGGAGCTCCGATATGTTGTGCTCTTAGGTGCAGGGCTCCGTGAAAAGGTCCATGTGTTCTTGAGCAGGGACGTATTCCTTTGCTTCCTCTTCTTCAAGAGTAAGCTCCTTGCTTTCATCGTGCTCAAGAACCTCTTCTTCGCTTTCCTCCTCTTCTTTTGAAAGGAAAAGCTGCTGGCGTCCATTCTCACCAATAATCTGTGGTAGGGCAGAATGAAGATTCAAAGGATCTTCATCTGCTATTATTCTGTCATAGCTCTCGCCATCAGTGTCATAAATAGGCGGACCTGACCAAGTCAACCATTCTGGGCGCACAGCAAGTCTTTCTTCTGCCTCCTGATCTATGAGGAGTCTTCCTAAGCAATCCAATCACAAACTCATAAAATGGCCGAGCAGGAGCTTGTGTTCGTAGGTTTCGCGTACCGGTTTAATATCCGATCGAATCTCTTCTTCACAAAAGAGGGATTTCCTTTCATTGCGGGATTGAAGCACATCAATCCTCTCTCTGCATTTAGCTCAATCGGGAGGTGGGACGTCTTCTTGAACTCCTTCCACATCGATTCCGCTCCATGTAGTCGTCATTTCATGTTTTATCAGCCTTTGCTAATAGGTCCTGATATTCTCTGGTCAGCGTAACACAAGGCATAGGTAAGAAATCAGGCAATTTCTGATCACTTTCCTCCTCATCTTCTACAGATTCTTGAGCATCATATAGGTCCTGCTCATCTTCTAGATCTTGAGTTTGTTCTTGTTCTGAAGACGACATGGCCTGCTCTAAATAATCATCATCTGTATTCATATTGGCCATGTGCATCTCCAGCATTTTGCCAAGCACTTCTGTTATTCTGCATACTTTGTTATACAAATCATTATACATTACATCCCTGTCCATGCTTGGATCTGCAGCTTTTTATGCTAGTTGGGCTACTAACTCTGCTGACAGCCGTTGTTCCTTTCCAAGTGAGTCATTTGGTCTTCGGGATCACAGGGAGTGGAGTCGCCAGGTGGATGATTATGACCGTTTGGAGCTAGATGCCGTCCACCATCGCTAATGAAAAGCCAATTCAGAGAGACAATGCGCTCTAGTTCCCTAAATGAGTCGCCATTATGTTGGGGTTCCCATGTTTTGGCCAGATTGGCAAGACCAAAAGATGGGACAACATCAGAACCACTTTGGGGCCCTAGGATCTAGCCCTCCTGGACCCGGAGAGCGATCTCTCCAATAAACAAAGAATGATTTATCTTTGAAGCTCGGATTAAGATATTAGGCTAGTTATGAAGTACAGAAAGAGAGGTTTTAAATAATTTGGTTGAAGGGTTGCCGGGTTGGTTAGGAGATCATAGACTGGGAAAGTGATGGGAGGGAAGAAACAAAACAGCAGGAGGCTTCAGCAGGGAGGATGGGCCAAGACCGAGCCATCCATTGGGCTATGGAGTCATGATAGGAAATTTCTTGCCTCCACTAGCCAAGGCTTCCAAAGGGCAAGTCATCTACACTAAAGGATCTTTTTAGATAGATGATGGGGTGGAACATTAAGGAGGAAAGTGAAAGAAGGAAAGCAACCAATTTCTGTCTATAGATCAGGTCAGAGGTCATTTAACTCCAGACCTGCTTGGACATACTCTAAGGCAGCTCTCAAAGGTGGACAAAGGGGCAGCTTATAGATCAGACCAGAGGTCATTTAACTCCAGGTCTGCTTTAGCAACTCCAAGGAAAAAAACAGAGATAAGATTACAAAGAAACATCTAAGAGGCAAACCCCCAAGTTCATACATCAGCCAGCAGGCAATAACATCCGCTGCACTGGTTAAACCCCACGAATTTACTCTTAGATACACACAAAGCAGAAAACATAAAAGTAGGGAGAGCAGATAGCATAGGGCACCTAACAAGGGTGAATCCTATACCATTATTCTGATGCCTACCAGAAGAACATGAAACAGTCTGAAAATGTAATGAACAGAGTAAGAAAACATCACCAATAGCAATAGACCAGGATCCTGTGAAATGTGCTCTGATTAACAAATGAAAAACCAGTCATGTACAATAAGCTCAATGGCTGTTGCAGTCCAGACTTCTCCTCCCAGCCTATTACATACAAACTACTCTGCAACTCTCTCCCAAGACTGTTCTATCAGTCAGAATGAATCCCTCTAACAGCAATATGCCCAGCAAGGCAACAACAACCTTTTTCAATTCGTTCTTAGGGATTTTTATATGAGGAGAGGAAGCAACAGAGGTAGGATATACAATAAATGAATCTCATTAAGACAGTCAGGCGGAAGTGTTCACGCCCATACTACTTAATGGCAGAATGCAGCACTGTATGAACCCTGTAGACTGTTTGGAGGCTCTGTCAGGTCAGATTTTGACCTCTGGTGTTTCGTGAAGTGCTTCGGATGTCTGGAGCTCTGTGCTAGCCATGCTGAAATAAATGAACTGGGTGGGATGATCTGCAGGTCTCTCCATGCGCCATTACTGCCGTCCGACTGTCTTAGATGAGCTTCAGTCGGCGTAATTAATCGTTTCAGAGCTCGAGGGGCATGGAGATTTCTTGTAGGAGGGTGTCCTTTTGGAGGAGAGTACTTCTGTTGATATTTAAACACAGATAAGACTCTTTGCGTGCTTAAGTCTTCAAAATTTGCTTGAATCCTTTGATTGTGGGATTAGACGTTAACTACATCAATAATGCGCATTAATCCCTTTGAATCCTGCTTCTGCTGCTTCGCAGGCCGGCTAAAATGGCCTCTCTGTGCTAATCTGCATCATAGGATAAACATGTTAAGAACCTGGCAGTGGTGGCGGAATGCCGTGGAGGCGGTGGAATGGTGGCGGAAGAATGGAGAATCAATGGAAACAGCGGAGAGGAGCGGAGAAACGAATGCACAGTGTGAAAAACCGAAGTTTAGCGCTCGGGCGAATTACACAGGAAAACACCAAAAAACAATGAATAGATGAATGGAGTGGGACCCAGCGGAGGCGGAGGGCGAATGAACACAAACCGTCAGATCTGGGAGAAACGGACGGCCACGATGCAATCGCACCATCGCGATCGGAACGCACAACACAAAAGTTCCGATTGCGATTGACCTTGGAGGTGTGATTGAACCAGGACCGTTGATCGCGGGAAGGGACGGACGGCGAAGATTTAATCGGAGGGGGAGAGCAGGCGGACTTGCGATCAGCGGAGGGCCGTTGGATCGCGGGGAGATCAACGGCTACGATGCAATCGGGAGGCAAACCGAAAGAATTGCGATTGCGATCGGAGGAAATGAGCGATTGAGAGATAGCCGTTGGATCGGCGGGGAGACGAACGGCTGTGATTTAATCGGAGCGTCGGGAGAAGGGCTTGCGATCAGCGATCGGGCGGGAGTGCGATTGAGCGCAGACCGTCCGATCAACCGACAGATCAACGGTTGGGACAGTAATCGGAGGGGCAGGTGCGATGCAGCGATGACCGTCAGATCACGGGAGAGTGGACGGCGGAGATGTAATCGGAGCATCTCAATCGGGGCGGCACCATTGAGAGTTCCGATTGCGATTGAGCGGGGCAATGCGATTGAGCGCTGACCGTCGGATCGGCGGGGAGATCGACGGTGGAGAACACAATCGGAGGGGAAGGAGCGATTAAGCGTAGACCGTAGGATCGGTGGGAGAATGGACGGCCGCGATTAAATCGGGGGATCACAATCGGAGGTGCTCTGTAGTGACTTGCGATTGCGATCGGGAGGCGGCTGCGATTAGCGGATGGCCGTCAGATCTGGGTGGATCAACGGTCCAGATCGGAGCGGGGACTTAATGTTAAAATCAAATCGCATCGGGGGTTTTCTGCTGTTATAAAGGGTTTTGCCTCCCGCCGATGGTTCCGATTGCGATAAGCGCCAGGACTTAAGCACTTGGTCCTGGCGCGGGGTCACATGTGGGGAAGTGGTTAAGGGGTTTGCGGGAAAAGGGCCAGGCCTTATAATAAGGTTGGAATATGGGTTTTGGCCCCTTTTCAATGGATTTTAACAGTGAAGGAGGGGAACGATAGAGAGATAGAGGGAAAAGAAGGGAAAATAAGGGGTATGGGAGAAATTTAAAGGGGATTTGGGGGGAATTGGAGGGTAAATGGGGGAAAGAAGGGGGAATAAAGGGGAGAGAAAACAGAGGCTTTGGGGAATGACAAAAGAGGGAAAAAGGGGCCTTGGGGCATTTCTTCGCATAGCAGAGAGGCTTTAAAAGGGGAACTAGTAGAGGGGAAACTATCAAAGGGTAAAGGACACAAAGAGGCTTCAAGGAGACTGTATTTTCAGAGGAAATGCATTCCTTGAAGACTCAACAACAATTTAGCCCCCTACTTGCTTGTCAAAAATTTCATAGGGGGGCTAACAGTGGCTCCACATGGGGATGGCTTCTTTTTGAAGGAGCCAAGAAACCAGAAGATGATCTCTTGGTGTAGGCCAGATGCCTGCTGCTTGAAACCATCCTTTTCTTTTCTTGATCAGCTGCCACAGACTATGAAGACAACATATCAGCAGTACAATCCTTCCAAACAACTACCTACCCACACTATAGTCCTATAATTTTTCTTCTTGGGTGCATTTGGACTTGCAGACCCTTTACATCATTAATCTTTACAAAAAAGATAAACCTATTCTACTTCTACCCTTATTGCTCCATGAGACAAGATTAGACCGTTGGTCTCACATGCTTCTCTACCTACACTACTACCTGCTAGGATTAGACTGTCTAGCAGGTTTCTTCTCTACATTCTGAGACAGAAGTTGAAACAACTAACTACACGCTCATAGAGTGAGCTTTATTGAGCTTTTCCTACCTACCCTACTCTACTGACATATTTACAGGTCTAGCTTACAAAAATTGTCTTCCAATGTAACCAGTCTACCAAGTGATCCCATGGCTGGTCCTTCTTGCTCAACTCCTTGAGCATGCTGGATAGGCAGGGCAGCTCCCACTCCTTTTGTTCAAAAACAACAGCTTTGAAAAAATTTCTTTGTGTCTGTAACATGCTGCTGAGCAAGACCTTTGATCCTTCTCCCAACGTATGCAGGAAATGTGCATAAGGATCATGAAAAGGTACCTGGCTATGAATGTCTGACAGGCTGGCTTCGACCAGGATCTCTTCTCCTTCCACTGGATCCAGAAGAAGACTCTCTTGAGAGGGAGAATCTCCCTCATCTTCTGAACTGGAAGACTCATCGTATATTGGGGTTGAGTCCTCTCGGAGCTCCGATATGTTGTGCTCTGAGGTGCAGTGCTCCGTGAAGAGGTCCATGTGTTCTTGAGCAGGGGCGTATTCCTTTGCTTCCTCTTCTTCAGGAGTAAGCTCCTTGCTTTCATCGTGCTCAAGAACCTCTTCTTCGCTTTCTTCCTCTTCTTTTGAAAGAAAAAGCTGCTGGCGTCCATTCTCACCGATGATCTGTGGTAGAGCAGAATGAAGATTCGAAGGATCTTCATATGCTATTATTCTGTCATAGCTCTCGACATCAGTGTCATAAATAGGCGGACCTGACCAAGTCAACCATTCTGGGCGCACAGCAAGTCTTTATTCGTTCTGATCCACAGAGGAGTCTTCTGAAACTGAATCATCAAACTCATAAAATGGCTGAGCAGGAGCTTGTGTTCTGTAGAAGGCTTCTGGGGCGGACCGCTGGTTTAATATCCGATCAATCTCTTCTTCTGTCAAAAGAGGGATTTCCCTTTCATTATGGACATAAGCACAACAATCCTCTCTCTCTTGCATTAGCTGACTGGGAGGTGGGACGTCTTCTTGAACCTCTTCTTCCATATCAGATTCTGCCTCTTCCATGTAGTCGTCTTCTTCCTCAAGGCAGCTTTCCCTATCAGCCTTTGCTAATAGGTCCTGATATTCTTTGGTCAGCGTAACACAAGGCATATGTAAGCAATCAGGCAATTCCTGATCACTTTCCTCTTCATCTTCTACAGATTCTTGAGCATCATACAGGTCCTGCTCATCTTCTAAATCTTGAGTTTGTTCTTGCTCTGAAGGAGACATGGGCTGCTCGAAATAGTCATCATTTGCATTCATATTGGCCATCTACGTCTCCAGCATTTTGGTAAGCACTTCTGTTATTCTGCATGCTTTATTATACAAAGCATTGTACTTTGCATCCCTGTCCATGCTTGGATTCGTGCTTATGCGAAGAAGGCTACTAACTCTTCTCAACCAGTTCAGTGTTCTTCTCCAGTGGAGTCATTTGGTCTTTGGATCATAGGGAGTGTGGAGTCGCCAGGTGGATGATTATGACTGTTTGGAGCTAGATGCTGTCCACCATCAGCAATGAAAAGCCAATCTAGAGACAAAGCAGTTCTGTCCCTAGTGGAGTCGCCATTATGTTGGGGTTCCCATGTTTTGGCCAGATTGGCAAGACCAAAAGATGAGACAACATCAGAACCACTTTGGGGCCCTAGGATCTAGCCCTCCTGGACCCGGAGAGGGATCTCTCCAATAAACAAAGAATGATTTATCTTTGAAGCTCGAATTAAGATATTAGGCTAGTTATGAAGTACAGAAAGAGAGGTTTTAAATAATTTGGTTGAAGGGTTGCTGGGTTGGTTAGGAGATCATAGACTGGGAAAGTGATGGGAGGAAAGAAACAAAACAGCAGGAGGCCTCAGCAGGGAGGATGGGCCAAGACCGTGCCATCCATTGGGCTATGGAGTCATGATAGGAAATTTCTTGCCTCCACTAGCCAAGGCTTCCAAAGGGCAAGTCATCTACACTAAAGGATCTTTTTAGATAGATGATGGGGTGGAACATTAAGGAGAGAAGTGAGAGAAGGAAAGACAGCCAATTTTCTGTCTATAGATCAGGTCAGAGGTCATTTAACTCCAGACCTGCTTGGACCTACTCAAAGGCAGCTCTCAAAGGTGGACAAAGGGGCAGCTTATAGATCGGACCAGAGGTCATTTAACTCCAAGTCTGCTTTAGCAACTCCAAGGAAAAACATAGATAAGATTACAAAGAAACATCTAAGAGGCAAACCCCCAAGTTCATACATCAGCCAGCAGGCAATAACATCTGCTGCACTGGTTAAACCCCACGAATTTACTCTTAGATACACACAAAGCAGAAAACATAAAGGTAGGGAGAGCAGACAGCATAGGGCACCTAACAAGGGTAAATCCTATACCATTATTCTGATGCCTACCAGCAGAACATGAAACAGTATGAAAATGTAATGAACAGAGTAAGAAAACATCACCAATAGCAATAGACCAGGATCCTATGAAATGTGCTCTGATTAATAGATGCAAAACCAGTCATGTACAATAAGCTCAATGGCTGTTACGGTCCAGACTTATTCTCCCAGCCTATTACATACAAACTACTCTGCAACTCTCTCCCAAAACTGCTCTAACAGTCAGAATGAATCCCTCTAACAGCAATATGCCCAGCAAGGCAACAACAACAACCTTTTCAATTCGTTCTCAGGGATTACATATAGGAGAAGAGGAAACAACAGAGGTAGGATATACAATAAATGAATCTCATTAAGACAGTGAGGCAGAAGTGTTCACGCCCATACTGCTTAATGGCAGAATGCAGCACTGTATGTACCCTGTAGACTGTTTGGAGGCTCTGTCAAGTCAGATTTTGACCTCTGGTGTTTCGTGAAGTCCTTCGGATGTCTGGAGCTCTGTGCTAGCCATGCTGAAATAAATGAACTGGGTGGGATGATCTGCAGGTCTCTCCATGCGCCATTACTGCTGTCCGACTGTCGTAGATGAGCTTCAGTCGGCATAATTAATTGTTTCAGAGCTCGAGGGGCATGGAGATTTCTTGTAGGAGGGTGTCCTTTTGGAGGAAAGTACTTCTGCTGATATTTAAGCACAGATAAGACTCTTTGCGTGCTTAAGTCTTCAAACTGTGCTCCGATCCTTTGGACTGCGGGGTTAACCTTAATTAAATCAGCAATAATCCTTCACCCCCCTTTAAATCCTGTTTCTGCTGCTTCGCTGGCTGACTGAAATGGCCTCTCTGTACTATCCGCACAATGAATAAACCTGTTAAGGACCTGGCAGTGGTGGCGGAGAAATGCAGTGGAGGCGGTGGAAAGGTGGCGGAAGAATGAAGAATCAATGGAAACAGCGGAGAGGAGCGGAGAAACGGACTCATAATGTAAAACCCCAACGCTCAGCGTTCGGGAGAATTACACAGGAAAACACCAAAAAACAACGAACAGATGAATGGAGTGGGACCCAGCGGAGGCGGAGGGCGAATGAACTCAAACCGTCAGATCTGGGAGGGACGGACGGCTAGGATGCAATCGAAGGATGGAAAGAGGGACTTGCGATTGCGATCGGGGAGGGGAAGCGATTGAGCGCTGACCATCGATCTGACGGGGAGATCAACGGTGGAGAACAAAATCGGAGGGGATCAGCGATTGGCGGGGGACCGTCGGATCAGCATGAAAATGGACGGCGGAGATTTAATCGGAGCATCTCAGTCGGGGCGGCACCATTGAAAGTTCCGATTGCGATTGAGTGGGGCAATGCGATTGAGCGATGACCGTTAGATCTGAGGACTGATCAATGGTCAGGATTAAATCGGAAGGGAGACGGAAGGACTGCGATCGGAGGAAATGAGCGATCGGAAGGAAGGTGCGATTAAACGTGAACCGTTGATCTGCGGGAAGAATGGACGGTCAGGATGAGATCGGAGGGTCAGTGCGATCGGGGGATCGGGAGTTGCGATGACCGTCGGATCAGAAGGGAGATGGACGGCTGCGATGTAATCGGAGGATCTCAATCGGGAGGTGCGCGATGAGTGTTGCGATTGCGATCGGAGGGACGGGTGCGATTGAGCGCTGACCGTCGGATCGGCGGGGAGATCAACGGTGGGGAACACAATCGGAGGGGAAGGAGCGATTAAGCGCTGGCCGTCGGATCGCGGGAGAACGGACGGCTGCGATGCAATCGGGAGGCAAACAGAAGGGCTTGCGATTGCGATCGGAGGGGAGATTGCGATTGAGCGATAGCCGTAGGATCGCGGGAAGGATAGACGGCTGGGATCGAATCGGAAGGTTTCAATCGGGGGGCAGGCCTTACATGTTCCGATTGTGATGGGCGGGGGGCCTGCGATTAGCGCTCAGCCGTTCGATCGAAGCGGATCAACGGTGCGGAACGGACCACGGGACTTAACGTTATAATCAATCGCATCGGGAATTTCTTGCGTTACAAAGGGTTTTGCCCCCCCCCCCCCCCCCGGCCGATGGTTCCGATTGCGATAAGCGTCAGGACTTAAGCACTTGGTCCTGGCGCGGGGCCATATGTGGGGAAGTGGTTAAGGGGTTTGCGGTAAGGGGCTGAGCCCTATAATATGGTCGGAAAGTGGGTTTTGAGGGGTTAAAAGGGAAACGATAGAAGGGGAAAGTGGAAGAAAGGCTAAGCAAAGGCTGGGGGGGGACTTTAAAGGGGATTTTGGGGGAATTTGAGGAGTAAATGGGGAAATAGAAGGGGAGAAAAGGGGGGATAAAAAGAGGTTAAACGAGGGAAGAATAAAGGGGGAAGGAGGTCTTTGGGCATTTCTTAGTCAACAGAGAGGCTTGAAAAGGGGAACCAGCAAAGGGGATTTAATCAAAGGATAAAAGACACAGAGAGGCTTCAAGGAGACTGTATTTTCGGAGGAAATGCATTCCTTGAAGGCTCAAAAACAATTTAGCCCCCTAGTTGCTCGTCAAAAATTTATAGGGGGGCTAACAGTTGGGATGACACAAGAGGTAATTCATACTATTGGGCTCAAAAAGATGGATGTTGCTATCATGAAGATCGATTTGAATAAAGCTTATGATAGGGTGGACTGGATATTCTTGAGACTGGTGCTTCATAGAATCGGGTTGGGCACTAGTGCAGTAGCATGGATTATGGGCTGTGTCACTAGGGTATCTATGGCCATCATAATTAATGGCTCAGCTACCAAATTCTTTATGACAAGGACGGGTTTAAGGCAAGGATGCGCCTTGGCCTCTTTTATTTTTATCTTGATTATGGATGCACTTAGTCGAAGGATTAGCAGGGCAGGAAAAATGAACTCGTTTCGGGGGATAAAGATCAGTGCACAACTAAAGCCTACTCATAGTCTATTCGTGGATGATATCTTAATTTTTGGCATGCTGGTCTTTAATGGGTGGGTGACTCTGAAAGATATTTTTTCAGTTTTCTGTAGGGCCACAGGTATGGTGATTAGTGAAGTGAAATCTTGTATCTATTATGTGGGAGGAAGTGAGAGGTATAAGGAAGAGATGGCTTTGTTGTTTGGTTTTAATAGTGCGTCGCTATATGATGGAATAACATACCTGGGTTTCCGTATGAAGGCAATGAGCTACACAACAGAGGACTGGAGGTGGCTACTACATAAATATGACAAGAAATTAAATGTGTGGTATAATAAATGGCTCTCAAAGGGTGGAAGATTGATCCTATCACAGGCTGTGCTACAACAGTTATCTATTTACTGGGGACATTTGTATATTATTCCAAAGAAGATCAGGTATGAGATCCGCAAAATGATGGCTAACTTCATATGTGGGGGTAGAGAAAAGAAAAAGGTCAATCATTTGGCACGGTGGGATCAGTTAACATGCCCAAATGATAGAGGGGGATGGGATCTTTTGGACTTGGAACATTTTAGCAATTCTCTTTTGCTGAAATCGATGTGGAGAAGTCTTCATTATGGAGGATCTTGGCAGGATATCATAAATCAGAAATATTTGGGAGGGGCTTCTTTAGAGGATTTGTTTGTCTTGGGATGGAAATCTGGGAGTGGTAGTTCTGCTATTTGGAAGGGATTTGGAAAACTGTGGCCAGTTTTAAAACAACACCTGATTTGGCAGTTTGGCAACGTAAACAAAATCTTGGTTGGGAGCATTAATATGATGGGAATCTAGAAAAATTTTCAGTTTCCGGAAGGCATGGAACTTTTTTTAAATAAAAAAGGGATCCTTTACCTAAGCCAATTAATCATGGAGTGGAAGGGTGATATCTCGAACTGGAAGGAAAAAGAGAACCTAGGACTCTATGGCAGCTGGGGAGAAGCATGGGATGCTTATTTAAATATGCTGAGAAGGCAAGGCATATGAAAAATGCGAGAAGGGGATCTACTTAGATGCGAAGGCTCTAACTATGAAAAGGGGCCGAGAATAAAGGAATTATACAACTCTCTTATAGAACAAAAGCTGGAACTGGTACAAGACTGTTGGTTCAGGATTTTATGGAAGGTAGATGTTCCTGTAAAAATGATTATTTTCCTGTGGCTGGTAAAGAATGATAAAAACTTGACTTGGAGGAATCTACAACATAGGGGGTGGCAAGGGCTTGGATTTTGTATCCTATGTGGCGCTAATGATGAAGATAATAAGCACCTTTTCTACTCCTGTCCATTTGCAAAAGAGACCCTACAACTACTGTTTGAGTGCTTAAAATTATAGGGCCCACATTTTGAAGGCACGGAGGAATGCTTGCGATGGTGGATGCAAAGGTTCAAAAGCTTGTGGCCAATTCCAATCTTGTTTCATTGGCATCTCCGGTGTGGGAGAAACAAGATAATTTTCGAGGGTCGATGCGTGTCTCCGGCAGACATTGTAAATAAAATTCATATGGACTGGGCTAGCATAAATCGTAAGGAGAAGCCTACCAAAGATCTATCAAAAAGACTTGTCCCATTTCAGTTTCAATATCCATTTGGATATTTTGATTGTGCGGCTCGGAAGTCTATATGTGGATGTGGAGTCTGGCTGCGCATCTCTACAGGATGTCATTATAAATTGTTATGGAATGGTGGAGTTGGGACAAATACGAAAGCTGAAATCATGGCATTATGGGGCCTTATGTGGTGGGCATCTTTTCTCGGTGAAGATCATATCTGGATTGTGGGTGATTCTAAGGTCTTGATCGACCATCTGAATCAAAAAGCGAAAATTAACTTGGGCTCTCTTTCACATTGGCTGTGCAGAATTGAGAATTTAAAATTTGTTTTTGCAGGTATTACTTATCAACATATATATCGTGAAAAGAATACTGTTGTAGATTTTTTGTCAAAGCAGGGGCTGAAGGCTGCTTCTGGAAAGATGAATTACCAGCTATATAACGCGCAGGGTCTTCAGGCGGAAGGCTCTGTCCCCATCATATAAGTTCAGTGAGGTTCAGGGGGGTTGTTTATTCAGTTTTCAGGTTTAATATGTGTCGTCATTTCTATAGTAAAACATTGTTGTTCCTTTTGTATGAGCTATTCAGTAGATCTATCTTCTGTCTTTTTCTGGGCCTTTTGGGGCGGGGATAACAATTTCTCTATTACAAATTGGTATGATTCAGACTGTGCTATTTCTTTTTTATTGTGCTCGTTCTGTGGTGACAATCTGACATTCTCAATAACATTGAAAGTGGAGTTTCTTGTTATACAAGCATTGTAAGTCTTTGTTGTTTTTGTTCTTGGTACATTTATATATACCAAGGTATTTTTCTTACTAAAAAATTGATATCTCACAGTGAAACCCAAATTTAATTGATATAACATATCACATCAAATGTTAAACTTTTCCATTAATTTGATGTGATTGTCACATTCTCTATATAAATTATGCATATAAAGTCTAAACTCCACTTTAATTAATAATTCTATTCATGAGGAGGTACTCGTTCCTCATTCCTTCCTCGAGCGTGATGGAAATTTAAGAACTCACATCAAATAAAAGATTAGAACGCCTTTAGGAATATGAATGAAAGTAGGGGAAGATGCTAAGTTGCAGATGTCCATCTAATCAAAATAAATATGCACTCCTATTTTAACACGTGTCCTTCATGATTATATAGAAATTATTATTTTAACACGTGTCTTTTATTATTATATGGAAATTATTATTTTGACACATGTCCTTTATATTATTGTTATTTTAACACGTGTCCTTCAGTGTGATTATAAAATATTTCTATAGGATAAGGGATAATAAAATAAATTCCTCACACAATGTCATTTCAAGTCGGTGACAATCTTGTACATCCGAATGTTAATCACTCAAGTTTCAGAATAATAATATTTCCTAAATATATTAAGCGTGTTAACAACCCATAAATATAAATATATTTAATAGAAAAGCAAAGTTAATGAGTGAGAAAAAGTGCATGGATGAGAAAATTGATAAAGTGAAAAAGACCATTGAAATTCCAGGAAATGGGGCACATATTTTATAACTTTTGAAATTTGGAGTTTCCTATGAAAGAAATAGTAAGGACACGTCTATATAAAACAAGAGTCCCTGCCATGCCGCAGGCGGCAGGGACTAATAAGGCATGCAAATAAGTATGTATAGTTATATTTATATATGTTATAGGGTGGGAAAATTTATTTTTTTAAGTGGTTAAATTAGTAGTGAGATGATTATTTATGATTGTATTTTTTCTTTTTTCGGTAGAAAAAAACAATTGGTGTATATTAAGTATCAACACATAAGTTTTAAGAATTTTTTTGTTTTTTATTATATCAAAAAAACATTTGGTTTTTCCTTGTTATCTCTTATAACTTTAAGTGTCTAACTATAATAAAAAATTTCACTTATAAGAGTTGCATTTTCCATTAATATAAAAAACAGTTATATATTAAAAATGTTTAGGCAACCCTTTCATAATTGAGATACTTCTTTCAATGAGAATAATGGATAATGTCTTACTTTTCCCCTCTTTATACCACTTTCTTACTTAATGATCTTCAAAAAGAAACAAATGGCCACAAATTGGCCTAGCCAAACATGAAGCTGTAATGGCTTCCTTTAACTACCCATGTCCTCTTTAGAAACCTACAGAAACAGAGGAGTTAGAAAAAAATAACCGAGCCCTTTGCTCCATTACCTGAGGCTTCAAACAACTCGTAGTTCATTTCTCCATATCTCCCTGTTAAGCTCTTTTTAGACAACCTGTCGGCCTGTGAATTCTTTTCTCTATAGATGTGGGCGAAAGTAATGGAGATGAACTTTTTTCGCATGATCTCTATTCGTTCCATCCATGTTAATAGTAGCTCAGGATTCATAGCCGAGCCTTTATTCAGATGATCTATCAGAACTTGTGAGTCCCCATAGATGGACAATTTGTCAATGCATAGGTGGTGTGAAAACCACATCAGTCCCCAAAGTGCCAAAGCCTTAGCCCTCATATTAGTACCTATTTTTCCATACCAGTGTATCTTATAATGGCAAGTAGGTGTGATCATCAGCGACGCACCACATCCACACCTATGATTTTGTGCAGCCCCATAAAAAAACTTAGCTGGGTAGTAGATTTCATGTGGACGATTTCTTACTGACAAATTCGGAGGAGATTTTTCTTTAACCTTCAGGTTTTCCCATATAAGAAAACCTTGTTTACTTACTTTATCCGGCGAGCTGGACTGCCCTTCGAAAATCCTTTCTGCAGCACCATAAGTACTAGTGATCAATAATGGGAAAATTCTTGAAAATATTACCTTTCCCTTACCACCATAAGAAACAACTTTCAACACTGTCATATGAGGGAATCTCGTATTGGAATTTCCTGCAGATTTTTTGGAGGACCATCCTAGTAAAAGGACAATCATAAAATAAATTCTTATTATCTTCTATTGCTTTCTAATAGAGTCTGCAAATTATAGACCATTTATCCCTCTTCTCTGTAAGTTATTCCATGTAAGGTTTTTATCCTGCCATACCATCCAATAGAAAATGATTTGTTTTTTTTGAACTTTAATTTTCCACAGCTTGTGTGTCCAGCACAAGTTTCCCAGCTCAGCCTGTTCTTTCATCATGGTTCTATAGATCTCGCTAATAACAATATGGCCTTTGTTGATTTTACCCTCCCCACCTAACTCGATCCCCCTGACCGTTTCTAGATAGTCCCAAGCTTCTTAAAAAATTGCAATATCTGTTCCAATCATTTACCAATGATTCTAATAATCCCAGTTATCTTTCTGAGTGCCATTTTGGGATTTCCTCTTGCCAATCCACAATTTGAAAAAAAAAGAAAATTCCTTTCCTGTGAAAAAAGGATAATAGTTCCCAACTAATATGAGTGGCTTGTTGTAATCATTCTAGCCATGAATGGCCAATTTGGATAAGAACTTCATTTCCAAGTTTCCATCGCAGTTTGACTTTAAGTTGTAGCCAATTTTTTATAAAACTTGTCCAAATCGGTGATCCTTTTTTCTGCTGTAGATTTTCTCCCATATATAGATCTTCCACAGATTTGTGTTTGAAATATTTATAATCCATTATATCCTTCCAAAGGCCTGGAGAGTTTAGACTCCTCCACAGTGACTTCATCATGAGTGCCTTTCTGAAAGTTTCCAGTTCAATAACCCCCCAACCCCCCAATTCCTTTGGCTTCGATATCTGATCTGAAAGGAGTGTATTAGGTTGTTTTTCTAAGTGTCCTTTCAGTATTAAAAACATGTACAATTTGTCTCCATTTGTTTGCTTAAGGAATGAGTGTTTTAACCATGAAACATAGATGAATTTGTGAACTTTAAGCTTGAAAATAAGCCTAAAAAAACACTGTACAATAGTGAATAATAGAGAAAAACAATCACACATAAGTTTTACACAGTAGGCATGATGAAGCAGTTCACCCTCCTAGACTACATCTGATGGTCCAACTCCCAATGGCATGTCCCTCTTTGTCATTATGCTCAAAATTGCAAATTACATGTGTTTACAAGCCTCTAATAGCTTTTTTCTCTGCACCAGTGGCTCTAGAATGCTTAAGTTAATCTAGGTGGACCCTTGTTTCACCCAAATTGGTCAAAAATTGACCTCCCAATGCATTTTTCCCAACATCAGCTAGAAAAGCTCCACTAAAAGTGGAGAATGGCACTTAACTTGAGTTAAATTAATGGAAGTCCCTAAAATTAGGGGCACGCTTCAACTCCACCATTCCTTAACCATTGGAAATTAATATGCTAATCTTAACATCCACCGCAACCGCCAGTGGAACCCAAGCAATGGACCATGGTAAGTTATGTTAACCGCGCGATTTGGATAGTGCTGGGGTCTCGGTCATAGCCATCGGGTATATGGTGGTCGGGGTTGGCCCCCTTTTTTTTTATCCACCCAAAATATTGTTAAACAATATAATAAAGCCGCAGACCTATAGTGTTAAGTAACACTCGTAGAGCAGTTGGTAATGCATGTCTGCGCCTGCGCCCGAGGTCTCGAGGTCGACTCTTGTGGCCTGCAACAAAATTTTACCATACCCTCTTGAGGACACGTGGTAGCCTCTGGGCTTGCCACGCGTCTTTCATCCAACGACCCAAATCATAAAATGTACAAACCCCATCCAACGGTTAGAAACACATCTCGTATAATCAAATCGATGGCTCAGAGTCAGACATGTGGCACGATTCGATTGGCTGTGAGAAAAGGGAATATTCCCTAGAATATGTCATCTAATGACTGTACCTGCATGCTGATTGGGCATCCCAGTCATAAAATTTTAACTGTTTGGGAAAATGAACAAAACACGATATATTCCTCATACGACATCATTGTTTCGAACCATTTGCGGCACCAAAATCGCAACGACGAGACCTTTCTGGTCTCTTAGGTTTGGTACAGTTTCGAGCACTTTCATTTTTGAGCATAACACATAATCTCCTGATTACACCTCCCCACTGGGAAGCTTATCGACCCTAAAATCTCTCTGGATTATTGAACATGAAGATGAGGAGACTGTGTCCCCACTCTTCCAATCTTTATCTACTGAAATTTCCCTAATTTCATTAATTGGAGCTTTTCATGGAATGACAAATTTTTCCTTGATTTCGTCAACCATCCATTGTTGTCTTTGACACTGTCATGCTGCACATTTTTTGAACCTGCAGAACAACAATCTAACTTTGCAGTAAACATCCTGTTTCTAAATTGGTCTATAATCAAAGGAAACTTGGAATTGTTCTCACCTTGAATTCTGTCCATATGGTGATTTTTTATTGCTTTTGCCTTGAACTTGTGTCGAATCTTGACCAATTTTCTTCCCCATTGTACCATGCCTTTCGGAAACTAGCAATGAAAATTTCTAAATCATGTGCCTTCTTTGCCAAGTTTCTTTGTCCTCTCTTGGACCTTTGCAACTTCTTGCACTGCCACCTTTGCTTTCAGCACCGTTCAACACCATTATCGGCTGTTGCAACTGTTTTTCATCTTCTTTCAAAGAAAACCTACTTTCAAACTGAAATAAATCATTACATACATCAGCTTTTGTTTGAAAAGGATGATGTAAAACATATCTTTGTTTAATCATCATCAATGTCAAGTTTTGTCTTGCATTGACTAACCTCTTCATTTTCCCTGCATTAACTAAAGAAGTGTCTAGATTTTTACGATGAGCTCTCACAATACACTCCTTTCCATCCTTGCATAAATGGTATTTGTTCTCATGGCGATGGAAGATTTCTTTCTTGTCATACAATTAAGGACTACCCAACACCATACCCATTATATCAAGCAGAACAACATCTAATTCAACTATGTCAATGAAATGTGCAGTTATTGCAAAGCGCAACATGCACTTCTTTGAAACCTGTAAATTTTCATCCTTCTGGATGTGGAATGGTCTCAAGATTAATTTTCTTGACCAAGTCTTCAGAGATTAAATTTGCTTGTGACTCACTATCAAACAATGTGTTAATATTGGTATGTTTGGATATGACCCTCACATGAAATTGTTCAATTCTCTCTTCTTCATTTGGAGATTGTATGTGACAGTTAGATATACTAGAACTGGGTTTAGTTTCAATCTCTTTCCCATTCATGTTCTTTAGTCCCATAGCTATGATTTTTGTTTCATCTCCTGAATCTGACTCTAAGTCTTGTTCAATTATTGCAACAATTTTTCCTTTCTCCTTGGCTTTCTCTTTGGCTTTAAAAATTTATGGTTTCAACTATGGATGAAGTTTCCAACAATGGTCTTCATCATGGCTAGTTTTAGAATAGTTCTTGCAAAAGAATTTTCCCTTTTCTTTCCTGATATTTGTATTTCTTTTTTTCTTCCATTTTCCTTTAAACTCATTTTGCTCATTCTCATCTATGTTTTGTTTTCCCCTTGCATCTAAGTGTGTGGCTTGTACACAAACTTCATCTAGGCCTGTAGGGTTAAACATGAGGATATTTTGTCTTAGGTAGGTATGTAAGCCTCCTATATACTTGAGTGAAGTGTCTTGGCTCTGCAAATATACTCCTAATAAAATATTTCTTCTCCTAAATTCTTGAGTATAAACTTGTACATTTTGTCCTTTCAATTGTTTAAAAATTTTCTAGTCCATTATGGCTTTCTGCATGTGAGCTAATGGATAAAGCTATTATTTTATTGTAGAAATGAAATCATTCCATGATAGTATAATCTTACCATGCGTCTTGATCTCCTCCTTTGTCTTGGCTTCCCACCAAACAAGTGTTGAACCTTTCATTCTCAATGAAGCTAGTTGGATTTTGGTATCATCATCATGAAAGTTTTGGATTCTCAAATAGACCTCCAATTTCCTAATCCAATTATATAGATTTCATGCATAAACTTCACCATTAAACATTGGAAATTAAAACTTAACATCAAGTTTTAGAAAGGGAATTTTACCAGTGTTCTTTGACTTGTATGGATGATGCACTGAAGATGAAGTGGAGGAGAATGAGGATGAAGATAAGGGTGATGATGGTGAATTTCCACTATCTCCATTTCGTCCATTGCCCTTCTTTGATTTATCTTCATCATTGTGGCCTCCTGATGATCCTTGTCCTTCCTTGTGAAGTTTGGACCTTTCTTCTTCTAGTTTCTCATTCCTTTCTTGATAAAGGACTCTAACCATCTCAGTCAAGTCAAGAAATGATTTTCTGTATGCTCTTTCTTCCTCTTTGGGATCTATCTCTTCATGGATTTCTCCTTCTCCTGAAGGCGTGCTTAATGCTTATTCTGCTTCTTTTGGAGGTGAACTAGGCGGTAGAGAATGTGGCAATATTGCCCTCCTTTGCTGTGGCTCACTTTGAGAACCTTTTGCTTCCAAAATAGTTACCGATCAAACGGGAACTATTATCTCAAAACGGGAACTCTAGCCCAAAAAGACTCAAAAAACATGAAAAAAAACCCCAAAAACAAAAAGTGTGTATTCCAGAATGCATTTGGGTTTTTCTCAAGGTCAAATTTCAACATTTTATAAAATTATGCTAAAAAAAAAAATTGTTTCTTGAAAAAAGGATTGAAAAAACGCCCTCAAAGAAAAATGAGTTGATGCTAGAATAACAAAAAAAACATTGTGTCACACTTTTGACACATTGTAACGATGGAATTAAAGACAACATATTAGGACATTGAAAAATCATAAAATTCTAAAAAAATTGATCCATGATGTTAAAGATAAACAAAATCATGTCTGAAGGCCTTATCATTTCGAACAATTTTCATCCACGTTGTTAAAGATAAAATATCTTGACTCTAAACAACCCTACAATTGTAACTGTTTTCAACCATAACATTAAAGATAAAATTTCATAGCGCATAAAAACCTTACTTACAAGTTATAAATCTCAAGTTTTTAAATCTTAAGTATTCAACATACTTGAACCATGAAAGTATGGAGAAATTATATGACTTAAACAATTTTAAAAAATGAACAAGTAAATGAAATATTTGTTATTCCAAGAGTAATTTTAATTTTAAAGGATAAAAATATATCTCTTTTCAAATCTTAGCCTAAGATAAATCTAAATCTAATTCAACCAAAACCTAAAAATCAAACATCAAAACAAAGTGTCCCCTTTCAATGAGGCATATAATTTTTATAATTTTTAAAAGTATCTTATACGAAATGGTAACAACACATAATATCATGGCAATATCACTGCATAATCTAAAAATTCAACATTAATTTCTATTTTCTTTTTTACTTCTAATCAAAATATCAACATCGGTACATTGAATATAACATAAATTATTTTTGTAAATCATTGTTGCGCTGTGGATATTATAAAGATATGAATTCTTCATAATTAAAACATATAATCCAACCAAAAATAGAAATGCCTCATAACTTCATGAAAAATCAGATGGAAGTCAAAATATTTATTTCAAGTTGCCATGCAAACATCAGTTACATGAAAGTGTCTTAGAAATTTATTCAAAATCAACCATAGGTTCTGAAACACCATCAGAACCTACATTTTCAGATGAATGACTCGATGTAGATGAAGATGATCCATATTTTTCTCTTTCATCAACTAGTGCTCCATCTAAGTCAACATGCATGCCCACCATTTCAGAGTTCGAATGTCTTGTAGATCTACGACTACATTCTGTAGAGCCCCATCTCAGCAGTAATCGTTCTAGTAGCAATTTCTTCAAAATATTTATGGTCTGCAACTGAACAGTTCCTCTCTTTGTCAAATTGAAGTCATACACAAGTATGTCAACCTCCTCTAATTTTAAGACATGAAGATTTATATTTATGCCCTTTCTTTTTCTCTTTTTGCCAATTTTTTTTTCAACTACCATCTCTAGCTTATACACACCATTGAAAGGGTGGGTACTTGTGGCATACCAACGTACATCAACAGCTGTAATATCTTCATTTTAATTAATGTCCTTTATAACTGTGGCAATCCAAAATGGATAGCCAAGTGGATCTTCATATGCTAACACTGCTACCATGCAACCCTCCTTAAAATCCTGCACAGAACCCTTGTAAAGGTCTTCCATGGCTTCACGTTGTGCACGTGATCTTCTAGAACCAATATAGATTTCTCTTTCCTTTACCTGTGGAGAATTAATAATAGCTTGAGACTATTTTTGTTCAAAAATGTGTGTTTCCTCATGTTCATTTGGAATATTTTGTGGCAAAAAAAGGAGTCTTAAAAAGTGTATCCTCATTTATTGATCTTGAATCATATCACTTTGATTACTAAAAAAATACTCCCACCTAATTGAATCAGCAACATCGAAGTACTCATATGTATCTCTAATACATCTTTTAATTTCCTCTAGACAATCAGAATAATTTATGTCTCTCTTATGCCTTCATGCATTATGGATTTCAATAATTGATTGTAATAACAATATCTTTGATGAAAAAATTGGATGCTCTGGAATGAACTTGAAAAATGCTAAACTTGACGAGGGCCCCCATTCTGCAATAGTTGAATACTTCTTTCCCCAATAAGTGTTATCCCATAATTTTTTTTGATACAAAATTTATGCTGGAAGCTAATGTCGTTGAGTTGTTCAATGCATTTTTCCTCACCATGTGATCCCAAAATAAACCTTCTCATGTCAATAGTTTCTTCCAACACATGAAAAACAAACTCTAGAATGTACGATTTCTTAATACATTCAATTAATGATGGCAGGCTCCCAACACCTTTCCTCCTCAATGTTACTGAAAAACGACTGAACATTTGATCAATATGATCATGAGTATGCCCAACAAGAAGGAAGACAACCTTTATCTTTTTAAAAATTCTCAATTCAATGAGCATGTTTAGATACCCAAAAGGAACTTGATTTTTGTTTTCACGGCTTGTGTTGTCTAATTGTACATACATAACTTCAGGAATAATACCAGACCAATGAGTAACCACATCATGGATTATAGTTATGGTCAGATTTGCATCATTATGAATATTTGGAGCTATGAAGAAAACTCTTGCAAACATCTTCTCATTAAATACCATACAACCAACCAAGTAGAACTAAATGAAATTTTCCTCTTGTAATTTTTTTGGCATGCGGACAAAATGTGGAAGAAGTGTTTTCTGTTGGTCCATACCATCAATTATCAAACCCAGATATTTATTTGGATTATCATAACACTTCTTTCGATGTTTATACAACTTTTTCCTTTCACTTGTTTACTGATTGTGATGCTCTTGAAGTCCTTTGACAACGGAATCTGTACATAAAATAAAAGAAACATATGAATAAATATATTTTCATAGTTGATAACTATCCAATTTTTAAAAACGATGTTTTGAACGCATACCTCTTTTTGGCCCTTGACATTTATCTCTTTTTCTTTAAGAGAAGCACATGTGCTGCAAACCCCCATCCTTGTCTTCTTAGGAATACGAACATTGTTGAATTCACTTTTCCATACCCTTGTAAAATAAGAATATGTAATAAAATTACCAACTCCTTCAGCAACTTCTGCATAATACCTGTATAAGTTGAATATTTCTCATCTTGAGAAATTATCTAGAATATGTATTGTGTCTTTATTTGGCAGACACTCTCCATGCTTTGAAAATAAGTCTTTCATCCATGACATAGCAGTATTTTCTAACAGCCCAACCTCCGTTTATAACATACTTCTAAATAATATGTGGGATCCTTTTTTAGTTTTTCTTGGATTCTTGACAAATGACAATTACCAACTGAATGCAACATTTTGAAAGCCTTTCTGCAGAGAAATACATTCCCAATATGATAATCATAATCTGCTAGTTTAGATTGCATGCAAGCCACTAAATATGAATTTTTCATGTTTTTATTCATTGACATATATGTTTTCATTTTCTCCAAAGCAAAGTTGAAATCCATATGTTTCAAGCAATACCTTCGACAACATTCACTTGAAATCAAATGAATGATAGAACTTCTTTTTGTGAGATATGTTGTCCTCACCCTTGTATCACTGGAATGTTTTGGATTGATATGAAAAGGTCTACTCCTACTCATAGTTACAATATTTTCTTGCAACGGCATCATCATTCCATCATCCTTTGTAAAAGTAGTTTCATCACCATTAGGAGGAATATTATCCCCACTATCATCATTCTCAACATACTTAAGAAATTTATCAACATCACTGCATGGAAAATTTTCACTACCATCCTCACTTGAAGAAAACATTTCAGAAAAATCATTTTTGCTTTTGTAACCCTGACTCAGATCAAATCCTTCACCATCTTGATCCATGCTTTCATATTCTTCACTGGGAGGATTCAATTCTTCATCACCATGGGTGTATTTGAAATGATCTCTTAGAGAAAATGCATTATTTAGATCTGTGCCTCTAAAATTATCATTTTCAATAAACTCTTCATCCTCCCCTTCCTCAGTGGTGCTCTCATAATCCTCAGGATTAGGCCTAAGTGGAAGCTTTGAATCTGTATTCACTAGAATTTATTCATCTCGTCCCTCCCCTTCCTCACTGGTGCTCTCATACTCCTTAGGATTAGGAATAAGTGGATGCCTTGAATCTATATTTATTTGAAATTATTCATCCCCCCCCTTCATCAGTGGTGCTCTTATAATCATTACGATTAGGATGAAGTGAAAATTTTGACTCTAGAAATTCATCCCCCTCTTCATCAATGCTGCTAGCATAATCCTTAGGATTAGGACAAAGTGGATATTTTGATGCTGCAAATTCTTCATTCCCCTCTTGATTAGTGGTGCTGTCATAATCCTTAGGATTAGGACGAAGTGGATATTTTGACTCTGCAAATTCTTCATTCCCCTCTTCATCTGTGGTGCTTGCATAATCCTTAGGATTAGGAAGAACTGGATATTTTGACTCTGGAATTTTTTCATCCCCCTCTTTATTAGTGGTGCTCGCATAATCCTTAGGATTAGGAAGGAGTGGATTTTTTGATGCTGCAAATTTTTCATTCCCCTCTTCATCAGTGGTGTTGGAATAATCCTTAGGATTAAGATGAAGTGGATATTTTGACTCTGGAATTTTATCATTCCCCTCTTCATCAGTGGTGCTGGCATAATCCTTAGGATTAGGATGGAGTGGATATTTTGATGCTGCAAATTCTTCATTCCCCTCTTCATCAGTGGTGCTGGCATAATCCTTAGGATTAGGACAAAGTGGATATTTTGAATCTGGAAATTCTTCATTCCCCTCTTCATTAGTGGTGCTGGCATAATCCTTAGGATTAGGACGAATTGGATATTTTGACTTTGCAAATTCTTTATTCCCCTCTTCATATGTGGTGCTCACATAATCCTTAGGATTAGGAAGAAGTGGATATTCTTCATCTCCCCCTTCATCAGTGGTGCCTTCATAACCCTTAGGATTAGGACGCAGTGAAAATTTTGACTCTGGAAATTCTTCATCATGCCCTTCATCATTGTTGCTTTCATAATCCTTAGGATTAAGAGTAAGTGGAATAATTGACTCTCGATTTACATAAATTTCTTTTTGCTGTGCCTCATCAATTATGTTCTCATCATCCTTAGGATTACGACCAAGTCGAATTTTAGACTCTCTATTCATGGTGAATGAACTCATGCTATTTTCATCAATCTGAATAGAGTTGTTACATGAATAAGAAGTTGATATTGTAGACAGAAAAACTTCTCTATCAGAAGAACCCATTGCTTTCAACAAGAATATGTTGAATGATACAAATGCCTCTCCCAATTACAATATATAGCTTAAAGACTAAAGATTTCCCCCCAAATCCCCCCCCCCCCCAAATTTTCGCGAAAAACTTACCCTCCAAAATTTTCGTTTCAAATATCTCTTACAAAATATTCATCTAAAATGTATTTAAAAACATTTAAATAAACTGTTTGTGTTGAAATATTTTACCGATATTTCTATTCAAAATATCCACAAAGTGTTCCTATCATGCATGGCTTCCAAACTAAAATAATATTGTTATTTTAATGATTTAACATTGACTACATATAAATATTAACTATAATAACTACACGCAAATATTAACTATTTCAAGTATAATTAACTACATGTAAATATTTTAAATTTTAATTTTAAACCTATATCATATTCTTCTAAAATATATGTCAAAATTTCTTAATAAACAGTTGGTCTTGAAATATTTCACTGTACTTTCTATTCAAAATATCCACAAAATTTCCTTTCATGCATGTCTTCCAAACTAAAATAATTTTCTTATTTAAATGATTTAACATTAACTACATGTAAATATTAACTATAATATGTACAAGCAAATATTAACTATTTTAACTATAATATTAACTATAATTAACTACATGTAAATATTTCTAATTTTAAATTTTAATCCCACAATATATTTTAATGATTTAACATTGAGTACATGTAAATATTAACTAAAATATTAACTATAATAACTACATGCATATATAAACTATTTTAATATAATATTAACTATATTTAACTACATGTAATATTTTAAATTTTAAATTTTAATCCCACATTCGTTAAACAGTAAACCAATCACACAATATTCGATATATAATAAGAATCATTGTTTCTATTCATGACATCACATCAAGTCTTTTGTTTTTGTTGGAACAATTTTCTATAGGTGTTGGGTTGGCATTGGTAACTTTGTGGAGGCATTGCATTCACATTGGAGGCGTTGTGTTGGCATTGGTAATTTTGTGGAGGCGTTGTGTTCAGATTGGTAACATGATTTTTTTCGCATTTGAAAAGTTAGTTTTCCTTCTATTCTGTCCATTTAAAAATGATTTTAGGAAAAATCTATTTTTTTCTATGGTTTTTGTGTTCAAGAACTATTTTTTTTATTGTTTTTATGTTTGAAAATCATAATTTTTTAAATATTTTTTTGTGAAAAAAATGGGATAAAAACTCAAATTTTTAAGGTTTTTAGGACAAAAATTTAGATTTTTTGTTTATTTATAGGAGAATATATAGTTTTAGTTTATATTAAACCTTTTTGTTCCTTTTTATTATAAATATATTGGTGGTTTCATTATTTAAATTGTCTTTTTTTGGTTTTTTATTTGAAAAGTTTTTTATTATATATATATATATATATATATATATATATATATATATATATATATATATATTATTCTTAATTTTAATTTATAATTTTAATTTGATTTTGTTTAGATTTTAAATATATACTTTAAAATTTTTATTTTATTGTTTTTTATTTTTATTTTTAAAAATTTCGATTGTATAGTATTCTATTTTATATTAAACAATATTTTTTTTATTATAATGGTTTTAATTTAAAAAACAATAAAAAAAATAAAATGAAAATTTTATATATATATATATATATATATATATATATATATATATATATATATATTATAAAAAAATTATATGTTTTTTGTGAAGACTGTGGAGATTCTGAGCTTTGTATTTAAAGATCTATACCACAGAAACTTACAATTTATCGTATATGTTTTTTAATTTTTTAAATTATAAATTGAATAATTTTAATTTTTTTATTAAACAAAAATTTGTTTTTATTATAATCGTTTTAATATTTAAAAAATAAAAACAAATTGATTTTTTTTTTATATTGTTGTGTTTATATTATAAAACATTAATATAAATTTTTATTTTACTGTTTTTTTTTTTATATAAATATTAAACCATTTTTTTAATTATAATTGTTTTATTTTTTAAAACATTTAAAAAATATATAGTTTTTTTATATATTTATTGGTTTATTATATATAAAATATAGTTATTGTTTTTTTTTTTTAAATTAATAGATTTATATTTTGGCCACCCGTCGAGGGCTGGAGGCCGGCCGAGCGGTGCCGTCGAGGGCTACTCAACCGGCCTACAGCCCCCATCGGGCGACTGATTTTTTATTTTTTATTTATTTTTATTTTTTTAACCAAAAAAAATCTATAAAACCAATAAAAAAAAAAAAAAAAAAACATTATAATAAATAAAAAAATTTATTTTTAATATATATTTCACAAAATTGTTTAATATATATATTAAAACTAATATATAAATTAAATAAATAAATAAATCTATTGTTATTAATATATATGTTTTATAATTATATTAAAAAATATTTAATTTGTATATATATATATATATATATATAATATGATGATGATGATGATGATGGTTAATGTCCACTGAGACTAATATATATGTGTATATAAACAAAATAATATATATATATTATGTTTAATTTGTTTTTTAATTTTTTTAAAATTAAAACAATTATATTAAAAAAATTTGTTGTTTAATTTAAAACAAAACAAACAAAAAATTAAAACAAAACAAAACAATTAAAATTAACAAAACAAAACAATTAAAATTAAAATAAAAAATTAACGTTATTTATTTATTTATTTTTCTCTTTAGTTTATTAAAAAAGAATATTTTAACATTTCTTAAATCATAAATATTTTTTTTGTGTTTTTTATTTTTAATTTTAAATATAAACTTAACTTTGAAATTAATTTATATATTTTTTAAATTGTTTTATACCATTTAAAACCAATTTTAATTTTTTTTATAAAATGTACTCAAAAAATATTATATAGATATATATACATATATCTAAATATGATTTTTAATATTTTGATTTTAAATGAAAATTTTCTATAGTTATTTTTATTGGTTTATTTTCAATTTATTAGTTTTACAAATAAATCTTGTTTTTTTAATTTATTTTATAGACATTAATTTTTGGTAAATTTTAAATTTATATTGGCAAAATTAAAAACAAATTTGATTAACTAAGTTATGTGTTTTCTCATTAACTAATATATATATTTCTTTTTATCAGGAAAATGACATAAAAAAAAATTTATGTAAATGTTTCTGCACCTAGGGCTGCAACTATCAAATCTAAAGTTGCAATTGGACACACTATGGATACTACTCCCAAATCTAAAGTTGCAGTTGGGCGCACTATGGGTACTGCTAGACGCAATAAGGATATTGTTGCACACACTAATAAAAGTCAAGCAAGTGGCCCACGAGGTTCATTAAAGCTTATTCATGATTGGAAGAACGCCGAGGAAATAAATAAAACTAATTTCTCATGGTATCTTGAAGACAATGAAATGGAGGCTGATATACATATCTATCTGATTTGTGGTATGATTGACTTAAATGAACCATATGAAGTGATTGGCAGAGTACAAGACATATGTATTGTCCCGAATACAAACACTATTTATGTTCTTGCAAGGGAGGCTAATAAATGTGAGAAGGTTAGATATTGTCTATCAAAGGTCAAGTATGGCACAAATGAAATATCTACTAAGTTTTCTGAATAAATCTCAAGAAACATTGCAAATAACATTGTAAGTATGCTTATTTATATTTACGCTATGCATTATTGTAAGGATCATTCATTTTTTTATAAATGATTGATTATTGACATGTTTTATTTTGTTTCATAGGATTTTGTTCCGAGTCTTTCAAACATTTTTGAAGGTATTTATCATATGGAGCCAAATGTTATGACTGTGATCAACACTTTCCACACAGCAAAGCACAGGAAAGGAGATTGAAGCAAATATCAATAGCTCGTGACATTGAAATAGTACAAAAAGGGGATCAACCAAGAGTCACTAAGGTGGGTCAATCTAGTAAACCTAAACATGTTGCTTTGGAAGATGTGGAACATGAAACTGAAAATTATGATAGAATTAGTGAGGAGAAAATTAGAACTGTTGTGCAAAAGGAGAAAACAAATCAGACACCAAAAAGAAAAATGGCCAAAGATGTCTCTCTTTTAATTGATGATGAAGAGCTTGTTTATAAAAGAACTGATATGTTAACCAATAAGAAGAGGAAATCAAATATTGGTCAACCTGTAAAAGTCATGAGTCGTAGTGAAGAACAAATTATAAGCTCTATCAGAAATAACGAAATCATAACACCAGGTGCTGAGTTAGAGGATGGCATTATTAAAACAAAACAAAATGACATTCGATATGAGTTGAGGAAGAATAAATTAATTCTTGGTGGCCAAACATTTGAGCTTAATGTCAGCCAATTTTATAGGCCAGATGAAGGACAATCTCAATATCAAATTAGAAAGGCCCATCACCTACATGTACATAATTTGAAAACATTCTTCAGGTTCAATCCATATACGAATGTGGTGGATTATTTGGTTCTTGTTGATCCACATAAATTTCCCAACAAACAGGCATTTGAAAAGATAGAGTGTTTTGATTATAAGTATTATGTAATTGGAGGGAACCATTTGGTAGAGGCTAAAAGACAGTTGATTGAGGAATATCCCAGTAACTATATTTTTCAAACAATGAAATGCATCATTTACATTGGCTTAACAGAGATAGAATCAAATTTGTTGGCATGGGATCATAATCCAGATAATGAGTATAGAATGAAAATGACTTTCATCCAAAGAGTCAGATTTATTCATATTGAATTCATAGAAAAATGTGGTGGGAATAAGACACAAGTTACTCTAAATTTCGAAAGGAATGTTTAATGGAAACATGTTATCAAATCAATGAAAAAATCAAAGAAAAATATGGAAAAATGCATTCAAGTATATTCAGAAGCATTGATAACATTTTTCAGTTGGCATTTAGAACTGGGGAGATATGGGATTTGATTGATGAGATTTTTGAGCGGTGGGAGAATATTTCCATAAAAGAAGGTTAAAAAGAGTAAACCCATAATATGTACCAACAGTAAGACAGGTCCTGAAATGAAGCAACTTCTAGAGGATATGACTATCACACCTTGGAGAACAATGCAAGGTGTGCAGGATGAGAAACTAGTCAAATCAGTACTAGCCCATGTGAAGTCGGGTGAATTATCAATGGATGAAATGTGTGAAGAATTTCAAAAGTAAATTTCTTGAATTATTTCTTATTTTCCTTTCATTATAATTTTATTTTAAATAAAACATAATGTTGTTGGTAGAATTTTTTATACATGTCACTATACTAACAGTTTTAACTTTATTTATTCAGTTATAGTATTTTTATGAAAATACAAGAACATATGGTTAAAATGTTGAATGAAGACAGTTGGGATGATGTTGTGTGCCATTACCCAGAAGCAAGTTCTACAAAAACACTTAAAGATTTTTATATTGCATTCAATAAGGTATGTTGATATATACATTCATTTTATTCATATTTAAACTATTTTTATTTTATTACTTATAGATATATATTTTTATGTCATTAAAGATGTTGTAGAAGGATGGAAATGGAGTACCAGATACTTTCAAAATATTTATTGAAAAAATTAAGTTGGAAAAGATGAGGAAGAAGCATCATATGAATGTTAAGCTTGATCCTACTCTTAATCATTACATTTGGAATGGGCTCGACAATATCGAATATCAAATAATAGAAGGTGAATGTGAAGACATTGCATCACTAATACCTAAAAGGGAATATGCCCTAGTTATTGTAGATATTCCTCATGGTTTCAATTTCCCAGACATTGAATATGATAGTGAACCATATACTTATCAAGCTTTTAGTAAAGTGGTTATGGGTTTTCAAGAAGTGACAACATCACCACTTTGGCGATTTGTGACATTTCATTCAGACACACAATTTGCAATTTTTTTAACAAGCTTCAAGGTAAAAACAAACTTCAAGGATGCAAATTACATGGTATGAATTTGAAATTGTATGTTTGATTACTGTTAAATTTTTTTATTTATGTACAATTTAATTGAACTTTTACTATGTTATGTTACAGGCATAAGTCAAATATTGTTTCTTCCGCAACCTATTATAAATGATTGTGAGTTCATCCATGTTGAATGTTGGACAAAAGAGGATAGCTATAAGCATATTCTTATGAATCGAGTAGATGGGAAGAGTCACGGTCAAGTATTGGTTCATGATGCACTTGTAAGAAAACTAACATATGAGGATAAAGATGCAAAATGAGATATAGTTAACATTTATAAAAAACTGCAAGTATTGATTAACTATCTTATAGATCTATGTTCAAATGAAGGAGATTGGGTTTTGGATTTATTCTCAGTTTCAGGTAAGTTTTATTATAAAAATTTGAATTTAAATATTTGATTTTTTACTTGTTATGTCTTTATACTAATCTTCTTATTTATTTCTATTGTGCTTGATGATTAGGTACAACACTAGCATGTTTTCTACCAAAAGGAATAAATTTCATTTCCATTGAGAAAGACCCAGTGCAATGCAAATTTATTCAACAAAGAATTAACGCTCTTGAATTCCTTTTAGATGTGAAGAAATAAGTTGGTTTGAGGAAAGGGGATTTTAATGAATCACATGTGGCAAATAAAGCAAAGGAACCTCAACCACCATTATATGGAATGATTGGAAAGGGACCCTTTGGAAGATTTGCAGACATGAAAGATCCATCAGAAGATGACAATGACCAAAATGAAGCAGAAAATGTTATGGAAGAAGACATGAATGATGTTCTAGAAGATGTTGAACATGGATTAGTTGATATTGTTGATGATCTTTAAGTTATGCTTGCAAATAAAGCTTAGTTTTGAGATCTATTAATCAATTTTACTTGTAATGTTTAGACTTTGAAATTTTATGAGAAGAATCCTTATTTTTTGCAAAAAACATGTGATTACTATTATTTTTTGACACAAAATTCAATACCAATTCTATTTTCTTAAGTTTTTTTGTTAATATTTTCCCAAAAAAATTAGTTTATTTAACATGTTTTTTAACAAAAAGTCTCTAAAAGTGTATTTTTTGCATTATATTTATATTGAAAAATTGTATTTTTTTGTTATATGGTTCAAAATATTGGTTTTTTAGCGAAAATTATTTGATGTGAATTGAAATATTATTAACATTACATAAACATGTAGAAAATATAAACTTTATAATATTGACCATTTTTTCATTTTTTTATCTCTATGTGAAAAAATGAAGATTTCATTACAATTTTTTATTTTAAAAAAAATATTTTTTTCTTTTTAAAACACAAGTACATAAATACGCTTAAAAATAAACATCTTAGGGAAGAAGAAGACATTAGAAAATATATAGTGTCAAAATCAATCCTCTAAAATTTTTTTGGTGATGATACACCACCACTATTCAAAATCGACATAAAAAGCATGACAAAAATAAAAATAAAAATTAATGTGCCAAAAACATGTTCCAAAAAAAATAGTGATTTTGCATCACCACTTTTCAAAATCAAGTGTTTTTCTTGCAACCTCAAAAAAGTAGGTACAAGTTCAATTACCTATTTGATCGGTAACTATGTTTTCCACCAATTTGCCTTCTCCTCTCTTAAGCTTGAGCCTAGTAAGCATGAAAACCCTTACAAACAGTTAAACAAATCTTTTCACACAAAAACATTAGAGAATAAACTCTAGCTCTGATACCAACCTGATCTGAAAGGAGTGTATTAGTTTGTTGTGCTAAGTGTCCTTTCAGTATTAAAAACATGTACAATTTGTCTCCATTTGTTTGCTTAAGGAATGAGTGTTTTAACCATGAAACATAGATGAATTTGTGAACTTTAAGCTTGAAAATAAGCCTAAAAAAACACTGTACAACAGTGAATAATAGAGAAAAAAAATCACACATAAGTTTTGCATAGTAGGCATGATGAAGCAGTTCACTCCTCCTAGGCTACATCTATTGGTCCAACTCCCAATGGCATGTCCCTGTTTGTCATTATGCTCAAAATTTCAAATTACACGTGTTTACAAGCGTCTAATGGTTTTTTTCTCTGCACCAGTGGCTCTAGAATGATCAAATTATTCTAGGTAGACTCTTGTTTCACCGAAATTGGTCGAAAATTGACCTCCTAATGCATTTTTCCCAATGTCAGCGAGAAAAGCTCCACTAAAAGTGGAGACTGGCACTTAACTGAAGTTAAATTAATGGAATGCCATAAAAATAGGGGCGTACTCCAACTCCCCCATTCCTTAACCATTGGAAATTAATATTACGGTTAGGGTGGCCACATGCACACCCTAACCTTAACGTCCACTGCAACCATCGATGGAACCCAAGCAATGGACCATGGTAAGTTATGTTAACCGCGTGATTTGGATAGCTTTGGGGTCTTGATCATATCCATTGGGTATATGGTGGCTAGTGTTGGCGCTTTATTTTTATTTTCCCAAACTATTGTTAAACAATATAATAAAGGCGCAGACCTATAGTGTTAAGTAACACCCGTAGAGTAGTTGGTAATGTGTGTCTGCACCCGCGCCCGAGGTCTCGGGGTCAAATACTATGGCCTCCTACAAAATTTTACCATACCATCTTGAGGACATGTGGCAGCCTCTGGGCTTGCCACATGTCTCTCATCCAATGACCCAAATCATAAAACGTACAAACCCCATCCAACGGTCAGAAACACATCTCGTACAATCAAATCAATGGCTGAGATTTAGACATGTGGCATAATCCGATTGGCTGCGAGAAAAGGGAATATTCCCCAGAATATTCCATCTGCTGACTATACATGTATGTTGACTGGACATCCCAGTCACAAAATTTTAGTTGTTTGGGAAAACGAACAGAATGCGATATCTTCCTCATACGACAATGGTTTTTCAAATCTTTTGCAGCACCAGAATCGTAACGACGAGACCTTTCTAGTCGCTCAGGTTTGGTACAGTTTAAAGAAATTTCATTTTTGAGCATAACACCTGATCTTCTGATCACTGTCATATCCCATTTTTCCAAGTGGTAATATCCTTTCCCTAGACTACCTTTTCATATAAATTCCACCATGTAACTTCAAATTCTGTTGATGATCTTCCAAGGAATAAAAAATAAATGTGCCCAGTATATAGTATATTGCTATAATACTGCCTGAGTTAAGACCAGTCGACCTCCCTTAGACAACCACTTGCTAGACCAAACATTTATTCTTTGTTGGAATCTGTCCAGAATCCAGGACCAATCTCTTGCAGCATATCTAGCTGTCCATCAAAGTGCATGGTATCTTGAGTTATCGCCACTGTGTCATGGATGCTCCTTGAGTTATTCTCTCTTTAATTTTCTTCAATTTGATAGAGTGCATGGTATCTTGAGTTATCGCCACTGCATCATGGATGCTCCTGCCTGGTAAAAAACCCGACTCTTCGAGTGTGATAGAACCGGCGAGAACCCATTTTAGCCTATCAGCCAACATCTTAGATACAATTTTGTAGAGGGTGTTGCATAGCGAGATCAATCTATAATCCTCGAAACACTGAGGGTCCTTTTTCCTAGGGATTAGGGCTAAAAACATAGAATTTATCCTGCCCTTGAACTTACCAGCTGCTTTGACTTCTTCGACCATGTCCGTGATATCCTTTAGAAAAATATCTAAGAAGTGGATAAAGAAATTCTAGGTCCAACCATCTGGGCCCAAACTCTTATCTGCAGTGAATGACTTAAGTACTCGTTCCACTTCATCCCAAGTAGCCGGCCTATGAATATTGAAATTCTCTTCATCTCCAAACATCCTTGGAAAATATTCCAAAGCCTTTAATTGTTCTACAAAAACCACTTGCTCCCTGCCCTTGTAGAGGTTATCAAAAAAATTCACAGCTTCCTCTTGGATGACCACTGTGAAATTGACAAATTCACCATTTACCTCCATTTTCCAAATCACGTTTAATTTTTTCCTTCAATTTGAAAAATGATGAAAGAACTTGGTGTTATTGTCACCTTCTTGGAGCCATGTAGCCCGACTCTTGAGGCACAAAACTATTCTTGGATGAGCAATATCTTTCTCCTTTCTACTTATAGGTATTTTAGACAGGTCCATCGAAAGGGGTTCGATTCCCCATCTTCTATTTCTTTAAGTATCATGGTTATCTCTCCCATAATGTGCTTAAGCTCCATGAATAATTTAGATTTCTCCCATTTCTTCACCTGATCCTTTAAGCTTCGTAATTTTTTTGAAAGGCTTTCCATCACCGAAAGACCCTCCTCTCTTTGGAAATAACCTATATGCTTTCGAACCAACAAATTGAAGCTCTCATTTTTTAACCAAACCCGGTTAAATTTAAAAGGGTACCCCCCTTTCGGATTCTCAAAAGTCCATTCTACATAGATCAGACGATGACCAGAGATAACAAAATCCTTGGTATGAGCCTGTAAACCCCCTATTAGAGGCATTAGAGATGCTTGAACACTAATTCTATCAATCCTTTTCCGAATAATTTCCTCTCCCGAGCATCCATTAAACCAGGTCGGTCCCTCCTCTCCAATGCTAAATCAATCAGGTTTTAAGATTTAAAAAGTGATTGCAAAAAAACTTCCAAATGATCCTGCCAGCCCTAAGGGCCCCAAGTATCCCCTTCCCGCAGAGTGCAGTTAAAATCCCTAGCAAAGATAGTGTAGTTAAGTGAAAGAAAACAACAAACCTCCATTTTCCTCCAAAAACTACGTCTATCATTGTATGGTGCATAAATGTTAATAAGATGTAGCCTTCGATGGAGTCCTCTGAAATGACCTGTCAATAAAATACCTCCAAAAAAGTTGTAAGCCAACAAAGAAGCATGATTGGGATCAACTACATTTTTACTATCACCGTGATTTGAGGAAAACAATGTTATTTGGAATTAATTGTTGTTAGGGACAGGGTTTCACTCTTGTGAGATGCATGTGCATCTCATGGCGTTAACCTATTTACTTACATTTTAGGAAAACAAACATTTAGCCAAACAAAGACAATTTTAAGGTCGTTAATCTATTTGCTTGCATCCTAGAAAAATGAACACATAACCAAACAAAAATAATTTCAAGACATACTTGAGACCCAAGTGTGTATTTTTTTAAATGATTAATTTTATTTAATTTAAACAATATTTTTAATTTAATAAAATTGTATTTTATTTAATATGTTTTCCTTATAAAGTTGTTGATTAAAGATTTAAATACAAATACCATCTCTCTATTACTCTTAACTAATTTAACAAGATTAAATTTATTTTATTTTAAAAAGTTGATAATAAGATAATGTTGTAAAAGTTAATAGTAATATGTTGTTTCAGTTTCTATTTGTTGATAACATAACAAAGATCATTTATTTTCATACTATTTTGTTATTTTAAATTCAATAAAACAAATTAACATAATTGCAAATGGTTAATAAGAACCACTTGTTAATATGTATATGAAAAAATAACTTTAGTGTAACCATCCAATAAGATTCAATCAACTTTATGTAGCCTCTAACTCACAATTCTATATTTACCTAGATGTACACGTTGACTAAATTGTTACTTATATAAAATATTTGTATCCATTTACAAAATTGGTTTGTAGAAGTATAGTTATGTAGAAGAGTTTGAATCATTATTGGATGATTATGATATGAAATTGAATATAATATATTGGAAATTTTAAAATATAATAATATAAATTTTTTGTTTTTGTTATATATATATTTGATAGGAAAGACTCAATGACTAAGAAAGAGCCGAGACGTCTCGTATTAACCACAGACAAAGTGAAAACTCTTTGGGTCTACCTACTCCTTAAGCCTAATCAATATAAGCTAGAGCATTCTTCTAGAGATTTGAATCTGGGTGCATGGATGGAAAGCCACAATCTCAACTACTCAAGCTAAGAAGCATTGGCACATATATAAAACAATTATTATAAAATTTAAAGGATATTTTTGATTTGTTTTAATTTTGAGATTTTGGTAGGTGCTCAATATGATTCATAACATTATTTCATTTAAACTATACATTTAATTAATCTCTCAAATAATCTTGTATTATTAAATTTCCATCATCCTCTTTTATATTTTGAAGATAAAACATAATTGAATTTCCCTAGCCAATTAACTGACCATGCATCAATTTCCTAGTTGGGGTGCTAATGTGGGGAGATAAGTAAACACACACACAATGCATGGAGGTATGCTCATGTTGGCTCAATCACACACTGAATGAGCTTTTGGACATTATGTAGGACAAAATATCTCATTGCAAATCCCTCCTATTCAATCCATTGTAATGGCATGTCGTGGTCATTAATCTTACCTTGTGTGGCATCGTGCCTTGAATATCAATGGAGGTTTAAATGGGGAATAAGGGATGCTATACTTTGTGGTAGTTTTGATGTAACTTCTAGGCTTAGTCATTTTTGTTTGATCTTGAATTTTCTTGAATTTTGGCTCAACTCACCATTAGACTTGGGTAAGGGAAGTTATGTGTATTCTTATGTGTCAATCTAAGGGGCCTCTTTCTTGTTCTTATATTTGGGTGGGTGGTTATCGCCTCGAATTTTTCACCTCTCCCCGAGTTTCTATGTTGTCTCTTTGTCCCTTACTATTGCCTCCCCTTTTGTCATGTATCCTCATCCCAACATGTTGAACTCTAGTAATGAAATATGGTTGGAATCTAGCAAACGTAGGCTTAAATGGGGAACTAAAAAATATGCTAAGAACCCCTTGCACCAGAATCTCCCTTGTCACATCACCTGCATAGAGTTTGATGTCATGAAGGAAAAATCCAATTATTATTTTCCTTTCCCTATTGCTATTAAGGAATAGTTTTCCCGCATTGAAAAGTTTGCTACATAGAAAACAAAGAAACTATCCAACAAATAGGTTGAGGAAAAAATCAAGGAATAGGTTCTAGACACGGGGTTCTCTCACTCCATGGATACCAAAATTTCCAACTTCAGATAAATTTTCTAGTTGAACAAATATTTCATAACATAGGTTGTAGAAGAAAGGGGTTAACAAGAACAAGAAATTATTAACAAATTGTATATAATGGGTCAACAATAATTATATAATAGTAGACCCATATGATATCAAGCATAACATAATGGTAGCAAGCAAACCTACTTCGACTTCTGAGGGTACTCCTTCAAACCCATTCTTCATTAATGAAGATATTGAGGAATAGGAAGATACTTAACATTGTCAGAACTAGGCACATGTACTATTGGGTTAGAAACACCTATTGGTTATGTCTATTATCTTTGGTTTTATTAGATATATATAGACTTGTTACACAACATTTTTTCACTATCCCTACAATCCCCATCTCGCACATTGGAGGGTCATTTCTGTGACTAATAAGAAGTGTCATGCCTTACAAAGACCATCATTGTATCCCTTTACATGAGAGTAATATTCCTTCTGTTGAAAATTTCCTGAGTAGAGCTTCATAAACCCTTGTTTTTTCCTTGGCGCGAGTAGCCAGTTTTTCCCTCACGCCAATGAGGAAGATTAACACTGGGACCCACGCCAGTTGATGCTCTGTCCTAGTTAGCCACCCACATCGAGTTGTTTATGGAATGTTTTTTAAAAATAAAGGTGGAGATTCCACTCTAACAACTTCAAGGATGAGTCATTAGGAGTGATTGGACTGAATAACCATAGACTCCCTCCTTTAGTTTATGGTTTCCACCTCTTGTGGAAACCTCCTAGAGGATAGACCTCCCTTCCACCTTTTTAGGGATCCTAACCTCCTCCTTTTCCTCTATAGAAAGAAACTATCTCTCCTTGCATAAGCTAGCTGAACATGGAGAACTGAGTACACTATAGCTGAATTGTTGAAGAGATAGAAGAAGAAGGAACTTCATTGAGAGAGCTTAAGTCCATTCCCTCATCTCGTCCGAATCCCCTGACGAGTATCTGAGATGCGCTTCGGCTAAAACCTATTGGAGGAGACTGCGACATCAAAGATTTGGTTGTATCTCTTCCTTATGTCAATACATATACGTAACTATTGTTTGGTTCCCATTTTGCGTTATGTCATTTGTTTAATGCAATATGATTAGCCCTCTTTAACTGGCTTGTAGTTATGAATGAAGTTATTATGTCATATGATGTTCTTGTTTGCTGATCTATGTGCAGGTACCCGAGCATGACTACAGAAGGATCGTGACTTGTTGATCCAGGAGCGAGAGGCCACCACCACTACAGCCACGACGACAGAATTGGAATCCATGTAGGTTGATATATCATGTCCTCTTTGCATTCAATAATTAGGAACCTACACTCTAGCATGTCTCTTTGTTTCTAGACCCACTCTAGGGCTAGAGGGATCGCCTCTGTCCGCAGAGGGGATTTACGTGCTTAACAAATTGGTGACTCCACTAGGGAGGAGTGTGAGTTTGTTGTTTCAGCTTATTGGATCACATTCGTTTGTTGACTTGCTTATCTGTCGTTTTTTGGTTTTCTTGTGTGTTTTCAAATCCTTGTTCAGCTCCAGAGTGTCAACATTGACCTCTGATCATTGGTTTTTCCCTTTTCCCATAGTTATCTAGCTTAGCGCGCTTTTCACTTGAACAGTCGCACCGATTGGCACAGGTTGCTTTTATTGCAGTCGCGCCAACCCCTGTTTGGCATGAATTATCGCCTTACAGCTGCGCCGAATCCTGTAGGATTTGTTTTGACCTCCTTGATGAGCCTTTTGGTCAATTGTGCTTGACTCTGGGTTGTTTTTTGTATGTAATTGAGCCTTTGGGATTGTTTTGACTGCTGCAGGATTGTTTTTCTCAGTTGTTTGTCTATTTTCTTATCAGTGTAGTTGAAGGACTTAGGGTTTCTGAGTGTCTTTATGCATTAAGCTTTCTGTTTGGAAATCAAGTTTTTTTTTTATTGTTGTCAGTCTCATTCCTGGGTTGATTGCACTAAGTTTTCTTGATCCTTTTGAGTGTTTTCTTTGGTTGGATGATCATTTCACTTTTGTTTGATTCTTCTCCTTGTTGCTCCGAGCATAGATTACATTGCTTTTTTGGGTCGCTTTGAAAAATTTCTTTTGGTTTGGGAGATTGCAACATTAGTTTAAGTGCTTTCTTGTGTTTGTTTTTCGTTGATTGAGTTATTCAATTTCGATTCCTACATTCGCAATACTTAAGCTAATGTTCATTTTGTTTTTTTCATGTGATTATTACATTGTGTGCTTCATTTCATTGGAAAATTAAAAAAAAAAATCATTCTTTTCTTTGCATCGAAAGTGAAAAGTTCTTTTGCATAGCTAGCATTTGATCATCTAGGAAAGAGTTTTTCATTTTTGTTTGATTGTATTAGACTAATTAGTGTATTTATTCACATATTATCATTGTTTGCTATTGTTTGAAAGATCTATATCCTTCTCATAATTAGCATTCATGGAATGAAATATGGTGTTCTTTTGTATGTAGTTTGCATTTGGGAAATTGGAAGTTCACGGAAACTTGGTACACCCTCTTGCTTATAGTACATGAGTAGTCATTTTGATATTTTCGTGACTCCTTAAAAAGAGAAGAGATCGTCGAGCACTTGTCCTTTTACGCTCGTTTAAAACTGAAAGTGACTAGAGTCATCTTTTGCCTGTTTCTCGACTCTTAAAATATGAAACAACAAAATCTGGTTTCGGTGTCATAAAAATTAATCGTCCATGATCACACGCCCATTAAATTTTTTATTAATTGGCATGTTTTTGTTATATTTTGATCTTTGATCCTTCGATTGCTTATATTTTTTCCTTTTTGTTTTGAAATAAGTCACAGTGATGGAACCACTAGTTTTTTCGTTCTCACTACCTCCTAGTGGTGGTTCTTTTCCGGACATTTCTTTTAAAACCCCTCAATCCACTAGGTCTGTCGAGTTTTCACAGCCTATTCTCCCATCTGTCTTGCCTCTTTCTACCCAATCTCTCCTTGAAGGATAAATTGAGTTCAATTGGCCTCCTTTAGGTTCTTGGTTTGGTTTTGGGGAAGAAGGAGAATTTCCTCCTCTTACGTTGGGATCACCATTTTTAGCTGCTATTGTACTTCGTAGTCCCTGTAGTATTTTCGAAGATATTATGGCAAAGTCAGACATGGATTCATCCAGTCCTATTGGTAATGAAGGAATGTATGTTTCTACAGGGGAATAGCAAATTTTTCTTGAAGATCTCCCTCGTTTTTCTACTCAATCGTCTCCACCATTGGTGCCACTTCCGCTTGGATATAGGTCCTTGAGTCAGATTATGTCTGGTGTTGCATCCATAGCACAATCCAATACATCAAATCCTCCTCGAAGTTTGGTCCTTCCTTCGTTAGGACTATCACCTTCGACATCTGATTCGTTGATTCCTATTACATCGATCCCAGTCCAACCTACTATATGTGTGGCTTCATCCACACCGGTTGTTGCGACTCAATCATCAGAATATTTTCATACTCGTAGGTCGGTTGTACTTAATCCTATGTGGCATGTCAATCAGAGTCCGGGTAGCTCACAAGCCCGTGCTCCAGAGACTACATCAGCTAGTGTAGTTACAATTACACCTATGGTTTCTACCTATGCTTTTGATGAGCACATGTTGGACATTCATTGATGTTATGATCCTTCTTCGGATGCTCAATCTCCTACGTCAGCCCCACTTGTTTCTAATATGAATTCAATTGTTCCTATGATTCTTGGCGGCCTCACTTTCAACAACAAAACTCTCAGGGTTTTCGGCCACCCCAAGTGCCTGTCAATCCTCCACATCATTATGATGTTGTTGGTAACCCCGTCTATTCATTTCCCGTTGATCCTTATCAGACCATCACTCATTCAGGACCTTTGCTACAAGGACAACCTTACAGGGACAACCTTTGGCTCAGTAGGGGAAATCCTTTGGTCCTTAGGGACAAATTTACGGTTTGCAAAGGAAATCTTCGGTCCAACAAGGACAACCCATCAGTCCTTCAAGTCAGTTTCAACCGGGCACTTCGTATGTTATCGACGGGCCACAGGGATAAACTATTGCGCAACAGCCGCAACCATACGTAAAGCATGGTAAAACTTTTGTGCAACACAAATAACCCTACGGTCCTCCTCCGAGTCAACCTGGTTATTAGGGACAACCTGGTTCATCGCAACCATTGTGCCAACCTCTCCCACAAGGGCAACCCGGTGGCTATCAATATTCAGTTCAACCAGCTCAGCAGCCGGTTCCACCTGCTCCCGAGTTGGTTCAATCGGTTTAGTAGTTGGTTCTACCTATTTATCCAACTCATCCAGGTCTACCCACTCAGCAGCCCACTCAGCCTACTCAGCAGGGTCCGCCTGCTCAATCGCAAGGCGCTTATTACCCTCAAGGTCAATATTAGTCGGTGTATAGTGTGCCCAAGTTTTTTACCCTCAAAATCAACTTTCATTGGTGTCTCAGCAACCTCAAATCCATGCTTACATCCCACAAAAAACTCCATCCATTGCTCAGTAGGGACATCAATGGTCTACTCAGACTCAGTATCCTGATCCTTAATCCTAGTATCAACAAAATTATCCTGCTTCTAAACCCTATGGTCAGAATCCTTTGGGACAAAATATATGGGGGCATAATTCCTCTTGGACTGGGTGGAATGTGAACACAGGTCCTTATCAGAGACCTCCAATGACTCAATTACCATTTCTTTCCATGTTGGAATTACCAGATGTGTCAAAGTTAACGAACGATCCCATTCTTCATAACCCATATTGGTCTCCGGTTCCAACCAAGATTCTTGGTGATTGTCCTAAATTTGAGGGCAAGTATGGTGAAGACCGACAATTGCATGTTATGACTTACCACTTTTTGTGTTCCTCTAACTCTTGGGCTAATGATTCTATCCGACTCCATCTTTTCCAACGAACTCTTACTGGTGTCACTACAAAGTGGTACATTGAGTTGTCTCATGGCACCTTCCAAGACTTCAATTCTTTAGCCATGACGTTCCTTACGCATTTTTAGTTATCGGTCCACTATGAGACCAAGACGCACCTCCTCACTTCATTGAAACAAGAATGAGCTACTCATATCTCAGATCATATTCATGAGTGGTGACGTTGTCGTCGCATGATCAAATTTGAGATTCCTAATCAACTTCTAACTCATTGGTTCACCACCTCCTTTTTCAATCAGATTGCGAAAGACATAGCTATGGGGGCATGTGTAACTAAGGAATAAGCCATTTCTTATGCCTAGTACCTTGATCTTGTGCACTCTCAATCTGGAGCATTGTATGATATCTTTCCTGATGCTCCCCAACCTGGAACTTCTAAACCACCAGCAACTCCATCCGTCGATGGTTTTATTGGTTCTGTATCTCAGACTTCTCAGAAGTATTCTTCTTCAAACTCTGGGAAGCCAAAGTCTAATTCTACCAACAATGTTGCTTCTCAGTCCACCTCGAATTCTGGTAAGCCTGTAGAAGTTAATGTCATTCAGGCAAATCCGGTGAATAACGCTTCTAAAGTTAAAAAGAAAGGTAAAGGTAAGGCCAAAGCCGATACCTCGAAATAGGATTCTTAGAAACCTCGTGCTAGTGATGGTTCTCAACGCAAGCCGAAGTACCCTTGTTTGATTTGTGATGAAGATAAATTCAACAAGGACTATCCTTGATGGTCCGAAGTGATCCGGTTTCTCAAAGGAAATCATGGAACTACGGCCGTTCTTAAAGAACCTTTCCCATCTCAGTATACCTAGATGGTAGAGCAACCTCAATCCTCTGCCCCATTTGGCTCTCATATGTTCATGATGAACGGTTCTACAGTCATTTCTATTGCTACTCGATCGAAAGATTATACTGGATCACATCAGGAAATGGGGAAGGAGATCACTGATGGTCCTCCTCCTCCACCTATTTTTGGCCCTCTTGAGATTGAAAGGCCCAGTGCTGAATTTGTTGTACGACCACCTTCAAAAGGTGTACTCTACAAGTCTTATTACAATCCTAATGCCTGCATTTCTCACCATTACACTATTGTTGAGGATTTATCTCAGGCACTATCTGCGATGTCCACATTAGAAGTACTTCAGAGTTTTCTGTCTCAACGAAAGGCTTTGTTGTCTGCAATTGGCAGGATTAACCCTGCTGATACTAGCCTTCTCGCTTTCGATTTAGAGAATTTTGTTCCATGAATTCTTCATCAGACTGTGCTAATTATCCAAGTTGTTATTAATTGTCTCGAAATTTATCGAGCAGTTGTGGATGAGGGTGCATCACCTTGTGTCATGTCATCTTCTTATTGGAAAGCTATTGGTTCTCCATCCTTAAATTCATCGCTAAATTCCCCTGAAGCATTTGATGGAAGGAAATCTAAGCCTTTAGGTGTTCTCGCTAGTCTACTGATTAATTTGAAAGGGAAGATAGTCAATGTTGAGGTAGAGGTAGTTGATGCCAAACTCAATTATAATCTTCTCCTCGGTCGCAGTCAGACTCACGCCATGTTGTGCATTCCATCCACTCTCTTTTGTGTTCTGAAATTTCCGCACAAAGGAAAGATTGTTACTTATGATCAATTGTCCTTCTTCACCTCTTCTTCCAAGAACAATGTTCCATATGTAGATCAAATTCCTACTCCCTATGAGAGCATAGGGCTGGGCCTTTTCAAGGATCCTGCCCTCATGGGTATTTTTCCCCTTCCTCAATCAAACACTATTCAGATCAATATGATCTGTCGGTTCGATGACCCATGGATTATTCCTTCACCTAAACAGATTGATTCTTTCAGAGACTCGATGCTGTTGAGTCTGATTGATATTTATTATTGTGAATTTGTTGTGGCTTTAGAAACTTTTTCCTCTAATCCTGCTCCTTTGAGCATGTCTCTTGGTATTTATTCTCAATCCCCCTAGCTTGGTGATGCAGATTTGTCTGATCCTTTAAAAGAAGTGTTTCCCTCCGATGAAGCCATCGTGGAAACCATGTCTCTCGATGATCTGCCATGGGGCGATGGTCATCATAATTCCTCGTTCATGCCTGGCCACGGGGCCATGTTTATGTGTATTGAGAAATTTGCATCTCAGGTTCCTTCCCCTCTGCTACAAGTGCCTGTTTTGACACATGACGTTTTTTTGGAAGGTAACTTGAGTAATATTACACAGATGCTGCCTATTGACATTTTCATGAAACCGGGAATTGTCGAGAACATCCATATCGGGGTCACTTTTTCTTCTGATGAAGTACAAGTTTACACTAGCCTTTTCTGTGAGTTCCATGATGTCTTTGCATGGTCCTATGAAGAAATGCCCGGTATTGACCCTAGTGTAGTGGTGCATTAAATTCCTACTTACTCGGGTTCGAAACATGTTCGCCAGCATCTTCGTCCTGTGCACCCTTGAAAATATGCTGCCATTAAGGTGAAGTTGAAAAGCTTCTCTGAGCTGGTTTCATTTATTCGATTCCCTTGACAGAATGGGTCTCTAATATTGTCCCTATAGATAAGAAGCAGGGAACCATTTGAGTCTACGTTGATTATCGTGATATTAATCGAGCTTGTCCCAAGGATAATTATCCTACTCCTTTTATCGATAAAATCATTGACAACTGTGCCGGGAGTGAGATATTTTCCCTCATGGATGGTTTTTTTGGTTATAATCTGATTAATATTCTCCTAAATGATCAACATAAGACTGACTTCATCTATCCTTGGGGTACTTTCACATATAAGAAGGTCCCTTTTGGCTTAAATAATGCTAGGGCCACGTTTCAGTGAGCGATGTCGTATGCTTTTCACAATATTCCTCACATCGTTTAGCCTTATTTGGATGATCTTCTGGCTCATTCAGCTAAGCGTATGGACCATCCTGACCATCTTCATTAGATTTTTCTTCGTTGTTGATGCTACAACATTCGGCTTAATCCACACAAGTGCATCTTCTGCATTGATTCTGGTAGACTCTTGGGGTTTATTGTGTCCAAAGACGGAATTTTCCTCAATTCACTCAAGGTTGAGGCTATCATCAATCTCCCCTCTCCCTCTTCATTGCATTAGTTGCAGAGTTTGCAAGGGAAGGATAATTTTCTACATCGTTTCATACCTAACTATGCAGAAGTGGCTAAAGGATTCACATGATTATTGAAGTAGGGTGTCCCATTCTGTTGGGATGAGATTGGTCAGAAATCCTTTGATGTGCTGAAGGTGTTGCTTGTCAATACTCCTCTGCTGCATCCTCCAAACTATCATCGTGATTTTTCCCTCTATTTAGCCATCGCTTTCAATACGATTTCCATCGTTCTGGTACAAGACGATGATGATGGTAATGAGCATGTTATCTATTACTTATCTTGTAACCTTCTCAATTGCAAGATACGCTATGCACATGTTGAGAAGTTAGCGTTAGCTATAGTTCAGGCAGTTTAGTGTTTTTGTCATTATATTCTTTTGCATACTGTAACCATGATTTCTAATTGTAACCCTTTGACCTATATATTGTCTCAAAAATTTCTAGGGGGAAATACTCGAAGTGGATTGTCGTCCTCCAAGAGTTCGATTTGGAATTCACTGCTGCCAAGTCGAAGAAATCATTAGTCTTTGCTGATTTGATCTATTCCCTCCCTTCAGACTCTACTCCCTCTCGTTTTGAGGAATACATTCCAGATTATAATATTTTCTTGATTAGCACCCTCGATCCCTGGTATGGTGATATCATCGTCTATCTCCAAACTTCTACTTTTAGATCTGAGTTGACAAAGGATGCCCGCCGATGCATTCGGCATCAATTGCAACCTTATCATATAGTTGGAGATACACTTTATCATGTCGAAGTGGATTCCATACTCTGCCGATGATTGAATCTCAAGGAAGTTTGAAAGTCCTGAATGATTGTCATAGTGGTGCTTGTGGTGGTCACATGTCTGGTTATGCCACTGCATAGAAAATTCTTTGTGCTGGTTATTTCTGGCCTTCTATCTTTAAGGAATGCATTGTCACGATTCGTAAATGTCATGATTTCTAGATTTATCAATGCAAGATGCATGTGCCACCTGTACCTCTCGATCCTATCATTACCGTTGGTACCTTTGCGAAGTGGGGCATATAATCCTCACTCGACCGGGGGGCATGCTTATATTATCGTAGCTGTTGACTACTTCACCAAATGGGATGAAACAATGCCTCCACTTGCCGCTGACGGTAAGACAGCTGCTCAATTCATATTCAATCACATCATTGCTAGGTTTGGTGTCCCTCAAGCCATTGTTACCGATCATGGTTCCCATTTTCAGTATTATATGGTGGCGGAGTTGACTTATAAGTTGTGTCTGCGTTACGAAAACTCCACGCCATACTATCCTCAGGCCAATGGCTAGGTTGAAGTTGTAAACAAAGTTCTTGTCACCATGATTCAATGTACGATTGGGACCCACAAATCCAATTGGCATCTCATGTTATTTTCGGCTCTTTGGGCATACCGAGCTTCAGTTAAGAATGCAATCGGATTCACTCCTTTTCAGTTGGTTTATGGTTTGGAAGCTACTCTTCCGATTGAGTGTGAAATACCTTCACTCAAGTTGGCTGTTGAATTACTGCCAAATAATTCACCATAAGAAGAGCATCTCCTCTAATTAGAAAGGCTGGACGAAACTTGCCGCTTTTCTACTTTGGTTATCAAAGCACAAAAGAAGCGGGTCAAAGCTCATTTTGACCAATCAGTGTCCCCTTGTTCCTTCGTTGAAGGAGACCTCGTCCTCCTGTACGACCAAGATCATGATAAGCTGGGGGCAGGAAAATTTCAACCCATGTGGCATGGGCCCTAAATTATTAAATGTGTGTTGCAGAATGAGGCCTATGAGCTCATTTATTATGAAGGTCATCCTCTAGAACAACCTAGAAATGGGTTGTATCTCAAAAATATTATGCATGAGACATTCATGCATGACTAGTGTACATATGAGTTGTTTTATTTTGTACATGTCTTGGTTTGGTGTGCTTTGTGAGCATTTTTCCTGCTTATTGGGTCTTGCTTATTGTGTATATTTCTATTACCCCTTATATCGGTTTCACGAATGGTGCTTCCCGTAGTACCAGGAATTTGTCTTTAGCAGCTTGGGTAATTTATGATCCTGCTGGTGAGTTGATAGATCTACAAGGTATTTGTCTAGGACGGACTAAAAACAATGTCGCTGAATATAGTGTTTTCCTTGAACTATTAACTGAGGCAATCAACCTCGGCATATGCACATTTCTTGTAAATTTATATTCATAGCTTGTCATTCTTCAACTCAATGGTCATTATTCGGTCAGAAACCTGTACATTTTGAGATTGTATTTACGTGTTTGTTTGCTAGAAAGAAATTTTGATTTTATTACATATCAACATATTATTAGGCAAATGAATGCATTAACTGATACAGTGGCTAACATTATATTAGATAGACATTTGAGTTATCTGTAAAATCATCATCATATGTAAAAGATCCATGTAGGGGAAAAAAAAAAAAAAAAAAAAATATATATATATATATATATATATATATATATATATATATATATTGAATGTTTGCATCAGTGTGCATCATAAATTCAAAAAAATACGTGTGTTTCTATTACATCCTAAGACATCATGTCTCTCAAAATACGCAGATATAAAACCTAGGTGTCTAATCGGCATGATTCTCATGGTAGCATGTCACTGCCCATATGAGCCACCTTAGAAAGCAGTGAATTCGGTTTGGCACCCCTATGGTATGTCTCTCATAGGCACAGTGAACATCGCCGAATCGTGCATAGTCCGAGACTCCATGTGTGATTCCCTCCAAGTTGTGCATGATCTCTTCCTCCTCGCCTCCCTCGCCATGAGGGTCAAAATTGTGAGGGATACGCCCCGTTGTCGGAGAAATGCCTGCACGTATCTCTGGGCCAACATTTGCAGGCGTATGGGTTTAACATCAAACCATACATAATTTTAAAAAAATCATAACACTCATGAAAATTAAAAATGATTCTTACCCAAATCTTCATCCCAATCCTCTCCCTCTGGGAGTGGGAGGTCTGGATCACCAGTAAAATCTGTACCAGAGTAGAGCCAGTCCTCCACGACAATCAACTATCGGCGAAGCCAATCAAAGAACTCTGGTCTCTAGGACATCTATTGGCCACCCCTTGCCCTTGGCATCAGAGCTGCCCATCGGGCCATCCGTGGTTCCCTCGCTGGTGGTGTTAGGACTATGACCTCCTGACACTGAAATATTGGTAGTCGTTCCAGGTAGAACAATACCAGGATAGACCCATAACCAAATTTCTTCAATTTTGTCTTCTTCCACTTTTTCAGCTAACGTTTCATATTGATTGTCATGACCTTTGCCCATTTGTAGATGGTCAGTGTCAAGCAGTCCACAGCAAGAAGTAGCTGTGTCTTTTTTGCTTCATGCGGTGCTTGCGATCTCACAACTCGTGTGATGGTATGTAGCACTACTTTTAGTACCAAGTATTAGATAGTTTGGATGTCGACTTCCCCACTTCCTGATCCCTTTCCTGCCCTTGGACATACCCTGTCAATCACCATGGACATGTTCTCCATGCAAGGCCGGGTGTCGGTTAGGATTGGTGCTGCTCCCCTCCATGATAGTCCTGTTATGAAGTAGACATCAGAAACATCAATCTTGAGTTCCTGATCTCGAAGGATAAATTTTTCCTGATCCTCATCCCATATGCTGATCAAATACTGTAACAGATCCGGTTGATCTCAGAGACACAGTGTTAAGAATAAATTTTTCAGTTCACAGTCTCTGAGAGCTTCCATGCATCTCTCATTTTCCATGGCAAGCTCATCTTCTTCGCTGTGTTCCCATTCTTTCCATTCGATCACCATTTTTTCGCTTTATACATGCAAACATGTTCATATGGATAGTATTAGTTGATTTAGAAGCTTGAATTTTTGAAAAATTGGGCCCTTAACTTACATTTTTAAAAAAGAAGACATGGTCTGCATGGTTGTCGCGACTGTTTCTAAACTAATCGCGCCAATGGGTGCGCCTCAGTTTAGAAAAATGGGCGATTGGCGCGAGTCCGTGCCCGAAACTCGCACCAACTGTCGTGCCCTAAAATTTTCATTTTCCTTCTCAGGAATCAAAATTGAGGGTTGCAGAAAATAAAAGAGGACTTAAATTGAAGAGAAGGATGTTAGCTCTTACCTGGAACTGACGGATTTGAGATTTGTCTGCCGAATCGTTCGCTATCGTCACCGCAAGATCACAGTATAAAATGGGTAACTATTGCTCCACAAGAGGTAAAAAGTGAAAAGTAATTATTTTTACCATTTTTGGAATTTTATAACTTTTGACAACCCTAATTAGGTTTTAAGATATATTTTTTGAATATTTTATTATATTATTTCAAGAAATGGGTTTTACACATATCTCTTGTGTAATGACAGGTTTTCGCGCATAGTGATCAAGTAATGAGTTGTATTTTTTAATTTTTCAGACTCAGTAAAAACACTAATAATTCACTATTAGAGTCATCTTTCAGCTCTTTTCTGACTCTCTAAAATTGAAAATATTACCGAGATCCTTGTAATTTTCAACTCATTAAATGGTTGCGAAATGATATCTACCCAGTATATGTTTAACCCTTTTTCAGGCTGGGATAGATTATATACGAAAAAGGAATACGTTAGCCTATCGCAACTAAGAGGTTCTCCTGGATATTGTTTTCTACATTTTCGGATTTGAGAGACTATTTACGAAAAGGGACTTGCTGGAGTTTTCTTTTCTGCTTCTTTTCAAACTCTCTAAACATGAAAATATGCTGAGTTCTCCCTTTGTCAGACTTGTTAGACCCTGATGACATCAGACTTCTTCTCCATGACGTTACTCAAGTTCCTCCTTCCTAGGGCTCGTAAAATGTACTAGGTTGGATTTTTCCGAAGGAAAAACTTACATTACAAGCATATGCTACCCCCTTCAAGCTTGTTTTAAAAAATAATTGGGGTACTCGCCATAAATGGTGGGGGGAAATGGAACCAGTTTTTAGTTATGTTGGCAGTATGTTGCCCTTGAACATGGCACTTGTTTGCATTTGTGTCGGGTTGGGGACCTCTCATTTCATTATTTTTTCCTCCATGGGTTTGGGTAATCTCTTTTGACTTCTCATTTTCTCTTTGCCACATCATCATAACCTCATATCCCTTGATGTTAAATACTGCCAAATCCAGTGTCGTGTCGCTAATATGTTCAAGAGAAGTTTGCCTCTGAATTTTTCAACCTCCCTTTGATTCTCTGTTGGTCTTGATTCACTATCATTATGTTCCTCTACCTCGTGTTGATGATGTGGGAACCATTATGGCCCTCCTTCAACCAGGTCACTTCCTGTCGACTTCAACTCATTATCTAGGAATTTGATCTAGAGACTCCCTTCCGGTACATTGGAGCTTGCATGCCTCAAGGCAGGTTCTTCGCATTCGACACAAGGTCCAAATCATTGGCCTTCGATCAAGCGATTCTGCGGGTGTTCGAAGTTAGATCACTATTCACATTCCATGGATTGTACCTCTCATACCTTGAGGGCCATTGTCATTATTGGTGATTTCTCTCGTGTCTGCTAACAACTTTCATCATTGGCTGGTAATCAAATGATTTTATTGCATGTTCGACTTCAGATCATATATTTGCATGCTTCAATTTGTACTTGTTTGGGTCGAGATGGAGTGCAAGACCCTGGGTTTTGTCTGATAAAATCCAGGTTGCAGATTCTTGTGGATTATCATGACTTATTTCATGACTCTTTTGATTGGATGGTTGCGACCATACCTCAGTCTATTTATTGATCCTTATTGCTGGATGGCTCCGTCCATACCTCGGATCTCAGTTTTTATGTACTCTATTATGGATGGTTGTGCTCATACCACATGTTCATGTATCATATATATTAGTTTTATTTGTAATTGTAGGTTTTCTGACATCAATGTTTAGTTAGAACAGGTTCTCGTAAAGCATTTCGCCCCTCCCTCTCCCTCATACCTCATGCTTTAGGGGGCATCGGTTACACATCATTTTTTCACTGTTCCTGCAATCCCCATCTCGCACATTGGAGGGTAATTTATGTGACTAATAAGAAGTTTCATGCCTTGCAAAGACCATCATTGTATCCCTTTACATGAGAGTAATATTCATTTTGTCGACAATTCCCTGAGCAGAGCTTCAGAAACCCCTGTTTTTGCCTTGGTGCAAGTAGCCAATTTTGCCCTCATGCCAATGAGGAAGATTAACACTCGGACCTGCACCGAGTTGTTTATGGAATGTTTTTAAAAAATAGAGGCAAAGATTCCACTCTAACAACTTCGAGGATGATTCATTGGTAGTGATTGGACTGAACAACCACAAACTCCCTCCTTTAGTTTATGGTTTCCACCTCTTGTGGGAACCTCCTAAAGGATAGGCCTCCCTTCCACCTTTGTAGGGATCCTAACCTCCTCCTTTTCCTCTATAAAAAGAAACTATCTCTCCTTGCATAAGCTAGTTGAACATGGAGAATTGAGTACATTATAGTTGAATTGTTGAAGAGATAGAACAAGAAGGAACTTCGTTGAGAGAGTTTAAGTCCATGCCCTCATCTCGTCTGAATCCCTTGATGAGTATCTGAGACGTGCTTCGGTTGAACCCCGATAGAGGAGACTATGACATCAAATATTTGGTTGTATCTCCTCCTTCTATCAATACATATACGTGACTATTGTTTGGTTCCCATTTTTCATTATGTCATTTGTTTAATGCAACATGCTTAGCCTCTTTGACTGGATAGTAGTTATGAATGAAGTTATTATGTCATATGCTGTTCTTGTTTGCTGATATATGTGCAGGTATCCGAGCATGGATACAGAGGGATCGTGACTTGCTGAGCCAGGAGCGAGAGGCCACCACCACTATAACCACGACGACAGCATTGGACTCCAGGTAGGTCGATCTACCGTGTCCTCTTTTCATTCAGTAATTAGGAACCTACACTCTAGCATGTCTCTTTGTTTCTAGACCCACTCTAGGGCTAGAGGGATCGCCTCTATCTGCAAAGGGGATTTACCTGCTTAACAATACCATAGTATCGATCCTACAAGATAAATATTGAAATTTTGACTTACGGTAGTTGTGCTTTCCTAAGAAGCAATCCATATTTGTGCTATATCATACTTGGCACAACACTAAGGGAGATGACTCTCATGTACAAAGGAATGGGGTAGTATGAGTAAGGATATGGTCTATCCTCTTAGTTAGTCTTATGAAACCAGCTCCAAAAATAGAAGAATAGAGAGATCAACGCCTTAGAAATAAGCCACTTCAAGGGGGCAACCTCCAATACATTACTTAAATGAACAATTCTTAGATGATACAAATGAAAAAACCTCCATTCTATATATAGGAGTCCATGGGGCCACAATGTAATCCTAGCCGACCTAACAATAATAATGTAAGGGCACAATAATAACAATATGGGGGTTATAGGGGTACAAAATAACAATAAGGGGGTTACACTAACAACAATAAGGGACTATAATAATAATACAGGGACCTAACATGCTCCTCTCCTTCAAAAAAGTGTTGTCCTGAACGCTTGAGTAGCTCCAGGTGCTTCTGTATAAAATTCTCATCCTCCCATGTATAATATTTATTAGGTAAGTTCTTCAATTTGATGAGATACTCTGAAATTGATCGATTTCGTAGCTATCTGGTTCTTGTTTCCGTGACTGCTTCAGGTTCCAATATGGTTTTTCCTTCCTCATCAAGTTCTGGAAATATTGTTTGAACTAGAAGTTTGTCCCCTATAACCTTCTTTAAGCATGAAACATGGAAAAGTGGATGCACTTACGAAGAAGCAGGAAGCTCCAATTTGTATGCCATAGTACCAATCTTTTGCAACACCTCGTAAAGACCATAGTAATTTGGCGATAATTTATTATCCTTCTTAGCTTGCTTGAGGGACATTTTTTTGTATGGTTGTAGCCATAAAAATACCCAGTCTCCTACATCAAAACTTCTCTTGCTGTGATGCTGATATGCTTGTTGTTTCATTCGATTTTGCACCAAATTTAGGCTATCCTTTAAGAGTTGGAGAAATTCTTGTTGATGCTCGATGTGATCTTCCACTGCTTGAACCATAGAATTTTCCCTTAAAGAAGATGTGATGGATGGTGGATGATATCCATAAAGTGCCATAAATGGGGTCATTTTTGCTGCAATATGGAAGGAAGTGTTATACCACCATTCAATGAGAGGTAACCACTTGACCCATTTTGCTTCCTTATTAGATACAAAGCAACGAAGATATCCTTCCAAACATTTATTCACTATCTCAGTTTGACCATCAGATTGAGGATGATAAGATGAGCTATGAGCTAGTTGAGTACCCAAACAAGAAATAATTATGTCCAAAATTTCCTGTAAAAATGGGATCTCTGTCACTTATAATAATCTTCAGGTTTCCATGTATCTTTTGAATTGTTTCCATAAATAAAGTAGAAATTGTACTTGCTTTAAATGGATGATATAATGCACAAAAGTGTTCATACTTGGTAAGTCTATCAACTACCACCATGATGACACTCTTTCCTTTAGACTTAGGTAATCCTATTATAAAATCCATTGAAATATCCTCCTAACATTGACTTGGAATGGATAAAGGTTGTAGAAGACCCGAGGTCTTAGTTGTCTCAACTTTATTTTACTAGCAAACCAAAAATTCCACCACAAACTTTTGAATATCATATTTAAGGCCATCCCAAAAAAATTCTTTCTTCACCCTGTGGTAAGTTTTTAAAAATACTGAGTGTCCTCCTAAAGGAGAAGTGTGCAATTCCAAAATAAACTTTTGTTTTAATTGGGAATTCTTGCAAATATATAAGCGATCTTTGTACCATAAGGAATCATTTTTCCAACTAAATGTACCAGATGTACTAGGATCTTGCTGCAACTTTTGAATGAGTGTCCACACTTCTTCGTCCTTTTTCCATTGATCCCTTGCTTCAGTTATCCAATTTGGTTGGAAAATAGAAATGGCACAAAGCAATGCTTCCACCTCTTCATCCTTTCTTGAGAGTGCATCTACAACAAAATTTAGCTTCCCTTTTTTGTAGATGATTTCAAAGTCATAACCCAACATCTTTGTGACCCATTTTTTCTTCTCTTCTGAAGATAGTATTTGTTCTAAAAAGTGTTTAAGACTCTCATGATCAATTTTTACCTTGAAGTGTCTTCCCATTAGGTAAGGTCGACATTTCTTTCATGCATTTAGTATTGCCAACATTTCCTTGTCATAAATAACCTTTTGTAAATACTTTCATTTGATTGGACAGATTTCAAAAGCAATGGGTCTTCCTTCTTGCATTCAAACAACATCAATTCCATTTCTTGAGGCATCACATTCCACAATAAAGGTTTTTGTGAAGTCTGGCATAGCTAAGACTGGTGCTAGGCACATTGCCTCTTTTAGATGTTCAAAAGCCTTAGTTGCTTCAGGAGTCCATGAAAATGCATCTTTCTTCAATAATGTTGTTAGAGGTGCTGCTATTCTCCCATAATTCTTAACAAAATTGTGATAATACCCTGTTAACATGAGAAATTCGCCAAATGCTTTATGGTTGTGGAGAATTTCCATTCCTTAATGGCTTTAATTGTATTAGGGTCTACCTTAACACCCTCGTGAGATACAATATGACCCAGATATTCCACCTCTTATACTCCAAAGAACATTTGGATGTTTTGCATATAATTGTTTCTCCTCCAATAGTTTGAGCACCCTGTCAACATGTTGAACATGATCCTTCTAGGACCTACTGTAGATTAGTATATCATCAAAAAATACTAGCACAAATCTTCTATGGAAGGGATTGAAAATGGAATTCATCAACCCTTGAAATGTAGAAGGTGCATTGGTAAGGCAAAAAGGCATGAACAAAAATTCATAATGACCCTCATGAGTTTGAAATGCTATTTTCGGAATATCTTCAATCGTCATTCTAATTTGATGATATCCTGAATGGAGATCCAACTTGGTAAAATAAATTGCTCCATGTAATTCATCCAATAATTCATCAATCATAAGAATGGAAAATTTATCCTTAATAGTGAGCTTATTGAGTTCCCTATAATCTAGACACATGCGCTATGATCCATCCTTCTTGTGCACTAATAATACTGGAGCATAGAAAGAACTTTGACTAGGTTGAAATATACCAGCCTCTAACATTTATGGAATCATATGTTCAACTTCGATCTTTTGGACATAAGGATATCTATAAGGCTTGATGTTTGGAGGAACACTTCCTAGAATCAAATGAATAGCATGATCATGATCACGAATAGGTGGGAGTCCTTTGGGAGTTTCAAACACCGTGGAATGATTATCCAAGACTTTTTGGAGATATGGAGAAATAGATGATTTTGATGTTGGAACTTCTAGTGAGAATAATTGTGAAATTATGCCTCGTTGTTCTTTCTTCAGAAGCTTTGTCATGACATTAGAGCTTATTATCTTTCCTGGATTCCCTGCGATACCCCATAATTCAATTTCATTTCCTTCCGAAAAAAAATTCTTGAAAAATTCTTGAAAATTGAAAGCTATCGTCCCCAAATATTGTAACCACTTTACTCCTAGTACAACATCAGAACCTCCCATTAGAATGGAAAGAATTGGACTATTCAATACATATTCCCCCATGGCTAGCTTGATATTATGGCATTTTCTAGAGCAATTTATAGTTCCTCCATTTGCAACCATCACTTAACATTCTGGTGCTAGGTATAGGAAACAATTCAATTCCTTGGCTACCTTACAATGAATAAAATTATGGGTACTACCCGAATCAATCAACACTATTACCTTTTTCATCTTGATATGTCATTCTATCTTGAGAGTTTGAGGAGTGGTAATTCCTACCAATACATTACACGATATGGTCAGACTCATGTCTTCTTCTTCTAGCATTGGTTCCTGCTGTATATCCTCTTCTTTTGAATTTTATTGTTCATTTTCTTCCTCCTCTTCACAATCTATGTAAAATGATTTATTCTCAGCACATTTATGACCTTTAGTGTATTTTATAACACAATTGTAGAAAAGCCCTTCTGATATTTTTTCTTCCAATTGTTGTGGTGTCAACCTTGTGGGTTGTGGAAGTCTAGGAGTAGCAATAATTCCATCTTTATAGATGTGAGTGGTAGGCTTCCTTGTCACCATAATTTTACATTAAATTTTTCTTGCCAACCTGAATGCCTTATCCAATGAATCAGGTTCCCAAATGCGAACTTCATGTTGGATGTTATCCTTTAAAGTCCCTATGAAGACATCAATACTCTATTCCTATGGAATATCAGTTACCCTTATATTCAATTTTTAGAAGTCCTCAATGTGCTCCACCACTGAACCCTTTTGTTTGAGACTTATCAATTGGCTAAAGAAGGTGTTTCTCTTCGTATCCTCATAATGTGCTATCATTTCCTCCATAAAAATTGACCAAGTGACAATTTTTTTACGGGAGCACAACCATCGATCCATACAAATGTATTTTTTTCTAAATGTAAAGCTGCAATGCATACCTTTTACGTGTTTTGCAAATTATTGAGATCAAAATATTGCTCCATCTGTAGTATCCATGTTACGGGATCCTTTCCATCAAAATTCATCATATCCATCTTTGGAATATGGTGGTTCTTCAATCCAACATTAGAGTTTATGAAATCATGATAAATATTTATTTTTTTCTCATCATGATTTTTCTCTACTATCTTTCTGCCATTAGGAATCATTTCTTGTATTAACCTTGTCATCAAACCTTCCATGTTTGATTTTAGATCATTATTCATGTCTTCCATGTTGTCTTTCATTTTTTCATTGATCTTAGCTTCCATGTCATCCATATTAGCTTCCACAAATTTCTTCAAACCATCCACCTTAGCTTCCATGCCTTTATTCAAAACTTCCATTTCATTTTTTGTTGCTCTTTGCGAGAACGAAATTTGGTGTGCTTGCTCTTGTAATTTTGGTATGTCATGTTGCATTTCTTCCTCTTCATGAGTCATAGTAGAGCCTTCTGAAGGCTTAATGGGTGTTGAATTATTTTTAGGTGGAATTTTAGAACCCAATACTAATATATATGCTTCAATATGCCCTTGAAATCACTTCAAACTGATTTTTCACACAAGACTTACGCAATTTGAAAAACAATATACACACCTTTTTCTTGCTTTTGAGGATCTTGATATTGAAACTGAATTATCTCTGTGATTTCGAATCTTCAATATCTGAAATTCAATCCTTTAGTATCACTCTTAATATTATTTCAAATGCCACAGGTCTGACCTGATTTGGATTCTTCAAGGAAACGTTATGCCCAATCTTCCACAATGACCTAATTATGGACTTGTTCAATAGAGAAAACTTGTACAGCATGCCATGTGTCACTGTTTCCTCCTTTGGCTCTGAAATTGATATATAGGAAACCAAATTTCATGTAATTTTGGCCACCTTTTACAGAATTCCAATCAGATGCTCAGAGAGAGAGTTATGACGATTTTTCCACGGTCACCTCTTTGAGATGAAATTCGGGAGCCTGAAAAACCCTAAATTCCATAGATCATGTCTCAAAAAATATTGCAAACCAAGCTCTAAAATTTTTACAGGAATTTCGTCAAGATTTTGGCTTCTCTCTATAAAAATTTCAGCATCTGAACCTTCGTATAACAAAATATATAGCGAAAATTACATGATGACCCATTTAGGTGAAATTCGTGAGCCTAAACGATTCCACAGAGCATATCTCTGAAAATATTGTGAACCAAGATCTGAAATTTTTACAGGATGTTCCTCAGGATTTCAGCATCGCTCTGTAAAAATTTCAGCTTCTAAATGTTCGCAGAAAAGAAGTTATAGAGAAAATTCCATGATGACCTGTTTGGAGCAGTGAAACCCTAGAATCCAATGCTCTGATACCAAATGTTATGAAACCAGATTCAAAAATAGAAGAATAGAGAGATCAACACCTTATAAATAAGCCACTTTGAGGGGGAAACCTCTAATACATTACATAAATGAATAATTCTTGGATGATACAAATGAAAAAACCTCATTTCTATATATAGGAGTCCATGGGGCCACAATGTAATCCTAGCCGACCTAATAATAATAATGTAAGGGCACCATAATAACAATATGGGGGTTATAGGGGTACAAAAATAACAATAGGGTAGTTACACTAACAAAAATAAGGGACTATACTAGTAATATAGGGACCTAATAGTTAGCACTATGAAATATTGAACTAAGTAATATTATTGGAAACCCTTAGGAATGTCAAAATGTTATACCACTTGACACTCATTTGATATTAGGACCTTGCAAAAAATGACCTTTATAGCATAGGTTATGAAGTATTAATATCTTGTAATATTAAGAATTATATAATTTCATCAATATACAATACTAAAATGTGATTAATACTCCAATGGGAGTTAAAAAAGAAGTAGGACTAGGTCATACCATTGTGTGAGAACTATCTCAAAAATTCATTGCATGAAACTAATCACATTAATATAACTCTTTGTTAACCATTTTGGTGTACCAATGGTACCATGGATATTCCTAGAAACACAACCATTAATACCAATACCACTGATTGGAAACATAATTATCTAAAATTGAATCCCAATTATCCAAGATTGATCACTTGCATCCATAGATTGCTAAGATTAACTACCTATAAGAACATGTTTCTAAGATTAACAACATGAAAGTATGGGTATCTAAGATTGCAATGATAATCCTATATTGAAATTTATGGTGACAAAATCCACTAGTGTATTAGATAGTCGTCAATCAACCAACATAGGATGACATCACATAGAGCCACTCTTTTAGCATAATAAAAAATATATGTTGGGCAAATTGTCTTCAGTAATTTTGAATAAGTTCAATGGTTCTAACAAAATAGGATGGTTACCAAAATGGAACACTACTTTTCCCTTCTCAATATTAAATATGACCTAATGAAACTCTAGGTAGGTGTGTTAGACTTGGATCAGGAATGGTTACAATGGTGGAAATGACATAAGAAGGCCCATGGAGGGTAGATTGTCTAGAGCTAGTTGTGAAGGTATTAATTCCTTTTAGAAATTGGAAATATAGACATAAGGTATGCCATATATTTCTTCACAGAATGTTATATACGTGATATGAATGTGGAGATCCATGCACAAGTCTATATGGCTTACCCAACTACTTGGTCAAAGGCATATCAATGAGCTAGAGAAGCATAGGTGGTGGTAAATTCTTAGACCACTTTTTTCCCTAACGATGTCACTCTCTCTTTCCTATGTTCACTCCCCCTACTTCTCTATGGGTCCACTAGTTGATCCCAACAAAATTAGATGAATTTCAATATATTGACCTTTATTACCATTGTGATGAGATATTTAAAAGGGAATAAATGTAAGAAAAATAATTATTTTTCACAGATCATATGGCCCAATCTAACACACTTGATTCAATAAAAAAATTTCATAGGAAACCAATATGGAGCTAGATCAAATAGATACAACATCTATTCCTCATGAATACACAACTAAAGGACCTTCTTGGGAGGAAGTCCACATTTCCATCCATATATTACTAATAATATTAGCTCCTCATGTCTTAAAGTTGGTTATCCATATCAAGCATTAAAGGTGATTGCCTTAATTGATAATGGTGACACTCACACATTTATTCATCAATGGTCCAAAAAAAAATCATTTTTATGCTTGTGTAGTGGACAATTTTTGAATAATTATATTCAATGGAAGTATGATGAAATGTGGTGGTTAAAGCGAGAATTTGAAACTCCAAATGAGTGAATATTTACCAAAAATGTTTTCTATCAAGTTGGAGAATGTAATGTAATTTTTGGAGTAGAATGGTTGTGAACATTAGGTTATGTTATATTGGATTTCAAGGAGTTATAAATGGGATTCAAGAAGGATGAGAATAAGAACATCATCAAGGTCTCTAGGCTAGTTCCCTAGAAATTATTATCTCTCACCATATGGAAAAACTCTTGAAAAAAGGTTGTGAAATAATTATTACCTAATTTAATGCCATCCAATATACAAATATTTCATTGTAGGAATATTCAAATAATTTCTATTTGGTTTTTTCTAAACATAAAAATATCTTTAAAACACCCAAAGCATTACACCCTTCACATGGAAAGCATGATCATGATATAGTATTGATTCTAAGAATGCAAACACCCAATGTGCATCCTTACCAACATGCTTTTGCACAAAATAATTAAAATTAAAATATTATTTGGGAATTGGTGGAGGTAAATGTGATATTTCCAAGTATTAGCCCCTATTCATCATTAGTTTTCATGGTATTGAAGAAGAACAAAATTGGTGCATGTGCCTAAGCTTCCATGCTCTTAGTAAGATGATTATCAAAGATAAATTTTCCATCATAGTCATTGACAACCACTTGGATGAGCTTCATGGTGCTCATTCATTCACTAAGCTAAATCCCCACTTAAGAGGTAAACATTCCTAAAACTACCTTTCACACACATGTAGGATATTATGAATACTCTATGATTCCTTTTAGTCTTTGCAAGTCATCATCCACTCTTTATAGCCTTTTGAACAACATTTTTCAACCTATTAACAAGGTTGAATTTCCATTAGTAATATATTGGGATTCTCCCCAGTGAAAGGTATCAATTAGACCTTACACATTTTGGAATGTGAAGTTCATCTAGTTTATGACCTGCCAACCTTTAAATGGTTCAAATTTTTTTTATAAATTGTAGTTGCATCCATTGTTTAAGTTTTATTGGGGATGCAGTAAATGAGATACAACTAATATAATATGTAAAGTATAGAATGACACCTAGGATAAAATAACAAAACCAACATGGTAAACGTAGCACCAAATACATTACCAATTTATACCTTTAGAAAAAAGTTACTAAGTAAAATTATAATTTAAACCAGTAGCATCATATAAAAGTCTGGAGATGAACAACTAAATGTAGTACTATGGTTATGGCTATAAGCAAAAAAAATGTGAGATAAATGGAATAAGAAAAATTGCTCATACATGAGAAATATCTAAATTGTAAAAAAAAATCCTTACAACATTTCAAAACTCAATAAAGTAGCAAAAATAGTTCTACAAATAATAAGTTCTAAAGTTTAAGTATACCTATAAATGACTTGGCGAGTAATGGTTTCTCATTCATTAATCATAAAAAATGTTTACAAAATTTTCGAAGCAAACAACCTTCATTCCCATCAAATTTATCTTATTTATACAAAAATAACAATGAGGGAAATGTGTGGGTTTATATTCTTGGATCACTATTGGTTTCCTTTCCTTGCATACTGATTACTCCTATCATATGAAGAAGTCAAATTCATATAAGCAAGGATAAGATCTTGGCATTGATGAAATAAAGTCTTATGTAATCATCTCCAAGTTATGACTTATCATAGTTTCATTACAAAGTCATATGATTCAATGTGTTTTGGCACATCACATCTGGAGTGTAATTATTTAATTTCCAAAAATGAGAAAATGTAAATGTGTGGAAGTCCAATGGTCCCACATGGAATGTGAAAAGTAACTATAAATTTCTAAAGTTATGTGGAAACTCAAAGGTCACATAGGAATTTGAAAAGTCATAGTAGAATCTCAAGAGTCATGAGGGAAGTCAATAGTCACATAGGAGGTGGAGAGTCACCTTATTTGTTATAAATACATCCTCATATCTCAAGAGAGGGGACTTTGGAATTTTCACCTTAGTCTCTTTAGATTGGCATAGGAGAGAAGATATTTCTTTAGAGGAGCAAGGAGTGACTTTATGTTCCACTATTGGGTTTAGTGTGGCAGCATTGTAATTGTATATCATGGGACTTTCACTTAATATAATAAGCTCTTGTAGTCGGCGCACTTTCATGCATATGTTGTGAATGATTGTGATACTATTATTTCATTGTTTGCAGTATATGTTTATGTTAGCACATAATAATGAAAATGAACTATTTCATTGGCTTTGGTATGCATCTTGTTGAATGTGTGTTGTACTTTCTTTTATGATCATTATTATCTTGTGAACTACTTTGCAGGTTAATGAATGATCCTTTCATGATCTTGTGTTCTCTTTTAGGATAGCACTATTACTTTTCTTCTAAAGGATCACTCTCTCTTTCCTTCCTATGAAATCACCTTATATACATTGTGATTGTATGCCTCACAGAGTCAACTTACTTGCTTGCTTCAAATATTCTTTGTATGATCTCTTATGTTGATAATTGTAGCCATGAAAAATTGCTAAGGATAATTTCGACTTCCCTTGTTTTCCAGTTGGGGCTCCTACTAAAAATGGTGTGAGGTCTAATTGGGACTTCATACCGGGCAGACCCCATTAGTTGACAATTTTCCAACACCGTCAACAGTTAGCACTAGAAGGAGGTTGAAATGACAGGCTGAGCCTATTGAGTCTATTTGAATCTCTTATCTGGAATGTCTCATTCCCAAATCATACTCTTGGGATGTTTTTATAATAGATCCAATATTAAAATTTCAATCCCTAGGGAATTTTTTTACAACTTCTCTAAATTAAGGTTTGATGGTGAGGGTGAAATATCCATATTCAAATATACATCTAATTTTCTCAAGTTTTGTGAATCTCATGATATCAATTTTGAAAATTTTTCTTATAAATTATTCACCTCGCGCTTCAAGGTCAAGTTAAACTATGGTATCATACCTTACCATATTATTATATCCATTCATCTTAAAAACTATTTAAAGAGTTTCATCAAGCCTTTCATAGGTCTAATTACTGAGATGTTTATAAAATAATTAATTAACATAGAATGAAGTTTGATGAATCAATAGAGGATTTTTCTAATAGATTTCTTCACCTTTGTTATGAGTTTCTTGAATAAGATATGGATTGGGATTTATTCAAAGAAAAGTTTCATCACTTGGTTAAAATATCCTTGAAACAATATGAATCTAAATCCTTGGTTGATAGTGCTCTCACAACTTTTATTAATCATGAGACACCTCCAATCTTAGAGGAGGAAATTGTTCCTTTTGCCCCTTGTCCTCCTCCCTTTTAATTTCCTAGAATGGTTGTATCTAGTGCTATCGTTGAAGTTTGAAAATCTAAAAATCAAATTTATGATCCATTTATCCCATCTATATTTTATCTTCATGGTCAACACTATATATGGGAAAATTTGGAATTTCATAATCGGTATAAGCAACCTAAGGTGAATATTGGTCCCATTATTCCCCCATATCACATTAATGTACATAATCTAAATCTTGAATCTAACATCATTAAAAGTGTTTTTTCTTCAAGGGACACCTATCATCCTCTACCATCTACATGTCATGACCCTTTGTACTTGGATCCACTTGATCAATCTGATCCACTAGCTAGTTCTTTAGATACTCTTGATTTTCAATTTTTTGGTCCAAATGGTGATCAGGTACAAGGTGGTCACATTCCACAGGAAGGGGGATAGGAGTATTTTATAGCATCATTTTCAACCTATGTATACTTGATGCTATGAGTTATGGCCTTGGGCAACACTTTCCCTTCAGACTTGGTCCTTTATCTCAAAATCATTATTTTAATTTCCATACGTGACTCTGCCCTATCAAAAACGTGTGCACACGTGGGTCCAGCTATACCCAACCCACGTATATAATTGTAAATATTAAAAAAATATAAAATCCCTATTTTTTGGGTGGGGTTTACAAGTTAGACCGGAAACCTACCTACATTAGTCTGTGGCCTAACTGTATCTCAAATGGAATAACTATTTTGGGGTTGTATAAATACACCTCATGGGAAGGCCTAAAGAGAGGAGAGAGATAGGTATTGATATTATATCCATTTATTCCCTGATCAAGTTTTATTTATCCCTGTGCCTACTGCACTCCTAGATTGTTGAAACCCCTGTTTCCCTCATAGAGATTCTCATTCCTCTTGTACGACATCCATGTTTATGTTTTTCGAAGAGGATTGTTGAGGCCTAGGTTGGATGGATCCGAAGGACGGTTTCGCTTGGAGACATGGATGAATGAGGTGGTATTCCTCCACAATGCTCCACATTCATCAATAAAGAAGCTATGTATTTTTCTTGATGTTCATGATCTTAATTCTTTATACATGTTTTGATCCTAATATGAATGATTTCATTTTTTATGCTTATATGCTTATATGATCTAACGCTAACATCTTGAACATGCTTTCAATTGTTATTAATATATGTGTTTTTCTTGAGTGAGTTACAGGTTTTGGAGCACTAGGAGAAGCTGAGGGTTTGAACCCTGTGGGATCTTCTTCCCATTTTACTAGTTTAAGCATTAGGATTGTAAATTTTTATGCCTCTTGTTGTTGTATGATTCTTGCTCTATTGGGATTCCCAACCCAGACCTTAGGTTATATCATCCTGTAATACAATTGGCGACTCCACTTGGGATTACATTATTTTAATTCCTAGTTTAAGTTGTTTCACTCTGGATCTGGGCTTTCTTTTTTGTTCTATCACTTTTCTAGTTTCTTTCATTCATTACCAATCTAGTACAAAGTTTTGATCTTTTGGATCATACATGAATTTTTAATTTTTTTCTTTTTTTCCCTTTTTATACACACTTTCCAGTTTACATAGTCTTGTATACACGCATTTTTTTCCAAATAAACACGTGTATACACATGTTTCCTTGTGAATAGTCGAGTATACACGTAGGTTTATCATTGTTAAGCTGCGTATTTCTAGTTTCATATGAAATTATAAAATTTTGAGTCCAGTAAAGCATTTTTCCTGCTTTTTATTGCTTCTATTTAATCATTCATGTTCTTGCAAAATGTTTCCTTTTGCAATTTGTCAATTTACCATCTTTCTTGGTGAAAAACCTAGTCAACCTAGGGTTTTCCCTTTTTGTGAAGTTTCAGTTTTTGTGTTTTGGACCCGGGATTCTTGCTCAATTTCTTGGTTGTTCTGAGTATTCAGAACAATGAATTAGTGTTAATTTTCTCATGCCCAGCCTTATTACTACTTGACTTTTTCTTTTCTTTCATTGGATTTCTTGGTTTTCGAGAAAGGTACTTATGGAAATCTTGAAGAGTTTTCTTGATTTTATTGGATTTTTTTGGTTTGCTGAAGTTGTTATGCTATTGATCAGGTCAATTATTTGAGTCTGTAACCTCTTTTCACTTGTTAAGTCCTATCATGCAAACGATTTTTATGGCTTAAGGAACTTGAGGCCCTTTTTGCTCAATTTGGTGACCTTGAGATTTTGAGTAGTTTTTTTTTTCTTTCTCAAACAATTATTTGCATCCTAAAAAAATAACAAAAACTAAAACATCTTTGTTTTCCGTTTTTCTTTTCATTTTTGTTCTAAGGCTTTCTTGTCATTTTTGAGCATGTGCAAAATTTTCATTTAGTCGAATTTGCTTGGTTTTGGGAAAAGTTCTTGTTTGAATTTTCCCATTCTTGTGTCAATATTTTTACCTCTTTGTTGGGAGAATATCTTGTTTGAATTTGTCCCTCTTTTTGTCAATTTTTTGACCTCTTTATTGGGAAACACATTTGCTTATTTTTTAGAGTAATCCTAGAATATTGCATTAGGAATTTGTAGTTTGCATTAGAATTGTTGCATTAGAAACATTTTAGTCTTTTTTGTAGATTTTGAGTGTGTGAGCATGTGTTTTGAAAATAGAAAAGAAAAAAAAAAAAATTCATTTGTTTATTCGTAGTTACCTTTGTAGAAGTCTCTTTTCATTGAAGAAAAAGTTGCATTTTTCATGTAGCCAGGTTTCTATTGATTTATTCTTGCATCCATAACAAGATAAGTTTCACTTCCATCTCACTCTTGACTTAAGAAAAACCATTAAAATCAAGCGATAAAAACTAAAATGAACAATAATTTTTTTATTTGTCATTAAATACATCAACTAGTCTAGGTCATTAAGGCCTTGGAATAGGTGTGTGGAGAGTTAACTCTCCAAGTCCATTTTGAATTTAAACTTAGAATTTGATTAAAAGAGTGAAATCCAGTGCCTTTAAGTTGTTCGGGAAATCTCTCCTAAAAATAGAGTCAATCATGAGGGCGAGTGAAAGAAGGGAAGAGATATATCCCCTCTCCTACTTGTCGGATCTCGACCAAAGACTATTCCGCCTGACTACCGATATGAACTGGTGACCTTAGTTTCCATTCCTATGTATCACATAGGTGACCGTAGGGGGGAATACCCATGTTACCTGAGGCAAGAATTACATCACATTCATTAGTAATTATGGAGGGTGCCCTTGCGAAGCTTGGGTACTTGCACCAACAAAGGATTTTGTCTAGAGATCAACATAACTGCTTCTGTTACCTTCACTAGTAGGCCTAGGGCATGATTACCCCAGAATATTTTTGGAACATTCTTATATATTCTATTTCCTGTATTTTTGTGTCTAGTCCTAATAAACCTAAGAGTATATTGATTAGTTTCATATTTAGGGACACTTTTAGAGAGTGCTCTTTGATCCTATACTGTCATAGATTTATATTTTTTTGAGTTTTTATAAGTTCTCTTAACAATTAATTCTGGTCAATTATCAGTTCGTCGATCAAGGAGGCTTCGTGGGCTCTCACCTGCCAGTGTCGATACTTCTCCTAGAAGGCGTACGAGAAATTCAGTTGGTGATTTTCAATCAGTAGTAGCAAATGCATCAAAGAGTGATCCTTCACTTGGGGCTATAGTTTCACAGGGTGGTCCTAGTGTAAGTCGTGCTTTGGACAAGATTACTCCTCTCCTTTCTAGGGTTCTTTTTCCATTAGAAGAAGAGGTTGAGGTTGAAGAGATACCCGAGTCTCTTTTGACTCCTTCTTCACCTCTGTCTCCTATTTTTCCAGACGTTGTATTATACATTGGGACCTCGAATCACTGGCCGATAAGCTGTTCTATTTCTCTTTCTTTTCTTTTGATGACCACTGCTGGGAACATGGTTTCGACTATGAGTACTTATAATGTGCATATTCATCTTTTAGTTGAAGGAGGAGGAAAAATTGCTATATATAATATCACTCCTAGTACTGCAATATTTGGCTCTACCTCCATTTCATCTTCGAGTGGGAGCGCCTAAGATTTTTCTTCCCACACTAGTTAATTTTCATTTGGGTTGCCTTCTAGTGAAATTCCCTAAATTCATCTAACCACTGCTTCTACTACTTCCACACCTATGTCTTTTATGGCTAGTGGTTTAACATCTTTCCTGGGTTTTCCCTTTGGAAGTGGTCATATCCCTCATTCTAACCCTTCTTTAGGTTATTTTCATTTCTCCACTCAAGGTCAAGGGTTTAACCATTTTTAAGGAGGTCAAGGTTTCAATCCTTTTTAAAGAGGTCAAGGTTTCAATCCTTTTCAAGGATTGAACCTTACTTTTGGTGGTTTAGGAACTGGGAATCATTTTTTGTCTAATCAACAGGGGAAAATTCCTCTCTCCTCCATAGGAACCTCTCAGGGTTTTTCTCCCTTCGCCAATGCGTGGAACCCTTACCAAGGACTCTCCTCTCCTTTTAATACTTTGATTGGGGGAAAAATTATTGGTTATGGTAACCCTTTGGTAGGAGGAGGTCCTAATATGAATTTCTATGGACCACAAGGTTTTCCTTATGGTTCAATGTCTTCTAGGAACAATCCTTGGAAACCTAGTGCCTCAACAAATCTAGGTTATTATTTTCAACCTCTCATGGTGGGAGAAATTCTCAAGGTCCTCTGTGCTTAGCATTCCTAGCAACTCTAAATTTCCCAGATCTTTCAAAATTGACTAATGATCCAATTCGATATAGCCGAACTTGGCCTCAGGTTCCTGCCAAGCTTCCATCGAAATTTCAAAATTTGAAGGGAAGACTGGAGAGGATCTAGCTGACCATGTAACAAATTTAAATTTATCGTTCTCATCTAACTTCCTTATTGATGATTCAACTAGGTTGAGATTGTTTTAACACTCCTTGACCGTAAATGTTGCCAAGTGGTACATAAATCTTACTAGGAATACATTTGATTCATTTGGAAAATTGGCTACTATGTTCTTGAACCATTTTTAGTTGCACATTCGGTATGATGCTGGAACTGAGCTATTGGCCAATTTCCAACAAGAGAAGGAAACTCACATTTCTGACCATGTTCAGGAATGGAGAAGAAGGAAGAGGCTCACTAAAGCCTATATTCCTAATGAATTCCTTCTGGAATTGTTATTAAAATATTTACAACCAGAAATTTTGAAAGATGTATCACTTTCTGGGGTATTTACTAAAGGGCATGATATCTTCAGAGCCCAACAATTATAATTTTATTTTCTCAGTCTGGTATTCTTAATAATATTTTTCCAGATGATCCTCGATCCAATATATATTTAGCCAAATCAAAGCTAGGTCCCCATGTTGACGGGCTAGTTAGGTTGATATATAACAATAAGGCTAACCTCTTAAAACAATTTCAACAGTTGTCTTTACAAAATTCTTCTTCAATCCAAGCATCACCGTTAGTGTCTATGCATTCCCAACCATTAAATATTAATGTTTTCAATCCTCTAACCCCAAAGGAAACCAACAATCTGATGGGAAGAAGAAAGAACGTATTAAAATAAAGGATAAGGAAAAGAAGGATAATGCAAAAAAACCCAACAATAGTGTTGGGGAGGGTAAAAGGAATTGAAAAAGAAAGTTAAATTTCCTTGCAAATTGTGCATCGGAGACCATATAACTCATATTTGTCTGAAGATTCAGAAATCTTAGCACTTGTTAGCTCAAAAGGGTTCTTCTAGCTCCCAGGTTTTCCTCACTAACCCTTTTCCCCAAGGGCAACAAATTATTGTTGGCGTGAATGCTAATATTGGAGCTCGCACAAGGGGCAATGAGGAGGGGGGAAATATATCAAATGTATACATGATGAGTGGTCATGTTGATGTTGCAACAGGGTCACATGATTATGGTGAATTAGAATCCTCTAAGGCTAAGGCCACTCATTATGTTTCAGAGTCACTCCATATTGAGAGACCCGTAGTTGAGCCTATACCTCAGATGCCGAAATCCTCTGCTAAATGCTCGAATATTAACCCTAATGCCAAGGGAGCCCAAAAATACTCCATTGTAGAATATTCGGCTCAAATTCCTTGTGCGATGTTTGCTTTAGAGGTACTTTAGTCATGGCCAATGCAAAGGAGTGCACTGCTCACTACGATTGGGGTGATAGATCCAAAAATCTCTCTTATGATTATATTTGACATGTCAAATATTAAGAAGAGACTTCCTCATAATATGGATTTCAAATTAAATCTACATAACGAAAGATGAACATTTTTCGAAGCATAGTTGATGAAGTATCTTCCACATGTGTCATGTCCATTTCATTTTGGAAAGCGATTGGAACTCCTCAAGCTGTTCTTTTCCCTACTCTCTTAACTGAATTTGATGGTCATTCTCACATGCCACATGACATTGTTCCAACCTTGCCCATATGTGTTGGGGGAAAGGTGGTAAATATCGAGGTAGAAATAGTTGATGCTAATTTGGACTATAATCTTCTATTGGGATGAAATTGGATTTATGAAATGGATTCCATTGTATCATCATTATTTCGCATCTTATGCCTTCCCCATGAAGGGAGAATCGTTACTGTTGATCTTATGGATTATTCTCCAAAATATTCCAATGCATCCTTTGATTCTGCTATTCCCTTGATGAATAATGCCAAGTAGCCCATAAAGAATCTAGGGGTCGGTATGTATTCCTCGTTGATGAGTATATTTTATCTTCTATCTCCTATCGCTCGAATAAATGTTATTTCATCATCCAAGGCTCCTTCTCGATGAGAATTATTCATAACTCATTATTTTTTGGATCCTTGGCCCTTACCCTATTCTACAACCACATTAGAAGAAGGGCAAGTGGGTGGAATGGCATGTCCTATATCTGCAACTAAAATTTCTTATAAGTTTATTGTTAACACTGCAGATTCTGATCCAGTTCCTCTTTCACCAGAGGATTTGGGTGGAGACGTGGCTTCGACTTGGACTCTTAACTCAACTTATTCTTTGGACTACCTTGATATTTTTTTAGCATATGAGGAGGAAATCCTAGAAGAGATTACGAGTGTGGAAAGATCATGGGATGATTTGCATCAACGATCATACTTTCTCCTAGAATTGCGTAAAGTAGAGTCAAGCTTGTCTAGCCTTCTGTAAATTGGTAATGTTCACAAAATTATAAATCCTTTGGCTCCAGCATATATTTTTTCCCAAAGTAATATGTCTATCATTTTAGAAACAATTCCCATGAACATCTCCAATGATCCCAATATAATAGATAATTTTTTAATCGGAGTTGTTAGTGTCAGTATTTGCATCCAATCACCAGTGATCAAATGTACTCTTATCATGTCTTAATAGGGTCCCCAAGTCATTTTTTTTTCATTTCAATAAGTATTCAAGTATAAATTTGGTCACTTGGTATTAGGTGTAGGACCATTTCCACTCTTTCCAAAATTTTAAATTGTTGGTTCATATCATCAAATAAGATGAGTGTATCATCATTCAGAGGTTTTCATCATCATTTTAGTCATCTCCATCATTATTTCATTCAGTCAGGAGTCTCCATTAGGTCATTAGGGTCTCAAGGTCACTAAATTTCCATTTCATGCATAAAATCCAGCCTTTGGAGGAGGGGTAATAGGCAAGTATTTTCAATAATTTGATTTCAAATGTAATTTATGTTCCTATATGTAATCATGGTTATAATGTTCCAAAATGTCAAAAAGATCCTAAATTTCAAAAGGCAAAGGTAAATTGGTGATGGTGGGCCATCCTACCTCATTAATTACTAAGAGATAAAAATAAAATATAAAAGCCTATGGAGGAGCTAAAGTAACTTATTTTTACACTTCATATCCTTTTTTCCTCTTGACATCACTGTGCAAATCAAGAAAAGGTGAAAATTTTGAGAGGAGGGTTTTTCTGCAAATTTCAGAGAGGTACGACCTTTTTGCAATTTTTCTGGAGAGTTGCGACCTTTTCACGACCTTTCTGGTCTGGCATGACCTTTTCACGACCTTTCTGCGACCCATTCGTGACCTTTCTGCAAAACTGTTAGGGTTTCAAAATTTGGATCTTTTTCATTGTTTCAGAGTGAAATTTGAAATGTTGCTAGCCTATAGAGATTGTTCAAAGGTCCATTAAGCTTCAATAACTAGCAAGTGATCATATACACCATATTTTCAAGAAAATTTCATCAATGACAAATTTGGTTTCTTCCTAGGGTTTTCTTCAACAAATTTTTCATTAGTTTTTGTGTTCTCCATGGTTTTAATGAAGGAAATCTAACTTTCATTCACTCATACTATCACATCCACTCCATAAAAACCCTAGACTACATACTACCCATCACTCATTACTCATTTACCATTAACTTATATTAAACCCTAGCCTTCTACCAAGTTTCCATTGCATAGTTCACAAAATCATTTCCACACCATTTCATCTCATGAAATAATTTTAATCACAACATTTCCATCTCATACCACCTTGTCTCCTCAAAAAACACTTGAGGAAATTTCCATATTAACACTACCTTTCCTCTGTTTTCAAAATCATTGTGACCTATCATCCACAAACCCTAGAGCCTGCTATATCTAGCCTAAATGATCTATGATCCAGTCAATTTGGTTGTGAATCTCATTGAGAGAGCTCTCTCATCCTAGTAGGGCTAGGTACTAGGTCAAAATGGTCTGTGGTTACCTTTGATGGCTTCCTTCTCAGCCTTCAGAGAACTGGTGGAGTGCTAACATCTTGGTGCCATTGTCAAGAAGCGAGGTGACAGATCCATCCCAAGAAAGAATGAAAAGTACTAGATCTGATTGCTAATGGTGAACATTGATCAGAAAAAAGAAGGCCGAATCATTCACCTGATGGCTCCATTTTTAGACAACTGAGAGTTCAGAACATTTATGGCGACTCCAATATGAGAATAATTCATAGCTTAATGACAGATCTAGTGGCCTAATCGATCATAATGACAAGGTATGTAGAAGATATTGTTTCTCTTGATGGTTTTAAAGAAAATTGGGATATGTTTGAGGATTATTAGATTGATGAATCTTTTCCAAAGTTTTTGTCTACTTATTTAAAGTCATGCAAATGTAGCTCTAAATCTAAGATCAATTTTTTGGGTGAATTTGCTGAAAAACTTGAGAAGGATATTGAGGTATTAGAGGCTCAAATTCAGTCCCACAATATTCACTATCAAAATTCGCCTTTTGGAAACCTTTTCCTACCAAAAAAATAGGATAAAATGATGCCCTATGATTTTCTGATTAAGGAGTGTTATGCTTTTGAGGATGATTTTGACAATTTATGTTGAAAATGCAGCAAGATGATGGAGCCTAGTGAAAAGAAGTCGCCTTCACTAGGTGGGCCCGCAGGTTATTTTTGGCGCAAAGTCTATTTTTAGACTATGTCTATTTTTAGACATATGGAGCATGGTCCAGGGGTTGCAGTATGTTATTCTTGGATGATTGGTCGAGTTGGTAAAAATAGATGGACCTCTATTTTTAGACTTTCAGGTGGTTTATATTTTTAGACTGCCGAGCTAAAAATAGAATAGTCAAATATTATTTACCCTTAATAATATTTAGACTCTAAACTTCAGTTTACTCTCTTACGGCACTTCAGTTTGACCCCCGGAGGTGGGGCATGCAGCTGACATGAGGATTTACGCTATTCCCATGTGTTTGGTTGAGCTAATGCGTGATTGACTTCAGTTAGACTCATGTGGCAGAGTTTTGGTGGAGTTGATTGAGGAGTTGATGGAGATGGTGTTCCGGTTAACTAGTTGAAATAGTTGTGATCAGTTTAACTGACGATCACACTAGAGATGAGTTGGGTGAATTAAATATTATTTAATTCACTGATATTAACTCATTATTCAACTAAAGAACACATCAGTTTAACTCAGTGCATGGACAGTTCAGTGAAGACAAGTGGAAGAGGTAGATGAAAGGGTGAGATCGACAGCAGTTGTACATAAGTTGTGCATGAGATTTGCACAATTAGTGGGATGAGAGTGCCAGTGATGATTGTGCTGTTCAATCAAGGTGAATTCAAACTTGGTTCAGCTACATTCACACTTTGGATTGCGCAGTAGAGGCAGGCAGACTGGAGGAGGAGTTTTGAACCCGTGATCGGTTCAAACTGAGCTAGTTTTGTCTGTATTTTTTTGGAGACAGTACTGAGTACTTGTGAGGAGTATTGTATTGTGTAAAACTACATGATTCTCATCCATTATATGATACATATATCTGGGGGTTTTCAGCTATAAGCTTTCCCCATACATGCTGCGTTCTATGTGTGTGATTTGATGTTCTGTCGCTTTGTTTTTATTCCGCATGTGACGATTAATTTGTAGAAGCAATTATGTGCTGTACAAGCAATTCGAATTGATGTATGATCAGGTTAATTGCAGCGAATAAACTTCATTATTCAGCAAATTTCTACATGGTATCGGAGCGAAATTAATCGTCGAGATCTATTACGGTGATTGTTTATTATTTCCTCGGACAGAGCCTGCATGCGGGCCAGGTAGCCTCCGGAATATTCATCCTTCCTTGTAAGGTGAAAGATCTGGTGAATGCCCGTGCAGTCAATCTCTGATTTGGAAATAATTAGCTCTCAAGTGTAGATCGGAAGCGATCAAGTTTATCAGCTCTTGGTGAAATTCGAATTTGCAGATTTGTGATCTTGGTGCCGTGGTGAAAATGTCCTTCAACGGTTTGCGACTCGAATATGCTCTTGAAGGCAGTTCGAATTATGTTGCATGGAAGGACCGCATGGAGGCTGTATTGGATGATAATGGGCTGTTGGAATTTGTGGAGAAAGATGTTCCAAAGCCTACTTCTACTGATGCTGCTGTTGTGGAAGCATGGAAAAAGAAACAGGCGAAATGTCGAAGGATCTTGTTGGAGGGTGTTAAGGATCATATTGTATCCAGCCTGCATGGTAAAGCTACTCCATATTTAATGTGGAAAGCGCTGACAGATCTGTACCAGAGCAAGAGCGACCAAAGGAAACTGGCGCTCAAAGATAGACTAAGAAACATCAAGATGGAGAGAGGAGAAAGCATCCCCAAATACCTCACGAGGTTCACCCAATGTCGGGATGAACTGGGAAGTGTTGGTGTGACTGTGGATGATGAGGATCTGGTGAGTTTGGCGCTTCTTGGTTTGCCGAAGAGTTGGCATGCATACCAAGATAGTGTCAATGGTCGGGAAAAGTTGCCGGGATGGGAAAGACTGTGGTCTGATCTCGTGCAAGAGGAGATCCGGCGGAATACCAGAGATGGAGCTTCATCAAAGGGAGCTGATGAAGAAAATTGCGCTTTGGCTGCCAAAGCAAAGAAGGGGAAGAAGAAGTCTTCTCAATCTGGTGCTAAGGGTAAGCCAAAGCAAGACATGTCCAAGGTGAAGTGCTTCCACTGTCACGAGCACGGACATTATGCCACGAACTGTCCGCAAAAGAAGAAAAACAAGAAGGCTGGCGGATCTGCATCTGGAGAGGCATTGGCCTCGTAGTTCGAGCTTGACTTTTCACTGATCGCATGCTTGGTTTCAAGTGTGATGGGATCGGTGTGGTTCTTGGACAGTGGCGCATCATTCCACATGACTGGAGATCGGGAGTTGTTTTCAGATCTGGAAGACAAAGATCTGGGCAATGAGATGGGCGATGCAGACATACACATCGTACCTGCATCGCATCCTTTTGAGAGGGAGTCTCGTAAATCCTTTGTCTTAAAGGATGTCATATGTACCGGGATTGGGTTAATAACTCGATTTCGTAGCGGCGTTGAGGATATGGGTGGCGTATGTGGTCTTCAAAGAAAGGAAAAGCCTTTCCGCGCAGTAAGACAATTGGAGAGACCCGGAAGATAGGGGTTCGAGTCAAGAACCTTTATCAGTTGCAAGTAGATGGCTGCGCAACAATGGCATGCAAGGTGGAAGCAGTGGTGAGCCGGGATGATGGCAAGCTGTGGCACAGGAGATTGGGTCACCTTCACCATGGAGCCTTGAAGATACTGCAACAGATTTCTACTGGGCTTCCTAAGGGAACTCTTGCGCAGTCAGATCAGTGCAAGGGGTGTACCTTAGGAAAATATGTGAAAGCCACTCACGAGAAGGATAGTCGCGCCACGACGATCCTCGAGAGAGTTCACACGTATGTGTGTGGTCCTTTCTCGCCTGTTTCGACAAAGAAAGCACAAGTATTACTTGATCTTTTTGTTGATGATTTTTTTTCTCGTAAGCGTCGGATCTTCTTCATGCAAAAGAAGAGCGAGACATTCGCGAAGTTCTGTGAGTAAGCAGCAGCACTAGTCGCAGAAGTAGCTCGTGGAAGAAGGTGAAGGGTCTCAGGAGCTTATTACGGTGGTGAATCATCTCACCGAATTCAAGGAGTTCTCAGCCGCGTAATGGATTCGAGAGCTTCATCGCACCGACAACCCACAGAACGGCACGAGCGAAGAAATCGTAACAATCGTGGGTGCTGCACGGGCGATGTTGCATGATCAGGGCCTACCCCTTCACTTGTGGGCTGATGCATGCAACACAGCAGTGTATGTGAAGAACCGTTGTCCTCACAAGGTTCTTGGCATGAGTACACCGGAGGAGGCTTATTCTGGCAAGAGGCCTGATGTTTCTCATTTGAGAATATTTGGTTCTCCTGTCTACATGCATGTGACGAAGGATGCAAGAAGGAAGCTGAATCCGACCGTAGAGGAAGGAATATTTGTGGGGTACACTGATACGCCCCACAACTATCGGGTGTATGTGCCAGACAGTCGCATGACTATTGTTCGACGGGATATAAAATTTCTGGAGGAGAAAGCCATGCAGTGTTCGCTTGAGAGGGAGCTACACTTGCATGCAGATGAGGAGCTGTTAGTTCCTAAGGAGGAGCTTCCGGATGTGGATCAGCCACAAGAGGAGGTTCAGGAGGTGGAAGAAACCACCTATGCAGCGCCAACCATCAGAGGGCGCATGCGCACTACAGAAGCTGAGCGACTGGCTCGAGATGCAGAGAAGGTTGTAGGACCACCTACAGCACAGCGCAGACAGAGGCAGTCACCGGATTGGTACACTGGATACATGGCTCTTGTGAGTCAATGTGTCGTGATGGAGCCATCCTCTTTTGAGGAAGCTGTGGAGGAACCCGCATGGGTTGATGCCATGATCGAAGAATATGATTCGATCATCAGGAACAGTGCATGGGAGATTGTCCTAAGACCGGTTGGGAAATCAGTTGTAGGTTCGCGATGGATCTACAAAGTGAAGCAGGCGGCTGACGGGAGTGTGGAGAAGTACAAGGCGAGATTTGTCGCCCGAGGCTTCTCACAGATCGAGGGGATTGACTATGAGGAGAATTTTGCACCTGTCGCAAGGTACTCTTCCATACGGACGATCCTTGCTCTCTCAGCGCAGATGGGGTGGCACATTCATCAGATGGATGTGAAGACTGCGCTCCTCAATGGAGTTATTGAGGAAGAGGTGTACATAGAGCAGCCTGAAGGTTTTGAGATCTTCAGCAGTGAGTCGCATGTGTGCCGACTCAAGAGAGCACTGTATGGGCTGAAGCAAGCACCTCGTGCTTGGTACACTCGGATAGACAGCTACTTCACCGGGCTTTGATTCTCCAAGAGTGAGGCGGATCCAAACCTGTACCAGATTGTGGTGGAGGGGAAGCTGTTGATCATCGTACTGTATGTAGATGATCCGATTTTGACTGGCGATGAGCAGTTGATACTTTCATGCAAGGAGGATCTTGCACGAGAGTTTGAGATGAAGGACTTGGGCATCCTTCATTATTTCCTGGGATTGGAGATTTGGCAGCGCAGCGGAGGACTGTTTGTTTCTCAGGGAAAGTATGCCCGGGAGATTCCGGAGAGGTTCAACATGCAAGGCTGCAAGCCTGTTGACACTCCTCTTCCTGGTGGTTGGAGGAAGGGAGATGGCCAAGACTTCGAAGGAGGTAGGATGCAAATCGTCTTCGAAGGTTGGTGGGTCGTTGATGTATCTGGGGTCAATACCGACCCGACATATGCTATGGGCTAACTGGCCTTTCGTAAGTTATGGTTAGGCCTACCAAGTTTGAAGGTCGTAAAAGCATAAAAGGTGCTATATCGTTGGTACAAATGTGGATATGGACTTTGGTACAGACAGGAGGATGGAGTGAAGCTTTGTGGCTTCACAGATGCAGATTGGGCAGGGAGCCCAACGGACCGGAAGAGCACATCTGGAGGGATCTTCAGCATTGGGTCGACAGCAGTTTCCTGGTACAGCAGGAAGCAGAGATCCGTAGCACTCAGTTCAGCAGAGGCCGAGTACATGGTAGCAAGCTTGGCTGCATGTGAGGCGATTTGGATGAGGAAGATCCTGGTCGGCTTGTTCGGGTTGCAGTTGGAGCCTACAGTGATTTACTGTGATAACCAGAGCTGCATCAAGCTCTCAGTTAATCCAGTTTTTCATGATAGGTCCAAACACATTGACATCAGGTACCATCACATCAGAGACTGTGTTCAGCGGAGGATCATGTTGTTGTCCTACATTCCGACGGAGGATCAGGATGCTGACATTCTGACGAAGGCGCTCACCAGGAGAAAATTCGAGTTCCACAGAGGCAGGATAGGGGTTGCAGACAATCCATATCTTGCTGAGAGGGAGTGTTGAAAATGCAGCAAGATGATGGAGCCTAGTGAAAAGAAGTCGCCTTCACTAGGTGGGCCCGCAGGCTATTTTTGGCGCAAAGTCTATTTTTAGACTATGTCTATTTTTAGACATATGGAGCATGGTCCAGGGGTTGCAGTATGTTATTCTTGGATGATTGGTTGAGTTGGTAAAAATAGATGGACCTCTATTTTTAAACTTTCAGGTGGTTTCTATTTTTAGACTGCCGAGCTAAAAATAGAATAGTCAAATATTATTTACCCTTAATAATATTTGGACTCTAAACTTCAGTTTACTCTCTTGGAGCACTTCAGTTTGACCCCCGGAGGTGGGGCATGCAGCTGACATGAGGATTTACGCTATTCCCATGATTTTGGTGAGCTAATACATGGTTGACTTCAGTTAGACTCATGTGGCAGAGTTTTGGTGGAGTTGATTGAGGAGTTAATGGAGATTGTGTTCCGGTTAACTAGTTGAACTAGTTGTGATTAGTTTAACTGGCGATTACACTAGAGATGAGTTGGGTGAATTAAATATTATTTAATTCACTGATATTAACTCATTATTCAACTAAAGAACACATTAGTTAACTCAGCGCATGGACAGTTCAGTGGAGATCAGTGAAAGAGGTAGATGAAAGGGTGAGATCGACAGCAGTTGTATATTAGTTGTGCATGAGATTTGCACAATCAGTGGGATGAGAGTGCCAGTGATGATTGCGCTGTTCAATCAAGGTGAATTCGAACTTGGTTCAACTACATTCACACTTTGGATTGCGCAGTAGAGGCAGGCAGACTAGAGGAGGAGTTTTGAACCCGCGATCGGTTCAAACTGAGCTAGTTTTGTGTGTAGTTTTTGGAGACAGTACTGTGTACTTGTGAGGAGTATTCTATTGTGTAAAACTACATGATTCTCATCCATTATATGATACATATAGCTAGGGGTTTTCAGCTATAAGCTTTCCCCATACATGCTGCGTTCTATGTGTGTGATTTGATGTTCTGTCGCTTTGTTTTTTTATTCCGCATGTGACGATTAATGGTAGAAGCGATTATGTGTTATGCATGCAATTCGAATTGATGTATGATCAGGTTAATCGCAGCGAATAAAATTCATTATTCAGCAAATTTCTACAATTTACAGTTGGGAAAATGGTATGATAAAGAGAGCACACATGAATTGTCCAACCATAATGATAAAATTGCAGAAATCCTTTAGGGTCATCAAACAAGATATGATTTTTATGATCTCGTAGTTGACTACATCGAGGTATTTTCAGCTTGATTTTTCAGCCATTATTTCCCTGTGGAGATAAAATGCACCATGAATTGCCTTTGCCTTTACATGTTCCAGTTTTAATTTTGTTAAAGAACAATAAAAAATCCACGGTATTTGAGCAGATCTGTGACTAGTTGTATTGGGATTTTTGTATTATTTTATCAAGCATTATTTCAGAAGATTAGTGTAGGATGAGTGTGCAATAAGCTTGCTATCCAAGCATTTATTTTCAGCTTGCATTTTCAGTTTGGTTTGCAGTATGATTGTTTGCACCATTGTACAGTTTGTAGTTGCAGTTGGGTTTTAGTTGAAGAGAAGGTTGAAGTTTGTTAGTTTTTGAGGTTGGGAGAAGCCCAATGGATAAGGCACTGATCTAAAAATTAAGATATTTTCAATTCTTGACACTCCTAAAGGAGCTGCCATCCCCAGATGGAGCCAGATGTTATCACATATAATTTTTTGTTAAAAATTATTTATATGGGAAATTTGTTTTTGGTGTTTAAGGTTGCAGTTTATATCAGGATTTTATATAGTATTATTATTATGATGGTTTTAAAATCTCCAATTATCTCCTACCTCCATGTCACCTTTCACCTCCATGTCATATGTTCATTTCATGGCCAATTAAAACTATGTTTTTACCTATACATCACAACAATTTTAAACATGGTTTACAAACAAATGAGAACGAATTTTCAAAAAATTAAAGAGGTTTTTCTTGATAACGTCCTCATATACAAAAATTCCCCTCAGTTTTCTAACAACTATTATGGTTTGAGAGATTCAGAGAACTCTTTACAGGCATATTTTTCCCAATTTTTCCCATTTTTGGTTAGTGTTTTCAAATATGGTTTTCGTGTAGGTGGAAATGAATTTTCAAAACCTGAAAGACGATTTTTTTTCTTACATATGTATGTACTAAAAACTCTCTCCTATTTTACACATACATTATGGTTTGGGAAATTTGAAATAATCATTGAAGGCACATTTTCTAGAAATGTCCTATTTAGCCATCTTTTTGCAGAGAATATTGTGGCCCATCAGAGATGAATATTGAGAAACAGGAGGAGGTTTATGTTCCTAAGATTCAAAAATGCAAAAAAATATCTCACTTGTTACATAGGTATTACAAAATGAGAGATACATTCACATCTTCAAAGCCTAATTTTCTTCCTGTGGAAAGTCTTGTTTTAGACATATTTTTCAGAGAATATTGTGAACAACTGGAGCAAAATTTTGGGAAACGGAGAGAGGCTTATCTCAAAAACATCTTTATATACAATAACCTCTTTCAAGTGTTACATATCTATCTCATATTGAGATATTAAAAGGGATAAATAGACCCTATTTGTCAAAACTTTGGGAGGAAAAAGCTCAAAGACAATTAGTGACTTGGAGGCCACCTCATCTAACAAGAGTTGTTACCAAATTCAAATTGCTATTATTTGTCGCAAACAATCCACAAAGATAGTGCCAAGTAGATTTATTAGTTTTGAATGTCATATATTTTAGTTCTATTTGTGTAACACAATTATAGATATTTTTAATAAATCTTGGTACTTTTTCAAGATATTTTAGTTTAGAAATTGTATAAATACTTCATTATTTGAAGTAATCGAGGTTGGAACATTGGAAATTGAACTAGTGTATTCTATTTTGATCAAGTAATATAGTAAATACAGAGAAAAGTTATAGCTAAAATTTAGGGATTCATGTGGTGAGCTTGTATGGCTGTGTTTCTCTTCAGTAAGTCACTTCATTGAATGCTTTCTCTTTCCATTACATATCTATTTCATTCACTCAATGTCTTTATAGTTATTTAAGCAGGATTCATGAGTAATGAATGTCATGTTTTGATGAGATGATGATGTTGTGTTTACTTTCTTCTTAAGGAATGAATTCATATTTCTATGCTTGTTCTTGATCTCTCTACTCATCCTATACCACAATAATACAGCCTAATTGGTCATTTGAAGTTTCCTACCTTGCCACTTCATTCCACTCAATTTTTTCTCTTGTAACCCTAAAAGAATTTTCAAGCCTAGTTTCTAAAAGTCCAATTTCATGCAGCACAAAAAACCAAATAAACCAAACCCTAATATGCATATCTAGCCTAAAATATCCATGATATAGTCAAGTTGGTTGTGATCTCTTTTGAGAGAGACCTCTCAGCCTAGTAGGGCTAGCTACTAGGTCAAAGTTGGTATGTGGTTACCTTTGCTGGTCTCCTCCTCAGCCTTCGGAGATCCGGTGGAGTGCTAACAAGATCTGAGTGTTTCCCTAAAGAAATTCAAATATATACCGATATTTTCAAATAATTTTGTGATGTGTTCACTTGGTATTATGAGGAAATGTCTGGAATTGATCCATCAATTTTCCAACATCAGATCAAAACTTATGAGAATTCTAAGCCTATACGAAAAAATCTTCGGCCGGTGAACCCTAGGAAAGAGGCAGTTATTAAAGCCGAGGTTGAGAAATTGCTTAAGGTGGGTTTTATATACCCTATTCCTTTGACTGATTGGGTTTCAAATCTAGTCTTGATTGATAAGAAACAAGGAATGATCATTGTGTGCATAGACTTCAGATATTTAGATAAGTCTTCTCCTAAAGATAATTTCCCCACACCCTTTATCAATCATATTATCGATGATTGTGCGAGAAATGATATTTTCTCCTTCATGGAGGGTTTCTTGTGTTATAACCAAATTAATATCCATCCCAAAGATCAACACAAGACAACTTTTATCTGCCCCTCAGGTACCTTTGCATATAAAAAGATGCCTTTTGGTCTTAAAAATTATGGAGTGACTTTCCAGCAGGCCATGTCTTATGCTTTCCATGATATCAAGCATATCATCGAAGCTTATTTGGATGAATTAGTTGTTCATTCTCAAAAAAGAAATAATCACCCCCATCATCTTCAGTTCATTTTTGAGAGATGTCATTATTACAAAATTTGGTTGAATCTGAATAAGTGCATTTTTGCAGTCACATCCAATCAGTTATTGGGGTTCATAGTGTCTATTGAAGGTATTCATGTAGATCCTTTCAAGATTGAGGAAATAATTTAGTTTCCTCCCCCGTATACCATTTTTCAACTTCAGAGTCTCCAAGGAAAAGCCAATTTCTTGAGGAGATTTATTGTCAATTATGTCGAGATTACAAAGGGATTTATGAGATTGTTGAAAAAAAGAGTTCCATTCCTGTGGGATGACTTCACTTAGCGCTCGTTCGATTCTTTGAAAAAATCATTAACTTGTGCTCCTTTACTGAGTCCACCTGATTATAGCAGGGATTTCCTCTTGTATCTCATTGCGGCAGAATCAACTATACGTATGGTTTTGTTTCAGGAAGACAATGCTCGCTGTGAGCATGTGATTTATTATCTAAGCTGAGGCTTGGTAGGTCCTGAATTATGATATTATCCTATTGATAAATTAGCTTTGGAAACTGCTCATGCTATATAGTGACTTACAAATTACATTATGCTTCGAAAAACTTTTGTTTTGGCAGTTTTCAATACATTTCAGTCTGTTCTTAGTAAGCAAGTGATTGGGGCCAAATTTAATAGATGGATTTTTATTCTACAAAATTCGATCTCTAGTTCTTGTCTGCTAATTCCAAGAAATCTTTAATATTCTCAGAATTAATCTTGAAGTTTCCTTGTGAAGAAGAAATAGTTTATGAGGAATCATTCCTTGTTGAACATTTTTTACTTATTTCTTCACAAGATCCTTGGTATGGGGATATTATTATATATCTTCATACTTTGAAGTTTCCCCTCACTTTTTTGAAAGATGAGCAAAGAAAATTGTGTCACTTGGCTAAAAGTTATGTTATCATTGGTGACACTTTATATCATCACGGGGTTGATTCAATCCTTATACTTTGCTTAACCCTAGAAGAAGCTGAGTTAGTGTTGAATGATTGCCACAGTGGAGCTTGTGGTGGTCATTTATCTGGGCTTGCTACAACCCAAAAAAATTCTATGTGTCGACTATTTTTGGCCTTCGGTCTTCAAATATTGTGTTGAAGCGGTCAAAAAATTCCATCCTTATCAAGTCTATACTCGGACGATGCATGCTCCTCCAGCACCGATATTTCCTGTTATTACCGTCGATCCATTCACAAAGTAGGGAATTGATTTTACAACTTGTAACCTGCCTTCAGAAAACAGTCATAAGTATATCATTGTAGCAATGGATTACTTCACTAAGTGGGCTGAGGCTATGCCTACCTTTGTGAACGATGGTGAAACAAAATCCTTGTTTGTTTTCAACCAAGTCATTTATCATTTGGTATTCCTAAAGAGATTGTCACTGACCATTGAATTCATTTTTAGAACATCATGATGACTGGGTTGGCTCTCAAGTTAGGTTTTCGATAAGAGCATTCATCTCCTTATTATCCTTAAGCCAATGGGAAAGTGGAAGTCTTAAATAAATCCTTGAAGGTTATCCTACAAAGGAAAATTAATAAAGCTCGATCCAATTGGAACATTATGTTGTATCTTGTGCTTTGGGAATACCAGATATCAGTTAAGACTGCAACTGGTTTCTCTCCTTTTTAACTAGTTTATAGGTTGGAATCAATCTTCCCTGTGGAATGTGAAATTCTTCTCTTAAGCTATTTTTTGAACTTCTTCCAGACACTACCAGTCTTGAAGAACACCTCATTTATTTGGAATGTCTTTATGAGAAGCGTCAAGATGCGACCATTTTTAACGAAGCTAATAAGAAGAGGGTGAAGGTTTAGTACGATAAGGTTGTACGCCCTAGGGTTTTCTCTAAAGGTGACCTTGTCATGGTCTATGACCAAGAAAAGGATGCCTTGGGGGCAGGTAAGTTTAAATCCATGTGGTACAGTCCTTTCATCATTAAGAGAATCTTGAGAATGGGAGCTTATGAATTGGTTGATTTTAATGGAAACGAGTTGGTGGAGCCCAGAAATGGGCTCTATCTTAAAAATTATTATGCCTAGGCTTGTGCCTAGAATTTACTTAGGTTTTGTACATATTATAGATTTTGTGCATATTTTTCTATAGGTTTCATTATGACATCGATGTTTTTGATCTTCCTTTGTAGGTATTGATGGATGATATGATCTATCTAGGATTTTCTAATGGTGTTAGTTGACATACCCGAAATTTGGCTTCCGCGGCTAGGGTAATTTACTATCCATCCGGTCAGTTGTTAGTCTCAAGGGGCATATGTATCAGTCATGCTTTGAATATTGTTACCGAATATATTATTGTTGTTAATCTACTATCTGAATCAATATCTCTTGTTCTTGATTCATTAGTAGTATACTTGGATTCACAATTAGTGGTGTCTAAAATAAATAACATCTATCATGTCAAAGATCCTTATTTATATCACCAATTTCTAAGAGTGTATTTATTATAGAGATCATTTAATTTTATCACATTTATTCATTTTCCACGATAAAAAAAATTATTTGCTGATTAAATAGCTAATAAAGAATTAGATTGCCATATAAATCATTCATCACATTAAAAATAAAAAATAATCAATCATCATTTTTATATATGAGTTTCACATCACGAAACTTTTTGTATATAGATAAGAGTGATATGTTCAAAATATTATACAAAATCGGGACAAAGATTTCCTACAAAATTAGGGCTTAAGTGTAATATTCCTAAATAGCAGATAGCTAATTGCAATATTAATTTTTTATTTTGCTCTTAGATAGAGGAATAAGAGGGTATGGAGACCCATAAATGTCCTTAGAAGGAATAAAAGACACTCCTAGTATGAATGGAGGTCATATAAAAGATGGATTGAAGACTCTTAGGTGTGAAAAGGAGCTGAAGCATGTTGAATAGGTAAAATTTGACCAAATTAAATAGCGTTGTTATGGAGGAGTGGCAATAATGATGGGACAACGTTGTTTTGGAGGGAGATTGATTACATGATGATGGAAACCCTAATGAGTGGGACCCAAGGTGAGAAGGCTCACATTGTTTATAAGGAAGAGGATGGCAACCATATGAGGTTATGATTATTATTTTGATATGTTTGTTTAGAATTCTTGCATTCTTCAGTTGTTTAGTTGAGATTGATGTGTTGTTTAGCACCGGGTGTTCCCAAGAAGGAATCCCACCTATTTCCCTGACAGGCCTCTTGGGAGAGTATTGATCTATCATTTCCACATATTCAGCATTTTGGCCAAGCTTCAGTCTTCAGCTACAATGTAGTTTCTGTAGAATATTGTGTTGTGTTGCAGGGTGTTGTAGTGGAGGGTTGACAAACCCACTTTCTGAGCTAGTTTTTCATAGGAGGAAAGATTCCTTCTCTTGGGAGATCAGCAAGGAGGCATTCTGAGCACATTTCAGATCTTTGGCACTAGGCCAATATATTCCCATCATTTACAATGCATTTTCAGCTGGGAATTGCATTATTCTGGAGGGCAGTTTTAGAGGAGGATTTATTGGCTCTTTTAGAGTGTTTTCCTGTAGGTGGAGGGTTCAACCTTTCATTGGAGGAGACCATTGAGGAGATATAAATAAAATATATATTATTTTAGCCTTATATTTTCATGAGCTTCAGTTTGCAGTGACTCTTCAGTCCTAGGGCTATAGATCACCATTTGTATTTGGGTGTATTTCTGGAAACCCTTCCCGAGTTCTCTTAGAAAGGTGTCTAGGAGGTTGGATCTTCATCCCTAGCATTATTTGAGCTATATCATAGTAGATCTACATTGATATATATTTATGCAATAGTTTATGCCCTAAAACTACACTGTATTAGCTCAGGGAATTTTTATGGCAACTATTTCTCATGTGATGACATATTTTGCTTGTAGAGGCTTTTTTTGTATTTCTTGAACTTGATCCTCAAGATCTTGTGCCTATTATTTGTTGATATGTTTAATAATATGGTTGTAAATTTGTATCATATGATGGTGTGTTGATTTATTCACTGTTCTTTCCATTATTTTGTTCATATATTGTTGCTTCCCCATTTGGGAATATTACAATGGTATCAGAGCATAATCTTGGATCAGCCTATAGATCTTAGCCATTATGCTATCAGAAGAATAAGGAGAAGGAGAAAGAGATCATAATTATGGAAAGAATTAGTTTCATCTCATATATTTTCATATCTAAGAAGGACCTCACCAAGGAGGTCAAGCAAAGAAAAATGGAGAAAGTAAGTGAAACCACATTAGGGTTTCAAGATGAGGAAGGTCCATGTACTTCTTATCAGCAAAAATAAGGTCTCGTTTTGCATAGAGCTCCAAAGAATCATGCTATGCCATTTTCTTTTGAAGTCAAGAGGCATGAAGATGGAGGAAACTAAGATCATGAGATTCTAAGTGAGTATCTTACAGAATATAAGTCTCAACCTAGAGCTTTCAAGGAGAATTTAACTCTCCCACAGTTCATCCAACTCAAAGAATAAAGGAGACCTTGCAGCAATAGAAGAAAAGAGGGAAATATATTTCTATTTTCTACCATTGATAGGTCAACCACATGCACAACAAGGGCTTGGGGAATGAATTTGGATGCATTTTTCCTGCTACATCCAATAGTAGAGAAAGAATTTGTTGAGATTTCAGCTTTGCACCTTGAGGGTGAAGCAAACATTTGGTGGTTCAGCTACTTGATTCATGCAAAATTTACTGCATATACAGATTTTACCCAAAGGTTGATCAAGAATTTTGACAAGAAGAAATCAAAGGAGAAGGAGCCTTCACCACCACTTGCTTTAGAAGCACTTACGTCAGGAGAAATAACCCTTGCATCTTTTCCAAGTGGTCTTGATCTCTTGACATTTGGGATCCCATGAACTATTTTGGAGATGCAGGAGGAGGAGGAGACTTGTACCAGTACTGATGCAGCCATGGAAGAGCATTTATCATCATTAGTAGTTGGGGAAGCCATCACACTGGAAGGAGGAACCCTTGTAGCAATACAAGATGTTCCCAAGATTTACCAAGGTATGCACATGTTTCCATTTTCTGTTACTTCAGCACATCATATGGAGGATTGTGGGAATGTACCATTGCATGACCTAAGGTCAAAGTACATTATTGATTTGGAGCAGCAGACTATCACTACGCTGAACAGCCTTGATTTTTTCAAGGAGAATATATACATTCATCCTATTGTATCATTGTTGAGCTGCACACAACTCTTGGGGTTGGAGTGTATATTCTTGGAGGATGGGATGAGTATTGTCTTGAACAATGCAATGCAGAAATATGTGTTCAACACTGAGCATGATCCGGAGGCAAAAGATGCACCATTATGGAGATCAGCAACACTGTCATTAAGCAATAGTGATGATTTGGGGGGAAAACCATTATTGGAGCATTCCAATGACCTTTCTACATGCATATTAGAGGATAGGCAGATGATTGATGAGAGACATCTTATCTTCCATTATTATGATGGATCTTTCTTGACGGGCACTTCATTGCTCAATCAGAATATTTTTCCTTCAGTATATTTGGATCCTTATGGGATCAACTTGGTCATTGAGGAGTGGTATTCATTTGGAGATCTCCAGGATATTTCATTTCAATACCCCATGAAATGCAAAGATAGAAATCTAATTTGGGAGGATGGTATTCTCCATTGGAGGGATGCCAATTTTGAGCGTGATGATAGACACTCACCATTGTTTGGATGGGTGATGTTGATGAGCAAGAGGCTAGGAAGCCACTTGCAGATATTTGACACATGGTAGTAGGAGGCAAGGCTTTGTTGGTTACTCTTGAAAGATTTTGGTCATCATATGACACAGTCTATTTCAAAGAGTAGGTTGGTGGATGGAACTTGGCATGGCACTTACATCATATGGAAGCAAGGAGTTTGGGTGTATTGGAGTGATGTGATATCTTTGATGTCAACCATAATGTTGTTGCTCCATAGTTTATATGGTGAGGGTGTGGGTAGGCAACAAGATTTTTTTATGCTTTTGTTGTCCTTGGGAGAGTATGGATTGAATTTCTTCCATACTTTGTATAATGTTGTAGGAATAGGAGATGGAACTATCATGGTGCAAAGGGGATACTCCTTAGCCTAGGAGGATCAGGAGGTACTTCCATTTTGAAAGGAATCCCCCACATATAGCAACATTATGATTGTTGGCTTTGACATGTGCCATGTTGAAGGATGGAACTATGAGATGACAGGAGCCTTATTACAAAGGCCAACAACGCCGTCACTTGGGAGCTTGGTTTTATTGATGGATTGTTCCCAGGATCACTTAACATATGATGCACTTGATGGACAAGTAGAAGATGAGAGTAATGGAGTAGTGGAGTAGTGGATGGAGACATCTATTACCATGATATGATCTCTTGACTTGGATCTCCAAGCATAAGAAGAATGTCTTACATGCAGCACATGGTTTATTCTTTCTCATGGAGATATGTCATATCACTATGGAAGACTCATTCATAGATATTATTATCATATTGCTCTCAATACATGGTAAGAATGATGTTTTTGCATTTATTGATTATCTAACATAGTATTTGCATTCTCTTACCATCACTACACAATGCATTGCTCCACAATAGGGCAAGCCCCTCTTTGGGCTTCATGGTCATTTTGGGACCAACATCTATGATGGTGATAGCCATTTCTTGTATGGCTTTGGGCAAGTGTTGTACTATTTCCTGTATTCTCAATTGATATACAATGCTATTTACTATTTACTAGTAGATGAGATGACATGCACAACTAGCAAAGTGTTTGGAGACAACTTGCCACATCATATTCTGAAACTGCAGTTGGTAAAAATGCATTGTAACTACTTGAGAAACTATTGGTACCTTCCAAAACTATGTAAAAATTTTAGTATTTCTCTCATTTGGGTTCCATATGATGATAATGTCATATTCATTTTATATGGGATGATTTGGGCAAGAATCGAAGAGTGGATCTTTGAGGATCCTATTGCATTTTTTCTCCATGAAGGAAACATTATTGCAGCCCATATTTAGCAGTATCTCTACACTTATCATAAGTGGAGAGAGAGAAAATGTGCGATGGACAAATTGATCCATCATATTCAACTATGTAGCCCACCTTCTTTGCAGGCGCCTAAGGTGGAGGAGATGTTTCAGGAGTTACCATGTTGGAGGGTGACTCACTTTTTGTGGATGATACCTTGGGGATGGAGGCTTCATATGGGGATGATGGTTCCCAATATATTTTAGATTCCATGCCTCAAGAAGGCCTCTAGACCACATATAGTTTCTTCCATGGATATCCCACTTTTTCATGATGAGAGCCATTTGGATTTTTCACCAAAGGCATACTTATACACATGGGAGGAACAACGTGAGAATATATTGATAAGAAAACATCTTGTTCTTTTGGGGAAATTATCACTTGAGGATACTACAGGAGGAAGAGGAGAGGCTCTTCAGTTCTATCCTTATAGTTGCTTGAGGACAAGCAACATTTGGGAGGGAAGGACTATAATATTCCTAAATTAGCAGACAACTAATTGGAATATTAATTTCTGATTTTTCTCTTAGATTGATCTGAAAATGGAAGGTACTTGAAAAGGGTTCAAGGTATCCATTTTAAATTATGTAAATGAGTGCAAAAATACTCTAAGTTTAAATCTGAAAATGTGAGAACTTCATATTTCTAATACAGAGATAGACTGTAGGGGAATTTACCGGATATTTCGCCTTTCAAAGAAAGGATGAATCCAGAGGCTACCTAGCCCTCTTATAGACTCTACCTAAAGAAATAATAGAAGTAAACACTCAGATTTAATTAAAATGATCTTGCTTTAAACTTGACGTTATGCGGAAATTTAGCTTGCAAATGGTGTATGTATTTTCACTGTTTATGTATCTTAAGTGTAATTGTTTTTGCTGAAACTTAACATGGGTATCAGAAACAATATTTAGCAATATAATATCAAAACACAACAACAATATAATATAGGAGTTCACCCCAAATCTTGGGCTACATCTCCTGGATCAAGCCTCCAAAATGGGCTTGTCCTCTTGTATTAAAAGCTCTCAAATGAAATACAAGATTATAAGTGTCTCAATAGAAAAATATGAATATATAAACTGATTCAGAAGGAAGTGAAAAGCTAATAATGCCTTTTCAAATTCACTAAACAGTGAAATATTACCATAAACAATGATTTCTTCATCAATGTCCTGTTGGTGCTTTGAAATTCTCTACAACTTTTTGGGCTGTAGAAGTCCTCAAATTCCTTTGAAACCAATTCCAATGGCTTCATAAGGTCAAAATTATCTGAAATAGATATTTTTTTCACCTCAAACTGATAACCACAACTCAAAACAGCTCAAACCCCAAAATGGCCATGGTGGCCCTGAAAACTCTCCTAAAGGTTTTTGGCCTCTAAAAGTCTTCAAACAGAGCTAAGACTTATTAAAATGGCTCTGAAATGCAGGAAATAGTCAAAAATGACTTTTGTTTCACCAAAAAAGGTTAACCACAGCTCAACCAAACTAAAAACCCAAAATGCCCCTAGTGTCTCAAAAAGCTTCTCCAAAGCTAAATAGGCTGAAAATGAGCTCCAATGGCTCTGAAATCTATGCCATTCAGTCCACAATGCTGATAAAATAAGAAATAAAAAAAAAAATTCGTTCCAAAAGGTTGAGTAATGAGAAAGTTATGACCAAAACAACTTTGCCCCAATTTCCTCCACTAAATGTGGGGCAACTGCCAATTAACTCCACTAAAAGTGGAAGTCCACCTAAATTTGGGAGCGCCTCCAGAATCTCTGCCATATAAAACTCCACTTAACTGAAGCTTAATTAAATATTAAACATGATATTAGGCTCCTTAAGCACTCTTAATCATTAAGCTCCCACACTGGTCATATGATGAGGTTCCATGGGAGGAGGGCTGGCCCCTCCGTGCTCCGCTGGACCCACTCCACTAAAAGTGCTATAACTTCTTCATACAATGTCTGTTTTTCGAACCGTTTGTGGAGTTGGGATCATATCATCGAGGTCTATTTCGTTGTTTAGGATCCAAATCAATTTGAGCACTTTCATTTTTGAGCTTCTTCCCAAGCTCAGATTTGAGCTCCTGATCACACCTCCCAAATGAGAGGCTTTTGGTCCCCAAAAGCTTATTGAAATGAAGAACTGAACTGTAGTACAACAAATGAGAGAATAAAATCCTCTTCTCTTCAGCCCTTCAAACACTTTTTCCTTACAAAGAAAGTGATTTTGAACCACAAATAAAAAGAAATCGACATTTCCCTTTCTAAATGAGCTTGTCCACAACTGTCTTTCTTGAACTCACAAAGATATTTCTGGTGAGAAATTTACAGAGTGAAACTATACAACAGAGCCTTGATCAATGATCTATGGTGGCTCAAAAAAAAAATATATATTACAACAAAATACATGCATACATCCGAAATTTGCATATGTACAAAAGGAGTACGTCTTACTGTGTCAAGAAGTCCATCCACTTCTCACCAAGCCAATTCCATGGTGATTTTTGCTACTGCAACTTTGTCTCATGTGAAACTTCCCTTTCCACATCAATAATGGAGTCTGAGGTTCCACCTTCTCCAATATTTTTTTCCTCTTACTGCATGTGCATGGGACGACAATTTGGATGCAAAGTCAAACAATGAGAGACAACATGTCCCTTATTTTGGCAAAAAGTGCAAATCATATGCACCTTCTTTGAAGGTATTCTTTTCTTCATCTGCTTCTTGTGTGCCTTCTTCCTCATCTATCATCTCGAAACATGATGGTTAAATCGACCATAATATGTACAAGAAATCTGCTTATGTTGCTTTGCATGCTTGCCATAAGCTGCATGTCTACCATCTTCTTGCTGCAACAAAGGCTTCAAACAATGGTAAGGAAGATTGCCATCATGAAATTGATGTAATTGAGAAATTGGGAGAAATGTTCTCTTCAAATTTGCATCACATTCTTGAATGCATGTGCTCAAAGCTTCGCCATTAAGCTACTCATAGCCAAGACCAATATTCTTGGGATGCTCCACAACACAAATAGGCTCAACAATGCCTTGTGCATGCTTGCCCAAACCTTTGCCTTCTTGATAGCCATTTTCAACATCAATTTGGACCCAATACCTCTTGTATGCCTTTCAAAAGAACCAACACACTTTTCAATAGAGGAAATCGAAGACAAATCAGAATGATTTACCTCATGATTTACATCCTGAAGATGAGGTATTTTCTTGGACAAAGCTTCTTGAGCTTGCAGAAGCTGCAACTCCATATCATGCAGTCTTTGAAGAATGGCTTCTTTCTCTTCCTGCATAGCTAGCAATTGTGCACAAAGTTGAACACTTTCCCTTTGATCCTCAAGGAGAATTTGCACCATGTCCTTCACCTTAAAGAACTCATTCTTCATGTCATCATTGAAGAATCTCGTGAAGGAGGAAACTTCACTTGTAGAAGAAGTTGACATTATGTAAATTTTCAAACAACCAAAAGGAACTTCCAAAGAAAAGTCCTCAAAGCTTTCAATCAAACGACAAGCTTTTAGCCAAATGTTAGTAAAGACCCCTTCTCATTCAAGCAGCCATAAAACACAAACTATTGGATTTTGTTTTCCAAAGATAATCTTGAGGTAAATTGGGTAAGGAAAATAGTCTTCAATCCTTTCCAAGACTCAGCTAACAACAACTATCCTTCCAACTCAAGAAAACTCATACATGCAACCATTTTGCAACCAATAAAACATTAAATCTCTTACACTGTTTTAAAACCTTTCGCACAATAACAAATGCTCAACCTGAGCTCCGATACCATCTAATCTGAAAATGGAAGATACTTGAAAAGGGTGCAAGGTATCCATTTTCAATTATGTAAATGAGTGAAAAAATACTCTAAGTTTAAATCTGAAAATGTGAGAACTTCATATTTCTAATACAGAGATAGTCTATAGGGGCATTTACCGGATATTTCACCTTTCAAATAAAGGATGAATCCAGAGGCTACCTGGCCCTCTTATAGATTCTGCCTAAAGAAATAATAGAAGTAAACACTCAGATTTAATTAAAATGATCTTGCTTTAAACTTGATGTTATGCGGAAATTTAGCTTGCAAATGGTGTATGTCTTTTTATTGTTTATGTATCTTAAGTGTAATTGTTTTTCCTGAAAATTAACATGGGTATCAGAAACAATATTCAGCAATATAATATCAAAACACAACAGCAATATAATATAGGAGTTCACCCCAACTCTTGGGCTACATCTCTAGGATCAAGCCTCCCAAAATGGGCTTGTCCTCTTGTATTGAAAGCTCTCAAATGCAATACAAGATTATAAGTGTCTCAATAGAAAAATATGAATATATAAACTAATTCAAAAGGCAGGAAGAAGCTAATAATCCCTTTTCAAATTCACTAAATAGTGAAAGATTACCATAAACAGTGATTTCTTCATCAATGTCATGTTGGTGCTTTGAACTTCTCTACAACTTTTTGGGCTGTATAAGTCCTCAAATTCCTTTGAAACCACTTCCAATGGCTTCATAAGGTCGAAATTATCTGAAATAGATCTTTGGTTCACCTCAAACTGATAACCACAACTCAAAACAGCTCAAACCCCAAAATGGCCATGGTGGCCCTAAAAACTCTCCTAAAGGTTTTCGGCCTCTGAAAGTATTAAAACAGAGCTAAGAAATATTCCAATGGCTCTGGAATGTAGGAAATAGTCAAAAATGACTTTTGTTTCACCAGAAAAGGTTAACCACAGCTCAACCAAACTCAAAACCCAAAATGGCCCTAGTGGCTCAAAAAGCTTCTCTGAAGCCAAATAGGCTGAAAATGAGCTCCAATGGCTCTGAAACATACGCCATTCAGTCAAAAATTCTGAGAAAATAAGAAATAAAAAAAAAATTCATTCCAAAAGGTTGCGTAATGAGAAATTTATGACCAAAACAACTTTGCCCCAATTTCCTACATTAAATGTGGGGCAACTGCCAGTTAACTCCACTAAAAGTGGAAGTCCACCTAAATTTGGGAGCGCCTCCAGAATTTACACCATATTAAAATACAATTAAATAAAGCTTAATTAAATATTAAACTTGAGATTAGGCTCCTTAAGCGCTCTTAATAATTAAGCTCCCACACTGTTCATATGATGAGGTTCCATGGGAGGAGGGCTGGCCCCTCCGTGCTCTGCCAGACCCACTCCACTAAAAGTGCAATAACTTCTTCATACGGTGTTTGTTTTTTGAACCATTTGCGACATTGGGATCATATCACCGAGGCCTATCCCGTTGTTCAGGATTCAAATCAATTTGAGCACTTTCATTTTTGAGCTTTTTCCCAAGCTCAGATTTGAGCTCCTGATCATAGATAGAGAAATAAGAGGGTATGGAGACCCATAAATATCCTTAGAAGGAATAAAATAAATTCCTAGTGTGAATGGAGGTCATATAAAACCTAGATTAAAGACCCTTAGGTGTGAAAAGGGGTTGAAGCATGTTGAATAGGTAAACTTTGACCAAATCAAACAACGTGGTTATGGAGGAGTGACATTAATGATGGGACAGTGCAATTTTGGAGGGATATTGATTACATGATGATGGAAACCCTAATGAGTGGGACCTAAGGTGAGAAGGTTCACATTTTTTATAAGGAAGAGGATGGTAGCCATATGAGGTTATGATTATTATTTTGACATGTTTGTTTAGACTTCTTGCATTCTTCAGCTATTTACTTGAGATTGATGTGTTGTTTAGCAGCAGGTGTTCCCGAGCAGGAATCCCACCTATTTCCTTGAGAGGGCTCTTGGGAGAGTATTTATCTATCATTTCCACATATTTAGTATTCTGGCCAAGCTTCATTCTTCAGCTACAACATAGTTTCTGCAGAATATTGTGTTGTGTTGCAGGGTGTTGTAGTGGAGGGTTGAGAAACCCACTTTCAGAGCTAGTTTTTCATAGGAGGAAAGATTCCTTATCTTGGGAGATCAGCAAGGAGGGATTCTAAGCACATTTCATATATTTTGCACTAGGCCAACCTATTCCCATAATTTATAGCGTAGTTTCAGCTGGGAATTGTGTTATTCTAGAGGGAAGTTTCAGAGGAGGATCTATTGCCTCTTTTAGAGTGTTTTCCTGTAGGTGGAGGGTTCAACCTTTAATTGGAGGAGACCCTTGAGGAGATATACATCATATATATATTATTTCAGCCTTCTATTTTCATGATCTTCAGTTTGCAGTGGATCTTCAGTCTTAGGGTTGTAGATCACCATTTGTATTTGAGTGTATTTCTGGAAACCCTTATCGGGTTCTCTTAGAAAGGTGTCTAGGAGGCTAGATCTTCACTCCTAGAATTATTTGAGCTATATCATAGAAGATCTACATTGATCTATCTTTATACAACAGTTTATGCCCTAAAAATGCGTTGTCTTAGCTCAGGGCATTTGTATGGCAGCTATTTCTCATGTGATGGCATATTTTTCTTGTAGAGGCTTGTTTTGTATTGCTTGAGTGACTTGATCCTCAAGATCTTGTGCCTATTATTTGTTGATATATTTAATAATATGGTTGTACATTTGTCTCATATCATGGTATGTTGATTTATTCACTGTTATTTCCATTATTGTGTTAATACATTGCTGCTTCCCCATTTGGGAATATTACATTAAGCTCAATCATGTCTATCAAAAAAAATATCAAGTCATCCTTAATCTATGTCTAAGGGTGTTGCCCTATATGTGCATCCCAGAAAGATACTATCGAAGTTGCAACACATCGGAATAGTCGCACCCACTCTTGTGGTACACCAACCATAGGCCTCTGCATAGCCTCTGGTAGATCCTCCATTGCTGCCATAAGCACTTGGCGAGTTAAACCTTCCAAGTTCCTCTGTACAACATGAAGGAATATTTTAGTATTAGTAGTAGAATTTTCCACGTCTCTTTCGCAGTGCCTATGCCTAGGAAAACCCTCAGGTCTTATTGGTCCCACATTTGTGTCATGATAACAACATTTGCAAGAATTTTGTCTCATAAAAATAATTTCATTTCATATTTTTGAAAATAAAAAAAATAAAGTGATATCAAAATTTAAAAAAAAATCTTATTAATGGCTCCCCATGCAGCATGGGGTGTAAGCAAAAAATATGGATCTTCTCTGAAATCCATGCCTGTGTAGGGGTAGCCCTCAATGGAGATGACTTTTTCTCCCCACCAAAGGTAAAAATCTTCATCGAAGGTAGTTCCAGGGACCTTGCCACCCCCTAGTATTTTCATCAAGTAATTCCACCTTGCTATGAGTGGATATTTTGGGTTACTGGTGGTAGAAATTACCTTGGGTCGAAGACTTGGTATTCTCTCAAAAAATAAAGTACAAATTATTGTACCATATTGAAAGTGTTTTGTCTCGTTCTTCCGAATAGAAGTTAATTTCTTTTTCAAATTACTCAATAGAGCTGTGCACCAGTGAAATAATGTGGTTAGGCAATTTGTCGCCAAACTTATTGTAACACATGATGCTTGATGAAAAGATTTTGATCCAACTACCCTGACAATTATGAAAAGGATAATTATCATATGTAGTCCCTCTACATCATTGATCGGGATCTGTGTCCCTCCTTTTTGGGTATCTATTGAATAGTAAAGGCGAATTTATTCATCCACATTAAGACCTCCTAGGGCCTTCCCTTGCAAATAAACTGGCTCTCCTCTTCGATAAAGTCTAGTGATGAAATATATATTCTCTACCTCAATGCCTAAGGGCATTTGATCAATCATAAAAGCATCCTTCTGGATCCCAGTAATTTACAAGCATTTCTAGCAACCTTCTATTTTTTTTCATATTCAACATTTTGAAGAATTCAATAACCTCATACTCTGAGGGCATCTAGTGCCAATGGATTCTCCATAACTTCATTGTCAATTGCACTATGTTCCCTTTCCCTCCAGCTGATAGAAATCCTATATCATTTAAGAGTTTTCATTTCATTAAAACCGTGTTTCAAAAAATTGCACTGCGCATACGCAGGATACCTTTGTACACAATCGCATGTACATGCGAATTCAATATGCTCAACCTACGTATATGCATAGGTTAAATCCAAAAACAAAATTTATACGGTTAGATCGCATGGAAATAACTTGAAATGATAAAAAATTTCTCTAAGAAAGTGATTAAGGGGATTGCCTAGAAGATTCACGATTGGGCCAACTAAGAAATTGGGTGGATTGAGGTTGTTATAAACTGCAATAAACCTTATCATTACTGTAATAAAAATTTATACCCTTTTTTTTGCCTTACCTTCTATTGCAATTCGCTTATCGCATTTTCAAACCTCACACATGTAACCATTACCCAATCCTATAAAGTTCCTGATGCGATATTGGTAGGACCCATCCCCTACCACATCAACATCGCCATCACATATCGCAAATCTTATGGCCCTCCATTCATGTTACCTGCCTCATTTCCCCGATCCCCGATATGCGAAAATTTATATGCTCCGAATGTAATAACCCTTTGACTCCTGACTGTGATAAGTCTGACTTTTTGATTTGCGATAAAGACTCCCGTCCCTGATTTGCGATTAAGCCCTGAAATCCTGATTTGCGATATGCGATATTAAGTGGGACCCTTTTCCCTCCTTGAGATATTCCCCACTTCTTTAATCAAAGGCTCTTATTTTATTTCAGCCCCCTTATCTCGCATTCTAGATTTAACATAGCTGGGGGGTCCGAAATAGGCGGTATTGTGATCCGAACCCTCTGCCACGTGTCTTCCTCTTGTCATTTCACACCCCCCCTCATTCAAACTACTTAAAGCTTGCATACCCCCCCCTAAAAACCATTCTTCGCTTTGTGTTAATATCGTCGACCCCAAATTTTTCTTCGCCATTCTATCCAAAAGGTTTTGGGTTTTCCACCATTATAAATAATTTTCCAATTTTTTTTAAATAAAAAGGGTTTTTAGAATTTAGAAGGAAAACAACAACATAACTCCTCCAGAACATATTTCCATTAAACCCGCACCACCATTACTCTCAGCACTAGCACATTTCAACAAGGCACTAGGAAAAATTCAAGAGATAGTTGGAAGCATTACAGGAACCTCGACAACAGTTACTCAGGCAGTTAAGATAATATTAGTAGACCCTGTACTTCTTCACCTACAGTTCAGGATTAAATATTGCCACATTCACAATGCTGTTAGAATAGATAAATATCACCCGAGTGTTCTGTACATTTTTCTTGTTATTGTAATAAATTAGAAACAGAAACTCCCTATTCCTTTGGATTGTAATAAAGTACCTATTGTGGAGATATTCAGGAGTTTAGCCTTTTAGGCAGACCATTTTAAATCTATAAATACATAGTTTATAGATCTAGAACAAGTTGTTAGTTGGATAGTTGATTTTTAGACTCTGATTATTGTTGTGGAGCTATTGTAGACATATTTTAATGAAATCAAAGATGTTGCAGCAAATTTTGTGAGATTCTAGTGGTATTTCTTTTGAGAATTGTTTTCCTTTCGGTTATTCCATTTAAATTATAACTTATGTATGTTAATCTTACTAGTTTATAAACATAAATCATTATTTCTATGCTTTGTTAATTAATATTTCCATAAGTGTGTCTTTATTTTGATGAATGAATTCAGTAAAATGCTCATTTAGACCTCTGCCTTTTTCTTCACCTTCTTCTGATGAATGAATTCAGTTAAATGCTCATTCAGATTCCTACCTTTTCTACCACTATACATAATGAAAATTTAAGTATGCTAAAATAGTTTACCTACTTGGCCTCACTCAGGACTCTGTTCTTTGCAATTCAATATTTGAAATCATCATTAGTTTCCCTGATTCTTATTTCTATCCAGCTTCGCAATTACCAAACAACTTACTCATTCAAAGTTTATATATATATATATATAGCCTAAAATCTCATGGTACTCAGCCATTCATTGAATATTTAAAGTGACATATAGAGAGCCCACTCTGGTCTAGGTAGGGCTAGTTACCTAGCCAAAATATTGGTTTTTGGTTACCTATATCCACCCCTTTCTCAGCCTTGGGAAGTTGGGGAGAGTGATAACATTTCTGGTGTCATTGCTGGGGATAGAGAGATAAACATTCCCTTGGAAAGACTGAAAAATATTAGCTCTGATTGTTGATGGTGAACAATGGTCAGACATAAGAAGGCTAAATCATTCACTTGGCGACTCCAGTGGTAAAGAATTCAAAAATTCAGAGTGTTCATAGCGACTCCACTTCTCAAAGATCAATAATTTGAAAAACTTCTTGGTGACTTCAAATGTTTTCAAGATGGGTTCAACTACAAGAATAAATTCTAGGTATGCTCCTATGGATAGGTCTCATATCCTTGGATTTCCAAATCCTATGCCTCATGTTAATTGGTTATCTTATCTTCCCATGTTCAAAGATGAAAATAAAGATGATGAAGCCTTGCATTTGATCAAGTTTCATATGCGTATACATAGAATCAAAGCTAAGTTTCCTGAGGATTTCTTAATGAATATATTTATGGTTACTCTAGAAGACAAAGCAAGAACTTGGTATGAATGGTTGAAACCATCTAGCATATCTTCTTTAAAGGATTTCCATTCAGTATTTTTTCACAATTATAAAGAGCATTATCTATCTTTATTGCTGGTACAAAATTATTGTGATTATTTTGATGGTTTCATTCAGCATCTTGAAAGTATTGATGAGGATCTATAATTTATGGATTATGATATCATAGAAGTCCTTAATGATTTTTCTTCTCAACAAGAAACATAAGTTTCTTATTTGGATGAAAAAGACCGCAATCAAGAAAAATAAATGCAAATTTCATATCCTAAAAATTAAAATCAGCAATCCAAAGTTAATTTCTATAAAAAACACTCTTCTCCTTTGTTTGAAGATGAGATAGATCAACTCTTGAAAAAACATGTTACAACCCAAGAAAATGCAGGTGTGCAATGTTCACACAAGAAAGAATGTGTAATTCAATCTTCTTCCATTATTGAAAATGAAAATTTGAATTTAAATGATGACAATCATGGGATTGATGAAAATATACTAGAAGTTGTTATGAGTAAACCAATTTATGAAGATGATTCATGTAGTGATATCAACCAACAAGCATAGTTTTCTTTCATAAAGAGGATAGGTTTGTCATGTTTAATAATCTTGAAGAATGTTTTCTGTTCAAGGAAGATTTAGAATATGAATTGGAGGAGTATGAATCCAAGAAAAATAGTATGCCAGAGATAGAATCAGAGTTGCTTATGCTTGAAGAATTGACAACTAACACTAAAAAAGAAAAAAGTCATGTAGTCTCATTGGAATGAACTAATAATAAGTTGAAGTAGTCTTCTCAAGATCTCTATGATCCAATAGTTGATGTTTTAGATGATTTATGCAATCAAATTTCTTCTCTATTAATTAGAAATGAGCTTTACAACAGAGATGATAAAAATATGATTGGACAACCAACATCATTGTCTTGTTCAACAAGAGTTTCATTCCAAAGTTCATCCAAAAAATTGCAATCATATCAGCAAAGTAAGGATAAAAATGATGCTGAAAATCAAAATGTGTTCCTATGAAGATCCTTTTGCAGCATCCTTGAGGTCATATGGTGGGCTCATTCTTTGTCATTTCGTTAAGATTCAATCCGATTACAAATATTCATGGGAGTTGCCTTTCAGTAGTTCTCCTTTCTTGCTCATAAGAAAGCACTCACAAAGAATTCAATTAACAACCAAAATGATTACATGGCTGCATTAGTTGTTCTATTTCACTTGACAAAGTGATGTATACATAGGTTAGAATAGGTATAGTAGACAAGCTCAATTTTGAGCACTTTTATAGTAGTATCTTCTAGTAAAGTTTGTAGTTAGTCTACAATTAAGGTTATCAGTTTTCTTTTAGTCAAGTAATTTTTTGAGTCATTCATAGTCCATTTTTTACTCCTCCCCGATGATAATGCTACTCAGTCTATGATGTTCTTAACACCTCCTGAAGAAGTTTCCATCCCCAGCTGGAGCTAATGTTAGTGTTAGTATTCCAGTGATCAAATAGCTCTCTTTTTGTAGATTTTCATTAAGTTATAAGTCAAAATTTTATGTTTCAAAGTCAGTTTTCAAATAAATTTTGGTCACTGAAATATTCCAGGTCAGACTTGCTACTCCATCATCTCATCCATGGATTCCATCACCCTCAAAGTTCTATTATCTCAAGTGTCAAGAAAAGATGAAGGGAAATCTTCATTGTCAGAGCTATAAGGAATCAATCTTCCTTCTCAGTTCAGTTAAAAGAAGAAAGTGTTGTTGTCAAGTGTAATGGTGAGAAAAATTCATTTCTGCCTTCATTCATTTCATTTACCTCTTTACCCTTAATTTTTCCGTAAACCCAAAGTCAAGTGCTTCATTTCTTTCAAAACAATTTTTAACTATTAAAAGTCAATTTTTGTGGTTAAAAAGCAGCTCTGCTCCCCGCTTTAGGCTGTTTGATACACACACACACACACACACACACACACACACATATAGATATATATACATATACATATACATATACATATACATATACATATACATATACATATACATATACATATACATATACATATACATATATATATATATATATATATATACACACACATATATATATATGTATATGTATATGTATATGTATATGTGTGTGTGTGTGTGTGTGTGTGTGTGTGTATATATATATATATATATATATGATATAAACTACAATAAACCTTACCATTACCGCAATAAACCTTTATACCCTTTTTTTTGTTTTTGCCTTACCTTCTATTGCAATTCACTTATCGCATTTTCAAATCTCATACATGTAACCATTGTTGAATCCTATAAAGTTCCCGATGCGATATTGGTAGGACCCATCCCTTTCCATGTCGGCATCACCATTGCATATCGCAAATCTTATTGCCCTTCATTCATGTTACCTGCCTCATTTCCCTGATCTCCGATATGTGAAAAGTTATATGATCAAAATGTAATAACCCTTTGATTCTCGACTGCAATAAGTATGACTTTCTGATTTCCAATAAGGGATCTCATCCCCGATTTGCAATGAAGCCCCGAAATCCCGACTTGCGATATGCGATATTAAGTGGGACCCTTTTCCCGCCTTGAGATCTTCCCCAATTCTTTAATCAACAACTCTTGTTTTATTTCAGCCCCCTTCTCCCATTCTGGATTTAACACAGCTGGGGGGTATGAAATAGGTAGCATTGTGATTCGAACCAACTTCAATGTGTCTTCCTCTTGTCATTTCGCACCCCCCTTCTTCAAACTACTTACCACTTTCATACCCCCCTCCCCCGAAAACCATTCTTCGCTTTGTATTAATACAACTGACCCCACCTTTTTCTCCGTCAGTCTATCCAAAAGGCTTTGGGTTTTCCACGATTATAAATAGGTTTCCATTTTTTTTTAAAATAAAAAGGGTTTTCACCATTTAGAAAGAAAATCGCAGCAAAACTCCTCCATAACTAATTTCCATTAAACCCACACCACCATTACTCTCAGCACTAGCATGTTTCAACAAGGAGCTATTTAGAATTCAAGATATAGTTGGAAGCATTACAGGAACCTCAATAGTAGTTACTCAGGTGGTTAAGATAATATCAACAGAAATTGTACTTCTTCACTTACAGTTTAGGATTAAAAACTGCCACATTCACAATGTTTTTAGAATAGATAAATATCACTCGAGTGTTCTATGAAGTTTTCTTGTTATTGTAATAAATTAGAAACAAAAACTCCCTATTCCTTTGGATTGTAATAAAGTCCCTGACTATGGAGATATTTGAGAGTCTAGCCTTTTAGGCAGACCATTGTAAATCTATAAATACATAGTTTATAGATCTAGAATAGGTTGGTAGTTGGATAGTTAAGTTTTAGACTCTAATTATTACATTGGAGCTTTTGTAAACATATTTTAATGAAATAAAATATGTTGCAACATCTATTGTGAGATTCCAATGGTATTTATTTTGACAATTGTTTTCCTCTTTGTTATTCCATTTCCATTATAACTTATGTATTCTTATCTTACTAGCTTATAAACAAAAAACATTATTTGTATGCTCTATTTATTATGATTTTCATAAGTGTGTCTTTATTATGATGAATGAATTCAGTAAAATTCTCATTCAGACTCCTTCCTTATTCTTCACCTTCTTCTGATGAATAAATTCAGTTAAATGCTTATTCAGATTCCTACCTTTTCTACCACTATACATAATGAAAATTTAAGTATGCTCAAATAGTTTACCTACCTGGCCTCACTTTGTTTTCTAAAATTCAATATTTGAAATAAACTTTAGTTTCCCTAATTCTTATTTCTATCCAACATCCGAATTACCAAACAAATTGCTCATTCAAAGATTATATATATATCTAGCCTAAAATCTCATGGTACTCAACCATTAATTTAATATTTAAAGTGACATAGAGAGATCCCTCTCTAGTCTAGGTAGGGCTAGCTACCTAACCAAAATATTGGTTTGTGGTTACCTTTCTCCACCCCTTTCTCAGCCTTGGGAATTTGGAGAGTGTGATAACAATAGGTATTGTTTTTAGAACTCACATATAGGATAGGGAAAACCACTTTTCTGTTGCATCGTGCATTCTAGCCTCCATACTGTGATATGTTTCCATAGGGTTGATCCCATTATGTTATGATTTTTAAACCATTTTAACTCCTAGAATTATAAAATCATGAAATGATGGTAGAGCCATCCATTACTGGGCTTCCTAGTTAGATCCTCGCTAGCATATGTGTTGGAACGAGGCTCCCTAAGATGTGAATTTTGTATATTTTTGTATTAAGTAGTCTAACGCAGGGGTTTTAGGGCGAGTCAAAGCCCCGAACACATTGTAATGGGTCAAAGGGTATACCTAGAGTCTGCAAACCATGGTTTGTGGACCACAGGATAGCGTAGGGTATATCGATATAAATAGATGAATAGTTAGAGTCTAGAGGTAGGCATGAATTTGGACTGATTCTACATGCGCACTGTTAGATCTGTTTTGGTTTATTTTGGGTAAGGAATCCTACTGGCTGTGTGCGTGAAGATCCTCAGTCTTGCTGTGTGAAGACCCTGCTGGTTGTGTGCGCAGGTTGTGTTTTGTGTTGTAACTGGGTTTTTGGATGCTAATATATGTGGATATAGTTGAAGTATCTATGTGTCATCTGGATCTTTTGTGTTACTATTAATGAAAATATTTGGAATCTGTTTGGTGTTGTGAATACATCTGTGCTATCTGTTATGTTGTGAATATATCTGTGTTATGGTATAAATTATATCTGTGATCTGTTATAGGAGCGTTTACAATATTATGTGTTGGTAATTGCTAATACGCACATGGATGCGAAGGTACTGAATATATTTGTGCATGGTAATAGCTCTGTTATGATTGATTTAAGATTATACCATTGACGAACTTGCGAATAGACCTATTTTTTGTGAATCTGAGAGGTTGCAAACATATATCTGACTTGATTACCTAATCTCTCTCCCAGGATGTGGAAACCTGGTTCCAGCACTCTCCCATACTACTTCGGGTGAGACCTTGGCCTACGAAAGTAGGTCATTGCCAAAAGGGCCAGTAGTATAGGGGTTTGTTAGCAAACCTTAACCTCCAAACCTTGGTCAGGGCCCCTCAAGCCAGCAAATGGTTCCATTGCCGGGACCGGGAGAATTTTGAGAGAGAGATCGGGTAATGCCACGAGGTCATTGGAGACCTACGAAGGTGAAAATTGAAGAGTGGTTCGAAAGACAGGTTCAGAAATTTGCTGTGAAAGAGAATCGCATCTCGAAGCTAACAACTCAGAAGTGGAAAAATAAGTACATTTTTACTGAAGTATATGAAGTTTTATTTGTAACCTTTTCACACGAGCTGCAAGAGTGGCTAACTAGGCTCGTAGATTTCTAGACGTGTTGGAAGGACGAGCAGGTTACATAGTGGACTCCAGAGTTGATCCAGCAGTTGGAGAATACTGACAACACAATCACTGGTATGGTAGATCACTGGGTGGATAGCGTGCTGGGAGGATTTGTGACAGAATTCACACTCGATCAGTTCGTATCCTATTATGAATCAGAACAGAGGTTCTTCAATGGTTTCCGGTGTAAGTTCTTGAAAACATTTCCATTGCTAATTAAAATATTGTTGTGTGAAAAGGGCATTCTGTGCAGCCACACTAAGTGAATGAACTCTGATCAGAGCAAGGGTAAAAATCAAAGCGGTAAGTACTACAAAGTCAATCAAGAAGGGGAAAAATCCATCTACAGTCTGTTAAGAGAACTGGCTGTGCACACGGGAAATAGCCCTCCTACGACACCACCTTCGAATTCACATAAGGGCAAGAACTCCCCGCCACCACCGCCACCCCCAGAAGAAGATATGGCCACACACATGAAGCTACCCCACCTTCAAAGGTGTAGGAGATGAAGATATGGACCGATTCTGGTTTGTCACATAGTCAGTATGGACTCCTCAAAACGTGGCCAGTGATGCTGTAAAAAGGGTGTAGCTATCCGTCGCCTTCGAAGGAAGAGAATTAGACTGGTATATGGGATATGTAGCTCAACATGAGAATTTTTCTATTTAATAGGTTAAGGATGCCCTAAAACAGTATTTTCAGAAGCCTAAGTCCTACTCTCAGATAGTTAATGACCCAAAAGATTTCAAATAAAGGCCCTCTGACCCTGTATGGGAGGCTGACCAACGACTAAAGAAGGTGATCAGAGAGGGGGAATTTTTTTATGATGACAAACAACACAAGGAATGGTTCATCACTATGTTACTTCCTCACCTGCGCGGACCTATGGGTCAGCAAGCCATTGAATCGCAGGAAAAGGCCTTGGAGATTGCTACGAAGTTAGAAGCTGCGCCAAGAGATGATGATCAATTGGGGGTACAATAGATCCAAGGGAAGCTGCAGGCCATGCATCTAAAAATATAGAACTTGCGGAAGGAGCGAGGGAAAGAAGCTAGCCCAGACATTTGGTGCATAAGATGTTGGGTGTCGAGGCACACCAAGGATTAGTGCTCTCTATTGGAAGATTACATGCAAGCTAGGGGACCTAGCCCGTTACACCCTAGCAAAGCTATGGGACCAAGTGGTCTAACCTTATGGTGTGCTAACTGTCGTGTAGCAGGATTGCATGATACCAACCACTGTCCTCATCTGGCCACTTATGTTCTAGAGTTGAAGCAACAATGGTGTCGATTTTTCTCATCTGTGGGACATGAAGAATAGAACTGTCATACTTACGACCTAATGATTGACTGAAGTAACCTATATCAGATGCAGGCTGACCCTTCATGACCTCTATATCCCTTGGGTAGAGGAGGCTCCCCAGCCAGGGGCAGAGGAGGGAGGAGGGGTGGAGGCACAGGTCGGGGAAGAGAACAACTGATATGTTATAACTGCGGAGAGGTAGGGCACTTTACGAGGGAATGTTTGAACCCTGCAAGACAATATTTTAGGTATTGTAGACAGTTGGACCATGTGATTGAAGACCATCCAATTTTGATAACAAAAATGTAGGAAATGGAGCAGACACCTACACATAATGTGTAGAGGGTTAAGGCTGAACCACGTCACAAAGGCCCAAGCATTAATGTCATAACGCAAAGCGGCATGGCTACTGGGGGAGATGAGGAGAAAGCTGCAGCTGAGCCTCTTATCCGAAAAGAAGCTATCAAACAAGAATATTTGGACCTATAGAAGGAAAAGGAAACCTTTGTCGCAGCTCGCAAATACTTTACGGAGGATGAGGAATCTACTTCTCAGGCTCCCACAAACCTAAAAGTGGATGACGAGGTCAAACCATTTTTGTAGGCATGTATGAAGCTGCTGCATAACCAAAAGGTAGTAGAAAATCTTCAAGCACTAATAGACAGTTGCGCAGAAAAAGCCAACCTCTTCGTGGAAATTAAGGATGTGAACAAACTTAACAAGCATAAGAAACACACTAGTCGAGAAATGTGGCTTACTACACAGATTAGCGACTATGAGATGCATCAGGTCATCTTGGACCTAGGCTCAGATGTGAATGTCCTACCTAAGCAGATGTGGTAGTAGATGGGAGAACCGAAGCTCGAATGGTCCACTATATAGTTGCGCATGGCTAACCAACAGAAGATCATACCATTAGGGAGGTTGTTGAAAATTATGGTAGACATTGCGGGAGTTAAGGTACACACCAACTTTGAAGTAATCCAGATTGTGGACGATGCGGATGCTTACCCTACACTTCTAGGGCTAGATTGGGCTATAGATATGGGAGGTATCATCAACCTAAAGAAAGCAAGCATGGTGTTTGAGAATGAAGGTACACAGGTGATAGTCTCACTTGATCTTGCAGAAGGAGAGCGGTATATAGAACCGGTGCGCGAAGAAGAGGATGTGGATCACATCTATAGATTGACCACTCGTGATGACGATTGGATCAATCCTAGAACTGACGGTATGCTCTGCTGGGAGAAGGACAATTAATGTTTCTATGACTCCGACGGGGAGGTAAAAATTGGTAGAATAGGTTACATGATGTCTCTGTGTTGCACTATCTTAGGATCATGAAGAGCTTTCGATGTATTTCCTCAGAGGTAAGAGAATTGCCCTACTTTGATGGTTCTGGTAGCATTAAGGAGTTTCTGTGAACCTTTGAAGCTGAAGTCCCAAGGGAACGAAGGCAATGGGCCCTTAATCTTTCCATGCGTGTAACTCTTGTGAGGTGGTGGGACACACATAAGGGGGCATTATAGGATTGGGAGGAATGTCGTGACATGATGATCTTACAATTTGAACCTCCAGCTCACCTATGCATAAAGACTTTCTTGGGACCAAGGAACCTGTGCGATAACTTATCCACATGGATGAAAGAATGGGGTGAAAGGAATATAGAGGAATGAGTCCATATGTTCATTCATGCCTTAGGGCCGATCTCGTTTGCATGGTATTTAGATGTAGAATTACACCAACACACCTGCCACTGTGAAACCCTAAAGGATGAGTTTGTAGGGACATTCAAGTTGATAGGAGGAATGGAGGCACTCGATTAAGCTCTACAGGAAATTGATGCCTTAATATTTTATGAAACACAGATGCAGGATATTGTCAACTACTGCAATTTACCAATCGAAGAGTGCGATGATGACCCACGAAATGTCTCTATCCCGGAGTCAGAGGGAGAGCGCGCAGTTGTTGGACCCCCACTATAGACTGTTGATGTCACTAAGCCTCTGAAGCTGTGAGAAGTCAACATTGGAATGGAGGCATAGCCTAAGTTATCTAAAATTGGGGACTACTGGGATGATGATACTGTGGGAAAAATTGCAGAACTCCTCATAGAATACCAGGACTTATTCCCAAAAAAAAATTTGGAGCTCAAGGGGATCATAGGGAACCTAGGAGTCATGTGTATCACTTTAAAACTAGATGTGGGCCCGATAAAGCAGCGCCCTTATTGGTTGAACCCCAAGTATAAACAGAAAGTCAAGGAAGAAATTGACAAAATGCTCACTGCCGGTATCATCGAATCAGTTGAAAAACCAGATTGGGTAAGCCCTATGGTGGTTCAAGAGAAAAATACAAAGGGAGAGATACGAATCTATGTTTACTTGAGAAAATTAAATGATGCTTGCATACACGATCCCTTTCCTATGCCATTCTTAGATGAAATCCTTGATAGCGTAGGGGGGCAAGAGGCACATTCGTTCACTGATGGATTCTCGAGCTATCATCAGATCAGGATCGCACCTAAAGATCACAACAAAAATACATTTGCTACTGAATGGGGTTCATTTCAGTACACTGTTATGCCATTTGGACTCAAGAATGCCCCTTCCATCTTTTCTTGGGTAGTAGTTGCAGTATTTAAGGAATTTATCCACAAGTTATTGGAAGTACATTTTGATGATTGGACTGTATTTGGGTTGGTAAAGCATCATTTCTCGAACCTACGCATGATGTTGGATGCCTACAGAAAGCACCAAATATCCCTGAATATCAAGAAGTGCATATTCTGCGTACCATTTGGGATCTTATTGGGTCACATAGTTTTTCGACAAGGGCTGATGGTCGACCCTGCCAAGGTGGCGGTTATCATCAACCTGGTAGTTCCTACAACTGAGAAGTAGATGCACTCTATCTTCGGATATACAGGCTACTATAGGAATTTTATTCAAGGGTACGCACTAATCATAGCACCTATGGAAAAATTACTAAAAAAGGAGGTATCATTTTGTTGGGATGACGAGTGTCAGAAAATATTTGAGTTACTCAAGGAGAAGGTGGTCTTTGTGCCTATCCTCATATTTCCTGATTGGGTGAAGGTGTTCCATGTCCATTTCGGAACTTCGGGGATCGCCTTGGGAGCTATCCTGATGCAGCCAGGGGAGGGGGACATTGACCATCCAGTTATGTTTTCCAGTAAGAATCTCTCTAGTGCAGAGCGTAACTAATCCACTACAAAGCATGAAGGGCTATCCATGGTGTATGCCCTACAGAAATACCAGTATTAATTATTGGGTGGGCATTTCAAGATGTTCACCGATCACTCAGCTTTGAAGTACCTAGTGAATAAGCCTGTTTTGGGGGGGGAAATATGCTGATGGATCCTTCTGTTTCAAGAATATGACTTTGAGATCATAGTAAAGCCAAGAAAGTTGAATGTTGGACCAGATCACCTATCCCGGATTGAAAATGGTGAAGAGTCGACTAACCTAGAGGAAGGACTACCAGATGCACAACTGTTCTCTATTAATGTAGTGGATGTGCACTTCACTGAAATCATTCACTTCTTGACTACGGGGACGAAACCTACATAGTATTCAGTACAACAGAAGAAAAAGTTGGTAACCCATGTAGCAGATTTTACCATTATTGCAGGTCACCTGTAAAAGTTGGGAGCTGATGAAGTGCTGTGAAGATACGTCTTGTAGCATGAGCAGCATGCCATCTTAGCAGAAGCTCATGGGGGCATAGTAGGAGGTCACTACGTAGGAAAGGCGATAGCACAGAAGATCCTAAGAGTTGGGCTATGGTGGCCTACGCTGCATAGTGACTCTCATGATTATTGCAAAGAGTGCAATACGTGCCAAGGGATGGGAAGGCCCTTGCACAGGGATGAAATGGCCTTACCACCACAGATGGCCCTGCAAGCATTTAACAAATGGGCCATTGACTTGCCCATCAACCCACTAGGGAAGAAGACAGGTGCATGCTACATTATCACCACAACTGATTATGTAACTAGATGGGCTGAAGCACAAGCTGTGAAGGATTTCACTGCAGACATTGTTGTGCACTCCATTTTTGAGCAGATTCTAACCAGTTTTGTCTGTTCAAAGATCTTAATGAGCGATATAGGTACGCATTTTTTTAATGAAAAAATACAGGCCTTGACTGAAGAATTCCGGATCCACCACGCAAAAAGCACCTCGTATCATCCATTGACAAATGGGGATGTAGAAGCTTTTAATAATATCTTGGAGCAGGGACTGACCAAGGTCTGTAATGCTGGTCGCAGTGATTGGGACTTATACATCCCGTCAGTTCTTTGGGCCTATCGAACCACCTGCAAGAAGTTGACAGGGAAGACATTATTTCGGATGGTCTATGGAAAGGAGGCCATTATGCCCATGGAGTATATTGTTCCTAGCCAGTGTATCGCAACCTTTATGAACATGGCAGAGTCTGATATCATGGAGGAGCATTTAGCACAGCTTTTGGCTTATGAGGAAGATCATTTCATTGCTAATTTCGATCAGCAGGTTTAGAAGGCTCGGGATAAGGCATGGCATGATCGACATATTTAGAAAAATACATTTGCAGAGGGTGAATTGGTCCAGCTGTATGACAGCCAATTTGCAAAACACCCGGGGAAGTTCCAAAAGCACTGGCTAGGTCCCTATATGGTAAAATAAATCACTGATGGAGGAGCTATTCGGCTAGCTACCCTACGTAGTGATATGGTACCAGGATATGTCAATGGCAGCCGACTCAAACCATATCGGATCAAATGACTATATGGATGGAGTAGCTATATGGAGAGGAATAAGTGCCCAAAGGAAGGCTATTGCAGGCTGGACTGAGGCACGCACATGGATAGATCACAGGTTTGGAGAAATGGGGAGGTACGCTGGGAGTACAAGGGTGTGCTCAGAGCACAGAAGGTGCACTGGGAACGTAGGGGTGCACACATGAACCAAAATATGGAAAGCATCACTGCTGCTACAAAGGGTCCCACATTGCAGAAATTGGTGGAGATTGCTCAGAACGTAGCTGCGCAAAGTGAATGAGTGCTGCCCCTACTGGTGGATGCAATCAAGTAGTTGCAGACAAATATAGAGAACCCACGACCACAGTGACTCGAGATGAGTCACAAGATTATGTTGGGGGCCTGTTGGAACGAGACTCCCTAAGCTGCGAATTTTGTATATTTTTGTATTTAATAGTCTTACGCAGGGGTTTTGGGGTGGGTCAAAGCCCCAAACGCATTGTAATGGGTCAAAGGGTAGACCTAGAGTCCGCAAACCACGGTTTGCGGACCACATGATAGCGTAGGCTATATCGATATAAATAGATGAATAGTTCGAGTCTAGAGGTAGCCATGAATTTGGACTGATGCTAAGTGTGAACTATTAGATCTGTTTTGGGTTGTAATTGGGTTTTTGGATGCTAATATATGTGGATATAGTTGAAGTATCTCTGCATCATCTGGATCTATTGTGTTACTATTAATGCGAATCTTTGGAATCTGTTTGGTGCTGTGAATACATCTGTGCTATCTGTTATGTTGCGAATATATATGTGTTATGGTATAAAGTATATCTATGATATTTTATAGATGCGTTTATGATATTATGTGCTGGTAATTGCTGATATGAACATGGATGTGAAGGTACTGACTAGATCTATGTATGGTAATAGCTCTGTTAAGATTGATTGCAGATTATACTGTTAACGAACTTGTGAATAGACCAGTTCTGTGTGAATCCAAGAGGTTGCGAAAAAATATCTTCCTTGATTACCTACTCTCTCTCCTAGGGTACGGAAACCTGGTTTCAACACCCTCCCATACTACTTCGGGTGAGATCTTGGCCTACGCAAGTAGGCCATTGCCAAAAGTGCCAGTAGTATAGGGGTTTGTTGGCAAACCTTAACCTCTAAACCTGGGTCAGGACCCCTCAAGCCAACAATATGTTTCCCATGCTGCAAAAACTATGTAGGTTCGGGAGTCCTCTTTATTCCCACCATGACCTTTGCGATGAAGCTTCATTCTGCTTCTTCTTCGATATCTTTCTATGTAATATCCAAAAGGGGAGAATTCAGTAATACTTAAACACAATATAAGAACTAAAACTAAGTAAACAATAAATCTCAAGAAAACATTAGAATATATAGAGAAGGTGAGCCATTTTATTATATGGAGATGAATCAGTTACACAATGTATAGAAAATGAGTATATCTAGCCCAAGAGATGGTCTAGAATCACCCTACAATGGTGCTGCAACTAGCACTGCATAACTGGTGAGCTTACTAGAAGTAATACTGCACTATCCCTTCTCCTGAAGATGTACATGAACTGTTGAAAATAAAATGCAGATCTAGGGAGCTCAAGAGCTCTGATGATGCCAAGTTTTGAAATCTGGCCAATGTGATGGAAACCCAAGATAACCCAGAAAGGATTTTCTAGATCTACAACTTTGGAAAATCACCCTCCTAGGGTTTGATCCTTTATCTGCTGGGATTACAGATCTGAATCTAGATCTGACAAATAGATGGCTGAAATATGTCACAAGATCATATCTAGTCTTTAAGGGTTGATCTGGCCTTCTCCAAATATACAATCTAAAGGCTTTATATCTAGCTTCTCAATCCTCCAATGATGATTACAACTGCTGCCACACAACTGCTCGTAAAAATTGTGCTGTAAGAGAGAGAGATGCTCCATGCCTGCTGAAATATGTTGCAATAAGCTCCAAGTTGATGGAAATACTAATGGCAAGGTGAGGGGATGATCCCTCATAGGATTACTAGCTAAAATGCTAGCAACTTCCTTCCTCCTTTGGATCTGCAATAATGGACAGTTGTAATATTCCTACATTAGCATGAAACTAATAGGAATATTGATTTTTGATTTTTGCACCTAGTAGATGAATAAATGGGGAAAGAGACCCATACTTAACTTGAATTAGCATAAAAACACTCTTGGTATGAAAGGGGATCATTCTAGTAGTTGGATTTGACACCATCATGTGTGAACAAGGGCAATTGGATGTGGACAAAGTCAAGTTTGACCAAGTCAATGTCGTTCATGGAGAAGAGTGGATCATCAATGAAAATAGCTCAATATGAACAAAGATTAGTTTAAACAAAAATATGAGAGCTATGTTGAAGATACTTGGGTGTGAAAAGGGGTGAAGTAGGTTGAAGAGGTCAAATTTGACCAAATCAAACTGCGTGGTTTTGGAGGAGTGGCCTTGATGGAGATACAATGCAGATTTGGAGGGAGATTGATCATGTGATGTTAAGGTGAGGAGGCTCACATAGCTTATAAGGAAAAGGATGGCAGCCATTTGAGGTTAGCTTGATGATTATTGGTTTGACGGTCTGCATGACTATTTGGCATTCTCTTGCTGTTTAGTAGAGTTGCAGTGTTGTTTAGCACAAGGCATTCTTGTTTAGGAGTTCCTTCTCCTACCTTGAGAGGCCTCTTGGAGGAGCATTGTACTTCAGTTTTACACATTCAAGCTTGAGGCCAAGCATCCTCCTTCAGCTACAATGTTATTTCTGCATAGCATAACGTTGTGTTGCAGGGTGTTGCAGTGGAAGGTCCACAACACCACTTCCAGAGCTTGTTTTTTAGAGGAGGAAGCATTCCTTCCTTTGGAAGATTAGCGAGGGAGATTTCTTAGCATATTTTACATCTTGGTATTTGGAAAAATCATTCTCCATCTCCTACAGTGTAGTCCCTTGCAGGAACTGCGTCATTTTTTTTAGTATAGCATTTTCAAGGTCAAGACCCTTGATCTTGAGCTTGTTCCTTGTGGAAAGGGCCAACCCTTCTCCCGGAAGGATTTTATAAGAATATTCTTCTACTCCTTGTATTATTCTGCTATATATATATATAGATCTATAGTATAACTACATTGCTTCATATCTAGATATGTAGATCTGGTATTTATACTTGTACTTTCATGGAGCCCTGGCCGGGTCATTCTTATACTGTATAAAAAGGAAGAGATCTCCATTTTTCTCAGCCATTAGATGGTTGTAAACTCCAGATCTATTATTTCTTATAATTTACTACATAAACCCTCATTAAAATAACATTGTCACATACTCCAGGAATTCTGCATGTCATAAGTGATGGGGTTTGGGCATTTTTTAGTTGTATTGACTTGGGGAGATCTATTTAGCATGGCTAGAGAGATTTGTTTCTGCTCCAATTCTGTATGTGAGATATATATAGTATGAAATAAGAGATCCAAGTCTCATTTCTCATAGTTATAGCGTAATTCTCTATAAATAACATTATTATGCCCCATATTGCTGCATTTCCTCACTTTGGAATGAGTTAATGGGACATAATATTTTTTTTTTAACATTCATTTGATGGATAGGTGTTCCTTTCACACATTATAAGCTGATTTACATTGCTATTGTGTTCATACATTGCTGCATTCCCCATTTTGGGATATTACAGTGGTATCAGAGCGTGATCTTTGGCTCAGCCTGTGAGTTCGAGCTATCAGAAGAATAAAGAGAAGGATAAAATATCAGAATGATGGAGAGGATGAGCCTTATCTCATCACTATTTAAATCTAGAAAGAACCTCTTCCAGGAGGTTAAAAAGATGAAGGAGAAGAGATGCCATGAAACTCCTAGAGGGTTTCAAGAAGAGGAAGGACCATGCACTTCCTGTTCTCATAAAGAGGAAGACGAGGAGCATGGAGGACACTTGGATCATAATATTCTAATTGAATACCTTGTTGAGTAAAAATCTCAACCTAGAGCCTTCAAGGAGACTCTAGCCTTCCCACAGTTCATTCAATTGGAGGAAGAAAGGAGACCCTGCAGCCAAGGGGAAATCAAGGACAATAGGTTTCTATTGTCCAATTTTGATGGGAAATCTGTAACAAGGGCTTGGGAAACAAGACTTAATGCATTCTCCCTACTTAATCTAGTGGTAGAGAGAGAGGTTGTTGAGATTGCAGCACTGCACATGAAGGGTAAAGTAAGCACTTGGTGGTTCAGTCACATAAGTCATGCAAGAGTATCTACTTTTGTGGACTTCACTCAGAGGGTGATCAAGAGAAACTATAGAGGGAGTATCCCTCACCACCACTTGAGGAGACTTGTACCAGTGTTGTCACAACCTTGGAGGAGCAACCTTCAACATCAGTAGTTGTGGGAGCCAACATAGTAGAAGAAGGAACTCTTGCAGCCATACAAGGTGTTCCCAAAGCCCATCAAGGAATGATTGAATTTCCACTTTCTATTATTGCAGAAAATAATTTAGAGGGTTATGGAAATCTACCTTGGCATGACCAAGAATCAACACAAACTACTAATTTAGAGCAACCAAATTGCACTGCGCTATCCAAGAGCAACAATGAAGAAAGGAGGACCCATTCCTCATGGGAGCTTTCAAATGGCAGCTTCATTCAGGAAGCAATGGAGGATGAAATGACAAAGGGTAGACATCTTGAGACGAGAAACATTTTCTCCCCTCTAGATGACACTTTCTCAATGAGCATGCCATAGCTCAAAGAGAGAATTCTACCTACAACAGATCCAAGACCCCATTGGTTTTGGAAGGCCATGCATGAGGAGGAGGTCTCATTAAGAAATCTCATTGGAGGTGCACTTCAACATTTCATGAATTTCAAGGTTCTTCAAAGGTTTGAGGAGGTTGGTGTCCTACAATGGGAGGATACCAAGTATTTGTAGAACGAGATCCATCACCCACATTGGGATGAGTGGATGATAGTATGGAGCAAGGGGTTTCCAAACCACTTTCAGATCTATGATATAGGCCAACAATAAGCATGGTTGTGCTGGCTGCTCTTGGGTGAGTATGGTTACTACCCAAAGATTTATATCTTCTTGTCTCAATGATAGAATTCGTAAAAGGAAGGCATGGTTTCTGTGGTTGTTAAGGAGAGAGTTTGGACATCAAATGTTAAATCTTATGTCCATATATTTACTCTTGTTTGAGGTATGTCCCATGTATTTAAATATATTCCGATTTGAGATGTATCTCAAGTATGTACTTTGGTTTGGGAGGAAGGATAACTCCCACATGATATGGCATAAGGGAGCTTGTTTGTACTATGTTGATGAGACATCTCACATTTCCATTACTGTATTGTTGCCCCATGATTTGCATCATGATAATGTAAGAAGGCAGAAAGAGTCTGTGTTGCTATGGTTACTATTGGGAGAGTATGGGCTGAAATTTCTCCATACTCATCATGATATTTCCGGAGGAATGTATGGCACATTCAAGGTGCAAAGAGGTTACCCTTCAACATTGAAGGATAAGGACATGCTTACACATAAGAAGAAGATTTCCTCACATAGCAGCATGATAGTGGATGACTTTGACATGTGGAATGTCAAGGAAGGGGATCATGGAGTAACAAGAGCCTTATCACTAGGGCCAACAACATTGTCACTTGGGGGTATGTTTCTATTGATGGAGTGTTCCAAGGGGAGCATGCATCCTCTCTTGTTGCAGATTTTTATGAGAAGATTCTCATGGGAGGACTCATCCATGGACATCACTTTCAGCCTACTCATTATACATGGTAAGGAATATATTTATGTACTTATTGATTGTTTCATTGAATATGTACACTTTCTCACCATGTATGTATAGCGCATTGCTCCACAAGAGGGAAAGATTGCTGATCATGTGCTTCATGGTCATGCTAGAACCAAAATCTATGATGGAGATAACCATTCTCTACATGACTTTGGACAAGTATGTTGTCATTCTCATTATACTCAGCTGATATATAATTCTCTTTACCACCTCATTGTAGATGTGAAAACATGCACAACTATCATTTTGTTGAAATACCACTTGCCACATGATGATCTAAAGCAACAGTTGGGAAGACTGCACTGTATCCACTTGATAAACATTTGGTATCATCCAAACTTACACATAACCTTAAAAAAATTTCTGATTTGGATGCAAAATGGTGATGATGTGCCATTCATTTTGAATGAGATGATTTGGGCCAGCATGATTCATGACATGGGAGAAAGGATCTTTGGAGATCTAATCTTCTTCTTGCCACTTGAGGGAAACCTTATAGCAGCCCAAGATCAGCATTTTCTCTACAGTTATCATAAGTGGAGAGGAAGACAGTGTGGGGTAGACCATTTTTTCTACCATGTTCAGTTATTCAACCCACCTACATTGCAGGAGCCAAAGGTGGAGGAGATCTTTCATGAGTTGCCATGTTGGAGGGTGAATCATCTTGCATGGATGATAGCTTGGGGATGGAGGTTTTACATGAGAATGATAATTCCCAACACATTTCAGTCTCCATGCCTTGAGAGGACCTCTAGACAACACATAGTTTCCTCCTTGAGTATTTCACCTTTTCATGATGTTGGCTATTTGGGATGCTCACCAAATGCTACCTTGCATGCTTGGGAGGGGCACTGTGGAGATTCAATGTTGAGACATCATCATATTCCTGGGAGGATTTCATAATATGAGGATTCTATAGGTGGAGGAGAGGAAAATATTTAGTTCTATCCTTACAGTTGCTTGAGGACAGACAACATTTGGAAGGGGAGGACTGTAATATTCCTACATTAGCATGCATATAATATGAATATTGATTTTTTATTTTTGCACCTAGTAGATGAATAAATGGGGAAAGAGACCCATACTTAACTTGAATTAGCATAAAAAACCTCTTGGTATGAAAGGGGATCATTCTAGTAGCTGTATTTGACACCATCATGTGTGAACAAGGGTAATTGGATGTGGACAAAGTCAAGTTGGACCAAGTCAACACCATTCATGGAGAAGAGTGGATAATCAATGCAAATAGCTCAATATGAACAAAGATCAGTTTAAAAAAACATATGAGAGCTAGCTTGAAGACAATTGGGTGTGAAAAGGGGTGAAGCAGGTTGAAGAGGTCAACTTTGACCAAATCAAACAACGTGGTTTTGGAGGAGTGGCCTTGATGGAGATACAACGCAGTTTTGGAGGGAGATTGATCATGTGATGTTGGAAACCCTAATGGGTGGGACCCAAGGTGAGGAGGCTAACATGGCTTATAAGGAAGAAGATGGTAGCCATTTGAGGTTAGCTTGATTATTATTGATTTGATGGTTTGCATGGCTATTTGGCATTCTCTTGATGTTTAGCATAGTTGCAGTGTTGTTTAGCACAAGGCATTCCTGTTTAGGAATTCCTTCTCCTACCTTGAGAGGCCTCTTGGAGGAGTATTTTACTTTAGTTTTCCACATTCAGGCTTGATGCCAAGCATCCTCCTTTAGCTATAGCATTATTTTTGCAGAGCATAATGTTGTGTTGCAGGGTGTTGCAGGTCCACAACACCACTTATGGAGCTTGTTTTTCAGAGGAGGAAGCATTCCTTCCTTTGGAATATTAGTGAACGAGGTTTATGAGTATATTTTAACTTGGCATTTGGTCAAGGCATTCTCCATCTCCTACAGCACATTCCCTTGCAGGAACTGCATCATTTTTTTGAGTATTGTAGTTTTAGGGTCAAGACCCTTGATCTTGAGCTTGTTTCTTAGGGAAAGGGCCAACCATTCTCCCGGAAGGATTGTATAAGCATATTATTCTACTCCTGATATTATTCTGCTACATATATACAGAGCTATCGTATAACTACATTTTTTTCATATCTAGATCTGTAGATCTAGTATTTTATACTTGTACTTTCATGGATCCTTGGTCGGGTCATTCTTATACTGTATAAAAAGGAAGAGATCTCTATTTTTCTCAGCCATTGGATGATTTTAAACTACATATATATTATTTCTTGTAATTTTCTGCATAAACCCTCATTCAAATAATGTTTTCACATGCTCCAGGAATTCTGCATGTCATAAGTGATGGGGTTTGGGCATTTTTGAGTTGTATTGACTTGGGGAGATCTGTTTAGCATGGCTAGAGAGATTTGTTTTTGCTTCAATTCTATATGTGAGATATTATGAAATAAGGGATCCAAGTCCCATTTCTCACATTTATAGTGTAATTCTCTATAAATAACTTTTTTATGCCCTATATTGCTACATTTCCTCACTTTGGAATGAGTTAATGGGACATAATCTTGTTGTTGAACATTAATTTGATGGCTAGGTGTTCCTTTCACACCTTATAAGCTGATTTACACTACTATTGTGTTCATACATTGCTGCATTCCCAATTTTGGGATATTACAACAGTGTAATTCTGGATGGAATTACTGCTGCTAGGAGGTCAATAACTTTTTTCCTTATTCCACATCTGAAATGAAGCTCTGGGAATGCTAATCTTCAAGCCCAAGGTGATAGTAATAAAGCTTCACTGTTTCTCTAGCTGAAATACTGAAGACAACCTCCACCTTCCAACTGATCTTCAGAAATGTACCATTTCTGAATATGGATGTTCTATGGAAAGTAGGAAAATATATATGGCACCAATGCCTGATGTAGAATGAAGTAAAACCATCTCACCAGAGCTACTCAAATAAAGAGGTGGGATTCCCAACCTGGAACATCCTGTGCTAAACAACACTTGCAATCTTTGCTAAACAGCCCAAGAAAGCAATGGAATGTCACATGGCAATTCCAGATCTAAACAGACCTAAAAATAAATAATAAATAGCCTCCCTTCATTGTTGTCTTCATCTCGTTTATATAGTTTATGAGCCTTCCCATGCCTTGGCCCTCATTTAATCTGCGTAGTACATGTGGACAAGATCCTCGATGTTTGACTGCGCTGTCTCTCCAAGTCATCCATCATGTCTAGATGCAATGTACACCCTCTCCATCATGTGTGCATTAATTGCACAACATCCTCCATCACTTCATCATGAATGCTCCATGATCTTTTTTATCTCTTCCAAGATCTTAGTTCACTGTATCAACCTCCATGATCTATCTCACTAATGAGACATGATCTCCAATTCCATTCACATTAGTGGCTCCACTACCTCATTATGTAGATCTAGGCTTAATTTGTCCACATTCACACATAAAAAGTGGATATTTATTCATCTTGAGGATTACGGGTCCCTCCACCCTTTTATTTACTTAATTCATCAAGAAAATTAAGAACTCTAATATTCCAAATTTCAAGTGAAAATTTGGGGATATTACAATCCTCCCCAGAAAAATGTTGCTTGTCCTCAAGCAACTGCAACAAGTGGATGCTACAACAAAAATCCTCCCTCCAAATGGCATCCTCATGTGGAAGGTCTTCCCATCTGTCACAATATGTCATGTACGTCCAGCTCCAAAGTTTCCTCTCTAGAATGTCTAGAATGGCCTCCAACTAAAAATTTAGATATGCTTCCTCATCAATGAATCTCCAAGTGGAAACCATATGATGACCAAATTTCTCCTCTATACATGAGATACATAAGATAATGTGGTTCGTTCCTAAAGTGGAAAGTCCAAACTCATGAAATTTCTCTCCAAGCCATGATACATAGAGTAGATTACATATATCAATGCCTTCATCATTAGCCATGTTGGCCATGTACGAATCAAACATCACATCATCATAGTGAAAAACAAGAAGTAGAGACATATGGGAAAACATAAACAATGTCAAACCATATTCTCCTAATAACCAACGTAGCAAAGCCTTCTGCTGCCATGCTATATCATCATGAAAACAAGTAAGAGAGCCATACTCTCTCAAAAGAAGCCACCACAACAATGCTTCTTGTTGCCATGCCAAATCATCAATGAGAATATGAGATCCATACTCTCTCAAAAGAAGCCAACGCAACAATGCCTCTTGCTAGCATACCACATCATCCAAATGTAGTGGCCATATTCTCTCAAGAGAAGCCACCTGAACAAGGCATCTTGCTACCCCATCACATCATCATCATACCATGTACAATGACCATAATCACCCAACAGAAGCCAACGTTTTAAGGCCTCCTATTGCCATCCTCCAATAGTGCCATGCAATGTATGGGAATAATTCAGCCCATACTCTCCCAATAGTAACCATAGAAACAAGGATTCTTGCTGCCACCTTACATTATCATGGTGCAGGTCATGGAGCAACAATATAGTAGTGGAAATGTAACATGTCTCATCAACATAATACAAACAAGCTCCCTTATGCCACATCATGTGAGATTTGTACTTTATCCCAAAACCAAGTACATACATGAACATGAGATACATCCCAAACAGAAATATATGTAAAGACATGAGACATATCCCAAACAAGAGAAAATAAATGGATATAAGATATATCATGAGACTTCCAAACTCGCTCATCAAAAACCAAAGTAACCATGTCTTTTTATTATTCATTCTTCCAGTGATGTATAAGGCATGAATCAGCAAAATATGACTCCTTGAGTGGTAGCCATACTCACCCAAGAGCAACTAGTGCAAACTTGTTTCTTGCTGCCCTGTATCACAGATCTGTAAGTGGTTTGGCAACCCCTTGCTCCATAGTATCAACCATTCATACCAATGTGGATGATGGATCTCATTCTGCAAATACTTGGTATCCTCCCATTGTAGGACACCAACCTCCTCAAACTGATGAAAAACTTTGCACTCCATGAAATGTTGAAGTGCACCTCCAATGAGATCTATTAATGAGACATTATTCTCATCAATGGCCTTCCAAAACCAATAAGTTTCTGGATCTGCTGCAGGTAGAAGTCTCTCTTTGAGCTGTGAGATGCTCATTGAGAAATTTTCATCAAGAAAGGAGAAAATATTTCTCATCTCAAGATGTCTACCATTCATCATCTTAACCTCCATTTCTTCATGAGTGAAGCTACCTTCAAAATGCTCCAAGAATAATGGGGCCTCTTCATTATCACTACTACTAAGTGACAATGTTGTAGATTTGCAAGGTAATACATATGATGTCTCAAAGCAAGGTACAATATTGATCTCATAACGAGTCATTGTACATAGGATCATGCTCATCCCTTCTTCTGAAACTCTACACTTCAACTCAAAAGGTTGAATGTAGTCCATCCATGACAAAATAGGATAACTTTTCATCTCCTCCTTGATTAGATCAATGGGTCCTCTGTGCTGTGATAGTTTGCTGCTTCAAATCAGCACTTTGTTCCATCCCTTGGTTATGCATTGGCCCCGATGGCATGTCCCCATAAGTTTCAATAAGATCTACTGAAACAATAGGTGATGAATTTGTATGTATACCTTGGATAAAATGATGTGTGGGAACCTCTTGATAGAACACAAGAGTTCCTCCAACAGAGACAATGGTGTCTCCAACTACTGGTAAGAGAGATGGCTGCTCTTCTACTAATGTGCTAGCACTGGAATCTTCCTCCTCTTCTTCATGCATCTCTTGAATCATGCATGGGACTCCATATGTCAAGAGAACAAGACTCTCTTGTAAAGTTGCAAGTGTCTCTTCTCTGGATGTAAGTACTTTTGCAGCTGGTGGTGAATGTAGTGACTTCTTGTCCAAAGTGACAAGATTGACATCCTCCTTTGTTTCCTTAGGAAATGTCTCTTTGTGGCACACTTCTTCCTCAACTTTTGAAATAAATCTGAATATTTAGTCACCTTTGCATGCTCCATGTGACTAAACCACCAATCATTGGCTTCACATAGAAGATGAAGTGCTACAATTTGGACAACTTCTTTTTTAGCCATAGGATGTAGCATGAAAATTTATCTAAATCTTTCCTCCAAGCCTTAACAGTGCTTGAGGAAGATCCATCAAATGTAGGAAAATAGAATAAATTGTGCCTCTTCCTTCTATTGCTGCTATAGGATCTTCTTTCTTCTTTGAGTTCAAATAATTCTTGGAGAGTTAGACTTTCTCTGAATGCTCTAGACTATGCTTTGTACTCTTCAAGATAAAAACTAAGAGTCTCATGAGTCTCAGGTTTTTTTCTTTCTTAATTTCTATACCTTTCACCTTCTTCAAAGAAAGTGGGCATAGTAGATCTATGAGGAGATCTATGGTTCTCTAGTCTTCTTTTCTGTTGATAGGAAGTGCTTGGAACTTCCTCTTCAAATATTCTTCTTGGATCCTTCCTTTGCCTTTCCTTCTTCATTTAATAGACCTCCTTGGAGATATCTTGCGTGGATCTAAAGAGAGGAGTGGAAATATTATAATCCTCCATCATGATAGATCTCATCTATATGTTTCTTCTTTTGATGCAAAAGATGAAGTGTCTGCAAGTTGAGCCAAAGATCATGCTCTTATACCACTGTAATATCCCAAAGGGGATAATGCAGTAATACTTAAACAAAATATAAGAACTGCAACTAAGTAAACAACAAATCTCAAGACAACATCAGAATATATAGATAAATTGAGCCATTTTATTATATGGAGATGAATCAGTTACATAATGTACAGAAAATGAGTAGATCTATCCCAAGAGATGGTCCAGAATCACCCTACAATGGTGCTGCAACTAGCATTGTGTAACTGGTGAGCTTACTGGAAGCAGTACTGCATTGTCCCTTCTGCTAAAGATGTACATGAACTGCTGCAAAATAAAATTCATATCTAGGGAGCTCAAGAGCTTTGATGATGCCAATATTCAAGATCTGGCCAATGTGATGGAAACCCAAGATAACCCAGAAAGGATTTTCCAGATCTACAACTTTGGAAAATTACCCTCCTAGGGTTTGATCCTTTATCTGCTGGGATTACAAATCTGACAAATATCTGGCTGAAATATTTCACAAGATAAGATCTAATCTTGAAGGGTTGATCCCTTCTCTAGATCTACAAGCTAGAAGCTCTAGATCTAGCTTCTCAATCCTCCAATGATGATTACAGCTGCTACCACACAACTGCTCATAAAAAATGCGTTGTAAGGGACAAAGAGGCTCTATGTCTGCTTAAATATGTTGCCGCATAGACTCTGGGCTGATAGAAATATTGATGGCAAGGTGAGGAGATGATCCCTCACAGGATTACTAGATGAAATGCTAGCAACTTCCTTCCTCATTTGGATCTGCAGTAATGGACAACGTATTCTAGATGGAATTACTACTGATAGGAGGTCAATAACTTTTGGCCTTATGCCATATCTAAAATGAAGCTTTGGGAATGTTAATCTTTAACCCCAAGGTGATAGTAATAAACCTTCACTGGTTCTCCAGATGAAATAATGAAGACAAACTTCACCTTCAAACTGATCTTCAAAAATGTACAATTTCTGAATAAGGATGTTCTGCAGAAAGTAGGAAAATATATAAGACACTAATGCCTGATGTAGAATGAATTACAACCCTCTCTCCAGAGCTACTCAAAAAAAGAGGTGGGATTCCCGACTAGGAACACACTATGCTAAACAATACTTACAATCTTTGCTAAAAAACCCAGGAAAGAAATGGAATTTTACATGACAATTCCAGATCTAAACAGACCTCAAAATCAATAATCAATAGCCTCCCTTCATTGTTGTCTTCATATCCTTTATATATTTTATGAGCCTTACCATGCCTCGGCCCCTATCTAATCTGTGTTGTACATGTGGACAAGGTCCTCCATGTTTGATTGCGTTGTCTCTGCAAGTCATCCATCATGTCTAGGTGCAATGTACACCCTCTCCATCATGTGTGCATTAATTTCACAACATCTTCCATCACTTCATCATGAATGCTCCATGATCTTCTGTTTGATCTCTTCCAAGATATTAGTTGACTCTATCAACCTCCATGATCTATCTCATTAATGAGACATGATATCCAATTCCATTCACATTAGTAGTGGATCCACTACCTCATTATGTATATCTAGGCTTAATTAATCCACATTCACACATAAAAAGTGGATATTTATTCATCTTGAGGATTATGGGTCCCTCTGCCCTTTTATTTACTCATTAAGAAAATTAAGAACTCTAATATTCCAAATATCAAGTGAAAATTTGGGAATATTACATTCTAGCTTTATACCCTAGAGGCTCCCTCTTGTTGAGTTGTTATGTTGCATTTCATGTTGAATATTTGTATCTTTTGGACCTAAGAAGCTTCACTTGGACTCATGTATAAGCCACTTTTTTTACCATGTCTTTCTGCAAAACCAAACCATCAATCACTTAGCCTCTGCAAATTGACGTCCTTTTCCCGTGGAGATAACATTATTATGAGTGTCATTGAATAGTTTTTCCACCTTGCATTGAGCATAGGAATTTTCCAATCATAGGAACTAGCACATCTCTACCCCGACGCTCATTATTTCCACTATACTATAGGCATTCTTTTATTATTTTTTAGGATTTTGATATGAAAAAGAAAGAAAAATTATATATTCCAAAAAGAGTGGGGATGGGACATCATTTCCATAATTGATGGGATATTGAGTTAGTTGTGTCACCTTTAAACAAAGCACTAAAAAGAAAAGTCTTTTCTCTATTGATATGGGCTTTAGTGTAATATTCCTAAATTAGCTGCAGCTAATAGGAATATTAATTTTTCCTTGTTTATTTTGCATTTCATGTATTGATGAATAAATTATAAACAAGGACATGTAAAAATCCTGAAAATAAAGAATAAATCAATGCCTATCCGAACAGAGACATATCTAGGCTATGTAAATAAACTCTTGCAGATGGGAAAGGGTCTAAATCACAAGAGTGGATCCTATTTGACCAAGTCAATAGCGTAGTCTAGATGCATTGAACCTCCTTGAGGGACAACATAGTTCTAGAAGGAGATTCTAAATGTGAAAGGAGATAAATTAATGAAGTGGTTTAGGGTTTTTCCAAGACTCCAATATTATAAAAGGAGGAGGAGAGCAACAAGGAAATTTTTTTTGAAGATCATTATTTCTGAAGTTTTGTCTGCTTAGACATCCCTTGTTGGGACTTCCTGTTTAGGAATCCCACCTCCTTCCTTGAGTAGCTCTTGGAGGAGAATTGTTCTAACTTGTCCACTATCAGGCTTGGGCCAAGCTTCACCTTACATTTACAACACTGCTCCTATTGTGGGTTGAGCTGTCCATGTGATTTTCAGCAAGTGGAGATCTAGATCTGCTCAGATTTAGATGATAGCAGTGGCTCTTCTCAGTGAGTGTGTCTTTTATCCTCCTAGAAGAGTTCATTTGTTGATTGTGCTTCAGATCTACACCTTGGAATTAGGCCATTCCATTCTCAGAGGCTACAACATTGTTTCCTTCCTAGGACAACATTATTTGCAGATCTATAGCTGCAGGGTGTTTTGCTTGCATTTTGGAGGAGAGATCTCCGGTGTTGGGATTATTCCTTTCACTGTGGTGATCCATAGATTGGCCAACCAATCTATGTTCTATTAATATCTGATATTTTACATGTACATGATTGAGTAATTTTCTGAATCATTCTGCAGACTTGCATTCTTAGATCTCAAATCTACTTCCGGTGCTTCATGTTTTGAGCAAAACCCTAAGGGGAATGTATAGATCAACCTTTCTTGTACATGGATATTTATTGGATCTAAATTTTTATGTACAGATATGATCTAGATCTGAATATTAAACAAATTTATACTTCATCCCTAAAAATAACGTTCTCATGGTTCTGCAGTCTTTTCTCATGTGTTGCAGCACTTCTTTTGGAGCCTTCCTTTATGAAAAGATAATTTGTTTTTCTTAGTCTAAATAATTTGAATCTTATTCTAAGTTTACATACTGATTTTAATGCATAAAATCAGCTAATCCCTTTAGAAAATCACACTTTAGAAGCTTTAGAAAATTCTGCATACTCTAAGTCATGGGAAATCGTGGTTTTTCTAGCCTAGTCGGGAATGGAGGAACTGTTTAACATAGAAAAACGCATTTGATTTTGCTGAAAATTTGCATGGACGTTCCATATAGCCTGAGCTAACATATCCCAGATCTGTTTCCCTGATTTTTATGGATATCGCTGAATACACTTATTTTAGGGCAAAAATCATCACTTTTCCCCACCCTTTTCCCCATAAAACGCTGTATAAAGTTGATGCTGTTATATTTATTAAAGGATATGCATTATAAAATCTGTTATGAGATTTTTTGATTCTTCATAACCAATATTTTGTCAAATATTTCTTAATTTCCATATTTGGAACATTACAGTGGTATCAGAGCAAGATCTTTGGCTCAGCCTGTGGCTTCCAGCCAAAGTACTCTACAAAAAGGAGCGAGGTCATAATGATTAAGAATATGGTTGTAATATCATAAGCTTTCAGATATAAGAAGAACCTCTCCAAGGAGGTTGAACAAGAAGAAGAAAGGAGAAGCAGTGAAACTCCTAGGAAGTTTCAAGAGCAGAAAGATCTTCCGATCAGATCTACAAGATCTATACATGAGGAAAATTATGAATCCTCATCTCATGGATATTTTCACTCATCCATATCACCAAATATTTAGCGTTCTGTTTGTGATTTATTCATGAAGAGGAAGAAAGGAGGTGTACCCAAGAAGGAGAATCTTAGAGAGTATTTGAAAGAGTATGAAGATCAATCCAAGGAGTTCAAAGATAACTTGAACTTCCAAGGGTTCTGCAAGATCAAGGAGAACAAAGGCACAAATTAGGATCATCATGGTAAGGGTAGATTCTATCTATCTATCTTTGATGGATCACCTAAATTTCCAGTAAGGGTTTGGGTGAAGGAGCTAGACAACTTTGTGCAACAACATCAAGTTTTAGAGATTGAAGCCATCAAAGTAGCAGCGCTGCATTTTGAAGGTAAAGCATATGCTTGGTGGTTATTTGAGTCCTTTTCCTTGAAGAATGAAAATACACCTACTTATGCAATATTTATTGTAAGATTGATAGAGAGGTTTGATGAAGCTCCACGTGTAACATGTTTTGTTGACACTATCAAACCACATCAGACAAATAGTTTGCATGAGTTGGAAGGGTGTATGAATACAACTCCATTTCTGAAAACCATGGAAGAAGGTGTAAGCTTGTTTGACATCTTTCCAAGGGAAATATCTCCATTGGATGAAGGGCCTCCTTCTCAAAAAGAAGGCATGAATATTCCTCCTTCAATAGAGGGCCAATATCTAAGGTATCTTATTGAGGATGAGGCAACCTCAACTATTGAAGAGGAGGATGGGGAAAAAGGAGCTAATAATGCAGTCATGACAAGAGCACCTCAAGAATATCATGAAGAGGAGGATGGAGCACTTTCTCCAAGAAGAGAAACTCTTGCACTCTTGCAAGGAGTTCCAAAACATCTCACACATGGAGATCTTGATACAACACAAGAGCAACATGCATCATCATTGTCAAATGATGAAGTCTTAAAGATAGAAGGAGGAAGAGAGGAGGAAGAGCATCTCAAGAATAATAGCATATACCCTCCTCTATTTCAAGGGTCGGAAGACCAAAGAAGGCAAGAGAATCCATACAACAATGGTAGGGGAAAATCTGTCCACCTACATCCATATTCTTCTCTATTCCTTGATGCCTCTTTGCAAGGAGGCATTCCACCAGGAAGACCTCCTGATTGGAGGAAAAATATTGTGTTCTCTCAACTATGAGTAGCATTTGCATATTGGCTAATTAAGGAGCCTTGGGAGAAGCAAGCACAACGCTGAGGGTCTTTCATGACTTTAGAAAAGAGGTAAGAAATTTTCTGAATAGGACATTGTTATCTTCCATTCCTCCATCTGTGCTGAGAAATGAAAGATAAGAAATCTATGATGGTATGGATATGAGGATACATGGAAAAACCATATATTTGGGGAAACCCATGGTCTTCTCACTTACAAAAGAGATTTCTGAACATGACAAGAGGATCTTAATACTCTTGCATGCATGGGCCAAATTGAGGAAGTATTGGAGGACAAGAACTTTCCAAGGGGAAGTTGATTTCCACATGCTTCAATCTTGTCTTGAGCAAGATCAGCTGCAAGGGGGCCAGCAAAAGAAAGTTTATGGGACTCCAACATGTGACCTTGGAATCAAGTATGTCAAAGAGGAGAGTCATGACATGATAGGGGCTAAATTTCAGACATCTACAACGTTACCATTCTTGCGGAGCCTAGATCCTTATTGGGATTCTCAACTTTTGATGGAGTAAAAAAATGACCCTTTCACATGTGAGGTTCTTGATGGGAAGGTAATGGATGGGAGGTATAAGGTAGTTGGAGGAGTCATCTATTTCCATGATCAGATTTATTTGGTTAAAGGCTCCAAGCTCAAGGAGAAACTGCTGAATGCAACCTATGAGATCCTACTTTCCAAACCCACTGGCTTCATTGGAGCATATCATACTATCTTGGATGTGTTCATGTGGGATAATTTCAAAGAGGAGGTGCACTCTCATACGAAGAAGTGCATGGACAATTTGTTAGATGAGGAGGAACATAGGTCTTGGAAAGAATTATCATCTACACCTCCTTATTCATTGAGTGTGAGAGGAGGCTCATCCATGAGCAACCTTGTTGATTTTAAACAAGTGTATGACAAATATTATATTTCTGAATCTCATGATGTATACTTGTATTTTTCTAACACTCATTTGCAGGGCTTTGCTCCAAGAGGGAGCACTATTTATGATGGGCTTCATGGGCCACTTGAGGCCATGAGCTTTATTGATGTTGATCATCCTTTGGAGGATCTTGGAGGGGAGATACACTTTCCATGGTGTGAATCCTTTACACCAATCGCAAAGCACCTTCTCCAAGCATGCAAGAAGGACGGGGCAACAAGCAAGTGTTGGAGGAAACACTTGTCATCTTCTTTTCCATGGTAGTTGAGGGTAAAACTGTGCTGGTTGCACATGACGAGGCATATTCCTTCTCCCTTATCATATATGGTAGCTAGCATGATCTTAATCATGGTTCCACATGATGAATATGCTCTTATTCTTGGGAACATGGTTGGAGGAGAGGCACATTTGTGGAATGTGTCCTTGGGGAAAGGAGTTTCCCACATTCTTTTCACTACATGTTCTAGGGGGAGCATGGGAGACCATATGGCCACTATAGCACATTACTTGTCTCTTTATGATGTGGACCATATGATTGTATGTAGCACTTGGATCATGCCTCTCATGGGCATTTGGGAGGAGCTTCACTATGAGTTACCACGCTAGAAGGTAATTCATTTCATTTGGATGATAGCATGGAGGTGGAAGACCTTCATTGATGGTGAAATTCCCCGTTATGACCATCACTTCTATCTTGATGAGGCCATGGATCAACAAGAAGGTTTCCATATAGACCTTCCTTTACTTTATAATGAGAGCTATTTGGTTTATCTACCAAAGGCGACTTTGCACACTTGGGAGGAACCATTGGGAGATGAAATTATTGCAGAAAATTTGAAGCAATGGTGGAGACTATTGAAGGAGGAGGCCACAAGAAGAAGGGGGGAGATTTTGCAGCACCCTTGCAGTTTCTTGAGGAAAAGCAACATTTGGGAGGGGGAGACTATAATATTCCTAAATTAGATGCAGCTAATAGGAATATTAATTTTTCCTTGTTTATTTTGGATTTCATGTATTGATGAATAAATTGTAAAGGAGAACATGTAAAACTCCTAAAAATCAAGAATAAATCAATGCCTATGTGAACAGAGACATATCTGGGCTATGTAAATAAAATCTTGCAGGTGTGAAACGGTCTAAATCACAAGAGTGTATCCTATTTGACCAAGTCAAAAGCGCAGTCTAGATGCATTGAACCTCCTTGAGGGACAGTGTAGTTCTAGAAGGAGATTCTAAATGTGAAAGGAGCTAAACTAATGAAGTGGTTTAGGGTTTTTCCAAGAATCCAATATTATAAAAGGAGGAGGAGAGAAACAAGGAAAAGGTTGTTGAAGATCATTATTTCTGAAGGTCTTTCTGCTTAGACATCCCTTGTTGGGACTTCCTGTTCAGGAATCCCACCTCCTTCCTAGAGTAGCTCTTGGAGTAGAATTGTTATAACTTTTCCATTATCAGTCTTGGGCCAAGCATCACCTTACATTTATAGCACTGATCCTATTGTGGGTTGAGCTTTCCATGTGAGCTGCAACAAGTGGAGATCTAGATCTACTCAAATCTAGATGATAATAGTGGCTCTTCTCAGTGAGTGTGTCTTTTAACCTCCCGGAAGAGTTCATTTGCTGATTGTGCTTCATATCTACACCTTGGGATCAGGCCATTCCATTATTAGAGGCTAAAATTTTGTTTCCTTCCCTGGACAACGTTATTTGCAGATCTACAGTTGTAGGGTGTTTTTCCTGCATTTTGGAGGAGAGATCTCCGGTGTTGGGATTCTTCCTTTCACTGTGGTGATCCATAGATTAGAAAAAAAATATATGTTCTGTTCAGATATGATATTCTACATGTACATGATTCAGTAATTTTCTAAATCATTCTGGAGATCTGCATTCTTAGATCTCAGATCTACTTTTGGTGCTTCATGTTTTGAGCAAAACCCCAAGGGGAATGTATAGATCAGCCTTTCTTGTACATGGATCTGTATTGGATCTAAATTTTTATGTAAATATCTGATCTATATCTGAATATTAATTAAATTTCTGCTTCATCCCTAAAAATAACGCGGTCATGGTTCTGCAATCTTTTCTCATGTGTTGCATCACTTCTTTTGGAGCCTTCCTTTATGAAAAGATCTATTTTTCTTAGTCTAAATAATTTGAATCTTATTATAAGTTTCCATACTGATTTTCATGCATAAAATCAGCTAATCCCTTCATAAAATCACACTTTAGAAGCTTCAGAAAATTTTGCATACTCTAAGTCATGGGAAATTAGGGTTTTTTAGCCTAGTCGGGAATGGAGGAACTGTTTAACATAGAAAAACGCATTTTTTTTTGCTGAAATTTTTAATGGAGGTTCCATATATCCTAATCTAACATATACTAGAGTCGTTTCCCTTATTTTTACTCATATCTCTGAATACACTCATTTTAGGGCCAAAATCATCATTTTTCCCCACCTTTTTTCCCATAAAACGCTGTATAAAGTTGTTGCTGTTGTATGTATTGAAGGATATGCATTATAAAATATGTTATGAGATTTTTTTATGCTTAACAACTAGTTTTTTGTCAAATATTTCTTAATTTCTAGATTTGGAACATTGCAGTGGTATCAGAGCAAGATCTTTGGCTCAGCTTGTGGCTTCCAGTCAAAGTGCTGTACAGCAAGGAGAAATGTCAGAATTATGAATAATATGGTTTTACTCTAATCAGCTTTCATATCTAAGAAGAACCTCTCCAAGGAGGTTGAGCTAGAAGAAGAAAGGAGAAGCAGTGAAACTCCTAGGAAGTTTCAAGAGTAGAAAGATCTTCTGATTAGATCTACAAGATCTATACATGAGGAAAATTCTGAATCCTCATCTCATGGATATGTGCACTCATCCATATCACCAAATCTTCAGCATTATGTCTGTGATTTCTTCATGAAGAGGAAGAAAGGAGGTGTACCCAAGAAGGAGACTCTTAGAGAGTATTTGCAGGAGTATGAAGATCAATACAAGGAGTTCAATGATAACTTGAACTTCCAAGGGTTCTGCAAGATCAAGGAGAAAAAAGGCACAAAGGAGGATCAGCATGGTAAGGGTAGATTCTATCTATCTATCTTTGATAGATCACCTAAATGTCCAGTAAGGGTTTGGGTGAAGGAGCTAGACAACTTTGTGCAATAACATCAAGTTTCAGAGATTGAAGCCATCAAAGTAGCAGCGCTACATTTTGAAGGTAAAACATATGCTTGGTGGTTATTTGAGTCTTTTTCCTTGAAAAATGAAAATACACCTACTTATGCAAGATTTATTGTAAGATTTATAGAGAGGTTTGATGGATCTCCATGTGTAACACGTTTTGTTGACACTATCAAACCACATCAGACAAATATTTTGCATGAGTTGGAAGGGTCTATTAATCCAAATCCATTTCTGAAAACCATGCAAGAAGGTGTAAGCTTTTTTGACACCTTGACAAGGGAAAGATCTCCATTGGATGAAGGGCTTCCTTCTCAAAAAGAAGGCATGAAGATTCCTCCTTCAATAGAGGGCCAAGATCCAAGGTCTCTTATTGAGGATGAGGCAACTTCAACTATTGAAGAGGAGGATGGGGAAAAAGGAGCTAATAACACATTCATGACAAGAGCACCTCAAGAATCTCATGAAGAGGAGGATGGAGCACTTGCTCCAAGAAGAGAAACTCTTGCACTCTTCCAAGGAGTTCCAAAAGATCTCACACATGGAGATTGTTGGGCCGTTAATATGCCATTATTATTATCACTTTTGAACACTTATTCCACCCATTTCTACCATTCTTCATCACGTCATTTATTATAATTTATTATTTAAATCCATTTTATAATGATTTATGCTCTTATGAATGAATATTATTTATTCTCCTTTATTTCTAATAAATTGATGATTATGTATGATTTTATCAAAGATAGTTTTAATAAATCAGTTGTAACATTATTCACCATTTTTAGCCTCCAAGATAATTTCCAGATTGAAGATTTGATCATTAAAAGTGCCAACTCAAAAATGCGCTGGAATAAGGAGTGACAGTTTTGCGGTTGAGATTCTGAGCAAATGAAGACGAATCTGGAAAATCCGGAACATGGGTTTTGTTCAGAACGGACCCAATTAACTTTAACAAAGAACGGTTTTCCCAAATTCGGCTTGTACTGAGAGAAACACAGGGTTTTTTGAGCACGATTTTCTCAGATCTGTGGTTGCGGCCGTCCTCCAAATCTCAGCTACAAAGCCAAATTCGACTTGCTGTTGTTGAAAGAGGGATGTAAATCTATTTTATTGTTGATCAATTGGTTGGAAGAAATTCAATATTATTATTAGAGATCCTATTTACTATTTAATTTCTCCACCTTCTGATTATAAAAGGAGAAGCATGTATTGTGTATGGGAGGATGGAGAGACTTTTCTTATTGTAATTTGCAGAATTGTGCATCGGCTCTTGTTAAGAGAGTGTGAGCTGTTTGTAAACATTATTAATGCCTGATTAATAAAGGAGTTCACTGTTGTTCCATTTCTCAAGCGCTGGAGTAAAGCACAACAACGCTTCACCGGTGGTTGAGGGCCCGGCCCTGGTGGAGCGATCTGCTGTTTGTATTTCTGTTAGTTTATTTCTGTTGTGTGAAGTTCGTTTATTACAATTAAAGAATTGAGTTATTGCTAATTGGATCAAATACAGAGTCATTGTTATTCCATTCTTTACAAGAAGCATGATTCATGATTCAATTGTTATAAAATGTTGTTTTTCTGTATTTAATTCCAGTTGTTGTTCCTTTTGTTTATGAATTACGATAGTTGATTGTTGCGTGGCTGTCGACAGGATTAAAGAGTAGAAATCTAGTTTGCTTGGTTATGAATTGAATTCACTGTTTATTTTACGCTGCTATTCAATTCCCGTTCATTGCTTTTAGATTGTTGTTCCTTTCCAGTTTGCGTTTTAGATTTCATTTCCTTTGAGTTGTTTTCACTTGCTTTGAGATCTCTAAACTGTAGAGGGTAGAGCTAATCATTCCAGGTCCCCAGATTTGGTCATCTCACATCGATTTCTAGGGGAAAGAGTCATTACTACTGCATCCCTAATCGATGTCTAGCAAGGTTGCTGTAGTGTAGTCTTTACATTTCTGTCATTTGTAATTAGATTTCTTTTCAAGCATATTTCTTTTCAAGCATTTATTATTTCTGCATTTGTATTTCTATACTACATCTTCACAAACATTACTCTTGAGTAAATAGCCGCCTCAGACTGAGTACACTCTTGAAACAAAAAGTCGTCCCCGGGTTGACAATTAATGTGAGGTAATTAGGAGTTACAAAGACACCTTTTTATCGCTCCACATTTTGGCGCCGTTGCCGGGGAGAGTGTAGCCATTTCTAAAGAGTAGTGTGAATCTGATGAGTGCCTGCTAGGGAAGAGTTGGATCTTAAAAATGGAAGGTAAGAACCTACGTGCGGAGCATGTAAAAGCCCTGCTCCACTGTCCGCTTTCCTAACAGATTTGTTGTTTCTTTGTTGGGTAGAAATAGATGTTTGAATTTTTGTGTGAGTGACTAGGGAAAAAATAGAAATTTTGAAAAATAAATCACATGATTTCATTCAAGTGGTGATGTAAGCACCACCCATTTCACTAACCGATTGACAGGAATATTTGAAGAAGGAGCCTCGAAGAAACACATGAAGAACATCTTATATTATGGTAAGAAATGGCTCACGTTTCTACTTTTGAATTTCCTATCAAAGATCTAGGAGGAGTGACACAAATGCACATAATTCCCCCATCTTTACCAAATTTTCATGGTTTAGCAAATGAAGATCCAGATACATTCTTATTTGAGTTCGAAATACTTTGTAGAGGATATGATTATTGTACTAATGATCAAAGATTGAAAGTGTTTCCTCTTACTCTAAAAGGAGCAGCGCTCCGATGGTTCATGAGCCTAGGTGGGAATTGCATCCAATCATGGGAGGACATGAAGAACATATTCTTGAAGAAGTACCAAGACTATTGCAAATCCAATGAAGATATTTTCGGTATGATACAAGGGGAAGATGAAAGTTTGGAAGACTATGTAAATCGATTTCATTATAACCTTCAAAAATCAAAGCATAAGCATTTGGAAAAAGAGATCTTAAAAACACTCCTTCTTAAAGGAATCAAAGATGAATTTTTAGAACTCTTAAATCTGATAGGAAAAGGTGATATTTTTCAGTTATCATATGATGATGTTTGTGAGTTGTGCATAAGGTATTCAAGAGGAATCTCCAAGGCTGGTAAGAATTCTAGAGATGTTTGTTCTTTCTTTTCCAAATCTCCTACAAGAATAGGAGACATAAGAGCTGAAATCAATGATTTATTTGAAAATTTTAAAGTTGATTTTATTAGCTCTCTAAGCTCAAAATTGGACGTTTTGCAGGTTCATAAAAATGAAGAATTTGATGAAGTGTTTTTCTCTCATGACCGAAAGGAGCAGCCCATAGATACTCACTCTTCCTTATCTAGGATGGAAGTAGCATATCAAAGAGATAAGGAAGCTACAACAAGGTCAACAAGTATGGTTCAAAACACTTCTTCTCCATTCTCTTACTTGCATAATCCATTATGGAATACTCATGTTCTAGGGAAGCCATGTCAATTTCAATATAACCACCAATCTTATCTACAAGTTTGGCATGGTTCACCTTATGATTGCATGACTACTCTCCCTCATCTTGTAGCACAAGCACATTCTCCATATTCTCCACTAGCTCTTCCACAATATCTTCCTTGCCCATCAAAACCATTCACACAACCCAATCAACCACATCATCAAAATGCTCCATTCCTTACACATTTTCCTGCTCAACTAATTCCACACCCACACCACAATAAACCAGTACAACATGCTTACAATGTTGAACTACCAAATTTAGCCACCCTTCCCACCCATTCTATCTCACATGCGCCATTAGAGAAAACTTACAATGAGATTCAGAATGTTTCAAATTCAAAAATGTAGAAGCTATGGAAGCAAATGAGGTTTCTTCTAGGTTGCACCAACAAACCATTTTAAAAGCTCAAGAACTTCATGGTATGATGGGAAATCAAGAAAGTAACGGATATATTGAAGATTGGTTTCACTCCATCACATGTTTGCATCATCACTCTATGCTTCAACAATTTTTGATACCATTTTTTCAAGGGAAGTTGGCTTCTCATACCCTAATTTTCATTAATATGCAATTTTCAAATTTGGGTATGTGTATACATGAAGCCTTATTTCGAAAATGGCTCCACTAGAAGTACTCATATACGTAGTCATATTCATTTTTCAAATCAAAATAGGTTAGTATAAAACATAAAATAAATAAGGGAATAAATAAATGCATTTTGTTTTTTATGTAAAACTAGTTTTTTTTTGTTGCAACATGCTATGCAAATCAATATTGGTGATAATTTTTTAATTCATTTGTGTATGTAGATGACTTATAATGGAAATAATAGCTCTACAAACACTCATATTTATTTTTTATCACCAATTTGAAAAAATGCTTGAATATCATTTTTTTGGCTTGCGGGCTTGATGAACTTTCTGGAAAAACAGTCGGGACAGTCATGTTTTGAGGGACCCAAAATGAATATTTTTAAAACCTGTTTCTACCCTAGGTAGCCCTTGATGTCTAATTTCTAACCCAATTTGAATCAGTCAATTTGGATTTGAAACGAAAAAGTTAGAACCAAAACATTGACCGGATGTCTAGCGGGCAGCTCAAGAACAGAGTTGGGACAGTCAGTTTTTTGAGGCCTAAATGAATGAATTTCTAAAACCTGTTTCTATGGTAGATTCCCCTATGAATCTAGTTTCCAATGCAATTGGAATCACTCATTTTTGATATCGTATGGAGAAGTTATGATCAAAATACTGACTGTCTATCGTAAATCAACACCCTTAAAACTCTGTTTTTCCGGATGTTCCTTACAGTATTTCACCTATCAATTCTTCTTTTCTTCAAAACATGTTTCTATTGGAGATAAATAAATGAATATACTTTCATTTCCAATTTGAATCATTCGAATCCGACATCAAACGAAGAATCTATGCTTAAAACATTCACTGTTGTTCTAAATGGGGTAAGCGAAAATGACTCTGTTATGCAGGTTGTTCTAAGTAAAATTGACATATCATATCATTGAATTTTTAAAACCTGTTGCTATTGGAGATTAACCTTTGAATTAGCTCTCATTTGGCTTTGGAATCACCCAATTTGGACGAAAAACAAAGAAGTTGTGACTAAAACACTGCAGGTTAGCATGATTGGCCACTGCTCTCCCGCAGGTAACAAATAAATTTTACTTTGTTATTTTCTCCGTGGATTTGTTCTACAGAGTAACTACTTGTTAGTTTTTTTGCATAATTCTTGGATTAGGGGAGCCCGCGCACCTCTCTTTCTCCATGATTTAATGTTTTCTTGTAGGTAGACACTCGTTTTTTGCAGGTCTTGGGAAAATAAAGAAGGTCAATTTATGGACGAGTGATTTTTGAAAGAAATTTTATGAAACAAAGGAATTTCATCTAACTCATTACCCAACGGATTCGTAATAGAAGAAATGAAGAATTGATTTCAATTTGAAGATTCATGTCTTATCACTACTGCCAAAACATTTTTCAAAGAGATCATTTTTTTTTTGACATAACATCATAGTTGTTGTAACTTAATTTATTTATTTACATACTGTTTTTGTTGTTTTTTTCTAATTTCTCTTATATTTTGTGTTTCAGGTATTGCTTCATTCAAAGTGTAACTCATCCTCAGCATCAATACCGTGAACAGCTAATTTGCTTTTTTGCATGTTTGCATTGTATGACTGTCCATTTTGTTGTTCCTTTTCCAAAGGAACGGCATTTGCGTTTTTGCTGTTCCTTTTCTAAAGGAACAACACTTTTAGTTTTTGCTGTTCCTTTTTCCAAAGGAACGACATTTGCATTTTCACACTTTTTTTGTCTGTATTTTTTCTTTTTGGTGTGCATTTCCTTTGTTGTTCCCTACAAGGAACAACACTCTTTTTGAGTGTTCTTGCTGTTCCTTCAAAAGAGCAACACTTTGAGATTATTTTCGAGAGCAACCCTTCCTTCCTCTTGTGGGATTATTCCTAGTTCATCTCAACCACATTTTACTGATTCCCTTTCATGGCATGAAGTACACTACTTTTATGAGGACAAGAATTATGGATTCTATTGAGGCAAGTTAATATCATTCATGTTATGATCTTTAACAGGACAACTCCTTGATGATAGATTATTTTCAAAAGCGACACAATTATTTATATACTACTTTACTACATTGTTTTCTGTTGAACATGATATTGATTGATCATCTTAATACCATGCTGGTTCCACCCTTCTGGATCATAATCTTCTCTGTCTGTAATAAATGAGATTATGGGTATATTTTTCTATTGACATGTTCAACTTCTTCCACCATCCCTGCTCTTAAGGAGTACTGAGCCTCCCTCTTTTTATCATAAAAATGTGTAATAATAACAAAATTTTGTTCGTAGATGGAGGATAGGGGGTCTCATTACGAGCCAGCCTACCATGTTCATAAGGCTGTAACAAAGTGACATTCCCATTATGGCCACCACACCAGGGTTATGATCCATTGGATAACCCAATTATCCTTGGAACATGAGGTCTCATCACGAGCCGGCCTGATCACTTTTGCTACATCCCAGTGAATGGCAGTGTGGTTATCTGGTTACCACGCCAGCACACTGGTCTCTTCTGTAAGAACAGCACTGAAACTCTCTAGTTATAAATTGAGGATTCCGGCTCATATGGGTTAAAAAGCAACCCTGCCGAGGCTATGGACGCCTGCTGGCAGCAGCGGCTCTGCTTATGGTATTGAAGTTATATCTTATCGTCAATTATTATTATAATACCCTTTTCTTATTTTTTTCTTTTTATCAGAGAAGTTATTTCCTTAACTTTTTCCCTGTTTTGAACCTTTATGCATGAGAAATTGTTTTCAGATCAATCACATCATTTTCAGCTAGAATGTTGTCAGTTAAGCATCTTTTTAGCATATTGTCGTCCTTTTTCGTTTTGCATAAACTATCATCAATCCAAAGCGTCCTATCTCTTATTCATAACTATCTTTACACACTCTGCTCTCATTATAATCATAACTCTCGTTGTCCTATCATTGATATGTGTACTCTGCTTCATTTACTGATATATTGTTCATTCCCGTGCCTTTCCGTCAGCATAACACCTCTCATATGCTTTATGGTCATGGAATTCCTTTTCCAATTGGAGGGGGGAATGTATGCATTATGGGATTGCATGCGATATGATTACTGCACTCTGCCATCACTTGTTGATTTGCCAAAATATTAGTATTGCATGTATACATAAGTTTTTCTGATTGAAATTTTTGCATGCATCTTATCTATTGTTTACACTATGGATTCAAGAACATTGTATGCCAAATAGTGCTTTGTTTACAGGAAAACAACAAGTATGGGCAGAATTCTATTCACAGCTTGACTACAGTATTGCAACTAACAGAAGAGGCTCGAGCAACTCGCGAACGTGAACAATTCTTCAACCATGATGTGCTCACCTGGATTCCACCTTTTGTATCACTTTCAGCACCAACTCTGCCTACATCAGCTTCAACAACTGCCAGTCCATATATGTCATTCCACATTTTTGGAGGTAAAACTTGAGGTAAAATAGCATAATTTTCTGATTTATTACAAATTTAGGAGAATTTCATGAAAATCCATTTTGAGCATTATTTATCATCCTTCATTCCACATCTTTACCACTTTCCCTTTTTCAGCAGCATATCATTTTCAAGTATGGGGGAGTGTTCCTTTCATTCATTTCTTTCTTATGACCATGTTATTCATCTTCTTTATCATCCATTGCTATTCTTATTCACTCTCAACACCTCCCTTATTCCATGTTGTTTTACACCAAGCATAGAATTCAACAGCTGGTAGCAACCACCTCAATTTTTTTCTAGCATCGCATGAGGGCATGCTAATTTTTTAGAGAGGGGGAGGAATTGCTATGCATGATGGATGTTTTCAATTTTCTTTCTCATTTAAGGCATACAATTTCATTGTTACACAATGCAGAAATTGATTTCCATAATATTTTTAAAAAACCATGAACTCAATTCTTGTGATTTCTGGAAAACACAGACGTATCAGTAATACAAACCCAGATAATTTCAAGATAAATTGGTTCATAAAATTTCGGAAATCATGCACTCTCACCTACAGCCATTTTTTTTATATCTCATGATCCGTGCATGAAAACGATCTGATTTTTGGATCATAAAGGCATTCATATATTATAAATTTTTGGTTTGTAGTTTTTGAGAAAATGGTTAATGAAGTTTGTTGTTACTTATATCATATTTTGCTGCAACTTCATACATATAGTTGAATGTCAATGTAAAAATTGTTATGCCTTCATCAAGATTACTAAAAGTGAATATTCATTAAATAAGGAAGAATTCATTTGTTCTATCCATTTCATGAGCTGAGATGGACATATTTTTTATTGCTTGGTTAACACATGGGTTTTTGTCTTTGGGTTGCATGAGGACATGCAATATATTCAGGTTTTCGTTGCATGAGGACATGCAACATATTGAGTGTGGGGGTATGTTGGGCCGTTAATATGCCATTATTATTATCACTTTTGAACACTTATTCCACCCATTTCTACTATTCTTCATCATGTCATTTATTATAATTTATTATATAAATCCATTTTATGATGATTTATGCTTCTATGAATGAAAATTATTTATTCTCCTTTATTTCTAATAAATTGATGATTATGCATGATTTTATCAATGATAGTTTTAATAAATCAGTTGTAACATTATTCACCATTTTTAGCCTCCAAGATAATTTCCAGATTGAAGATTTGATCATTAAAAGTGCCAACTCAGAAATGCGCTGGAATAAGGAGTGACAGTTTTGCAGTTGAGATTCTGAGCAAATGAAGATGAATCTGGAAAATATGGAACATGGGTTTTGTCCAGAACGGACCCAATTAACTTTAGTGAAGAACGGTTTGCCCAAATTCGGCCTGTGTTGAGAGATTCGCAGAGTTCTTTAAGCACGATTTTCTCAGTTCTGTTGTTGCGGCCGTCCTCCAAATCTCAGCTACAAAGCCAAATTCGACTTGTTGTTGTTGAAAGATGGATGTAAATCTATTTTCTTGTTGATCAATTGGTTGGAAGAAATCCAATATTGTTATGGGAGATTGTATTTACTATTCAATTTCTCCTCCTTCTGATTATAAAAGGAGAACATGTATTGTGTATTGGGGGGTGGAGAGACTTTTCTTATTGTAATTTGCAGAATTGTGCATCGGCTCTTGTTAAGAGAGTGTGAGCTGTTTGTAAACATTATTAATGCCTGATTAATAAAGGAGTTCACTGTTGTTCCATTTCTCAAGCGTTGGAGTAAAGCACAGCAACGCTTCACCGGTGGTTGAGGGCCCGGCCCTGGTGGAGCGATCTGCTGTTTGTATTTCTATTAGTTTATTTCTGTTGTGTGAAGTTCGTTTATTACAATTAAAGAATTGAGTTATTGCTAATTGGATCAAATACATAGTCATTGTTATTCCATTCTTTACAAGAAGCATGATTCATGATTCAATTGTTATAAAATGTTGTTTTTCTGTATCTAATTCCAGTTGTTGTTCCTTTTGTTTATGAATTACGATAGTTGATTGTTGCGTGGCTGTCAACAGGATTAAAGAGTAGAAATCTAGTTTGTTTGGTTATGAATTGAATTCACTGTTTATTTTACGCTGCTATTCAATTCCTGTTCATTGCTTTTAGATTGTTGTTCCTTTCCAGTTTGCGTTTTATATTTCATTTCCTTTGAGTTGTTTTCACTTGCTTTGAGATCTCTAAACTGTAGAGGGCAGAGCTAATCATTCCAGGTCCCCAGATTTGGTCATCTCACATCGATTTCTAGGGGAAAGAGTTATTACTATTGCATCCCTAATCGATGTCTAGCAAGGTTGTTGTAGTGTAGTCTTTACATTCTGTCATTTGTAATTAGATTTCTTTTCAAGCAGATTTCTTTTCAAGCATTTATTATTTCTGCATTTGTATTTCTATACTACATCTTCACAAACATTACTCTTGAGTAAATAGCCGCCTCAGACTGAATACACTCTTGAAATAAAAAGTCGTCCCTGGGTTGACAATTAATGTGAGGTAATTAGGAGTTACAAAGACACCTTTTTATCGCTCCACAGAGATCTTGATACAACACAAGAGAAACATGCATCATCATTGCCAAATGATGAAGTCTTGAAGATAGAAGGAGGAAGAGAGGAGTAAGAGCATCTCAATAAGAAGAGCATATACCCTTCTCTGTTTCAAGGGTTGGAAGACCAAACAAGGCAAGAGAATCCATGTAGCAATGGTGGGGGAAAATCTGTCCACCTACATCCACATTCTTCTCTATGTCTTGATGCCTCTTTGCAAGGAGGCATTCCACTAGGAAGACCTCCTGATTGGAGGAAAACTAAAGTGTTCTCTAAACTATGGGTAGCATTTGCATACTTGGCTAATGAAGGAGCCTTGGGAGAAGCAAGCACAGCACTGAGGATCTTTCATGAATTCAGAAAAGAGGTAAGCAATTTTCTGAATAGGACATTGTTATCTTCCATTCCTTCATCTATGCTGAGAAATGAAAGATCAGAAATCTATGATGGTATGGATACGAGGATACATGGAAAGACCATATATTTGGGGCAGCCCACGGTCTTCTCACTTACAAAAGAGATTTCTAAACATGATGAGAGGATCTTAATACTCTTGCATGCATGGGCCAAATTGAGAAAGTATTGGAGGGCAAGAACTTTCCAAGGGGAAGTTGATTTCCACATGCTTCAATCTTCTCTTGAGTAAGATCAACTGCAACAAAAGCAGCAAAAGAAAGTTTATGGGACCCCATCTTGTGACCTTGGCATCAAGTATGTCAAAGAGGAGAGTCATGACATAATAGGGGCTGCATTTCAGACATCTACAACGTTATCATTCTTGGGGAGCCTAGATCCTTATTGGGATTCTCAACTTTTGATGGAGTACAAAAAGGACCCTTTCACATGTGAGGTTCTTGATGGGAAGGTAATGGATGGGAGGTATAAGGTAGTTGGAGGAGTCATATGTTTCCATGATCAGATTTATTTGGTTAAAGGCTCCAAGCTCAAGGAGAAACTGCTGAATGCAACCTATGAGATCCTTCTTTCCAAACCCACTGGCTTCATTGGAGCATAGCATACTATCTTGGATGGATTCATGTGGGATAATTTCAAAGAGGAGGTGCACTCTCATATGAAGAAGTGCATGGACCATTTTTTAGATGAGGAGGAACATATATCTTGGGAATAATTATCATCTACACCTCCTTATTCATTTAGTGTGAGAGGAGGCTCATCCATGAGCAACCTTGCTGATTTTAAACAAGTGTATGACAAACTATATCATATTTCTGAATCTCATGATGTATACTTGTATTTTTCTAACACTCATTTGTAGGGCTTTTCTCCAAGAGGGAGCACTATTTATGATGGGCTTCATGGGCCACTTGAGGCCATGAAATTTATTTATGGTGATCATCCTTTGGAGGATCTTGGAGGGGAGATACACTTTCCATGGTGTGAATCCTTTACACCAATCACAAAGCACCTTCTCCAAGCATGCGAGAAGGATGGGGCAGCAAGCAAGTGTTGGAGGAAATACTTGTCATCTTCTATTCCATGGTAGTTGAGGGTAAAATTGCGCTAGTTGCACATGAGGAGGCATCTTCCTTCTCCCTTATCATATATGGTAGCTAGCATGATATTAATCATGATTCCACATGCTGAAGATGTTCTTATTCTTGGGAACATGGTTGGAGGAGAGACGCATTTGTGTAATGTGTCACTGGGGAAAGGAGTTTCCCACATTCTTTGCACTACATGTTCTAGTGGGAGCATGGGAGACCATATGGCAACTATAACACATTACTTGTCTCTTTATGATGTGGACCATATGATTGTATGTAGCACTTGGAGCATGCCTCTCATGGGCATTTGGGAGGAGCTTCACTATGAGTTACCACGCTGGAAGGTAATTCATTTCATTTGGATGATAGCATGGAGGTGGAAGACCTTCATTGATGGTGAAATTCCCCGTTATGACCATCACTTCTATCTTGATGAGGCCATGGATCAGCAAGAAGGTTTCCATATAGACCTTCCTTTATTTCATAATGAGATCTGTTTGGTTTATCTACCAAAGGCCACTTTGCACACTTGGGAGGAACCATTGGGAGATGGAATTATTACAGAAAATTTGAAGCAATGGTGGAGACTATTGAAGGATGAGGCCAAAAGAAGAAGGGGGGAGATTTTGCAGTACCCTTTCAGTTGCTTGAGGAGAAGCAACATTTGGGAGGGGGAGAATGTAATATTCCTAAATTATTTGTAGCTAATAGGAATATTAATTTTGCCTTGTTTATTTTGCATTTCATGTATTGATGAATAAATTGTAAAGGAGAACATGTAAAACTCCTGAAAATCAAGAATAAATCAATGCCTATGTGAACAAAGACATATCTGGGCTATGAAAATAAACTCTTGCAGGTGTGAAACAGTCTAAATCACAAGAGTGGATCCTATTTGACCAAGTCAACAACGCAATCTAGATGCATTGAACCTCCTTGAGGGACAGTGCAGTTCTAGAAGGAGATTCTAAATGTGAAAGGAGCTAAACTAATGAAGTGGTTTAGGGTTTTGCCAAGACTCCAATATTATAAAAGGAGGAGGAAAGAAACAAGGAAAAGGTTGTTGAAGATCATTATTTCTGAAGGTCTATCTGCTAGACATCCCTTGTTGGGACTTCCTGTTTAGGAATCCTACCTCCTTCCTTGAGTAGCGCTGAGAGGAGAATTTTTCTAACTTGTCCACTATCAGGCTTGGGCCAAGCTTCACCTTACATTTATAGCACTGCTCCTATTGTGGGTTGAGCTATCCATGTGAGCTGCAGCAAGTGGAGATCTAAATCTTCTCAGATCTAGAAGATAGCAGTGGCTCTTCTTAGTGAGTGTGTCTTTTAACCTCCTGGAAGAGTTCATTTTTTGATTGTGCTTCAAATCTACACCTTGAAATTAGGCCATTCCATTCTCAGACGCTATAGCGCTATTTCCTTCCCTGGACAACGTTATTTGAAGATCTACAGCTGCAGGGTGTTTTGCCTGCATTTTTGAGGAGAAATATCCGGTGTTGGGATTCTTCCTTTCACTGTGGTGATCCATAGATTGGCCAACCAATCTATGTTCTATTAATATCTGATATTTTACATGTACTTGATTTAGTAATTTTCTGAATCATTTTACATATCTGCATTCTTAGATCTCAGATCTACTTCCGTTGCTTCATATTTTGAGCAAAACCCCAAGGGGAATGTATAGATCAGCCTTTATGTACATGGATCTGTATTGCATCTAAATTTTTATGTATAGATATTATATAGATCTGAATATTAAATAAATTTCTACTTCAGCCCTAAAAATAATGTTGTCATGGTTCTGCATTCTTTTCTCATGTGTTGCAGCACTTCTTTTGGAGCCTTCCTTTATGAAAAGATTTGTTTTTTCTTAGTCTAAATCATTTTAATATTATTATAGGTTTCCATACTGATTTTAATGAATAAAATCAGCTAATACCTTTAGAAAATCACGATTTAGAAGCTTCAGAAAATTTTGCATACTCTAAGTCATGGGAAATCAGGGTTTTTCTAGCCTAGTCGGGAATGGAGGAACTGTTTAACATAGAAAAACACATTTTTTTTTCCTAAAATTTTGCATGGAGGTTCCATATAGCCTGAGATAACATATCCCATAGCCATTTCCGTTATTTTTACGCAGATCTTTCAATACACTCATTTTATGGCCAAAATCATCACTTTTCCCCACCTTTTTGCCCATAAAATGTTGTATAAAGTTGCTTCTGTTGTATTTATTGAAAGATATGAATTATAAAATCTGATATGAGATTTTTTTATGCTTCATAACCAATATTTTGTCAAATATTTCTTAATTTCCAGATTTGGAACATTACATTTAGTTTGACTTAAGAGAGCCATATCCTTGTTATTGATTCTTTACTCCCTCGGTTGGTTATCTCTTCCAATCATATGGAGAATTTTTTTATGCCTCCTGCATGAATAAATTATATAAAGATATCATATGATGCCATATAGTTACATTTGAGTTGTGATTTTGTTCAAGGGAAGTAAACCTGAGTCGACCTTTCTACGGTGTCTCTTGACTCATTTTTCAGTCGGCCATACCTAGTATGTTAGATTTATGTTTTATCACATCATCTATTTGGTCCATTGCTCGTGCTAGTTAAGAAGGTCTCCATTGACTTCTTGCTAGTGGGTTTTCTCTTATCGAATTCGAAAAATTTCTCTAAAAGTAAGCCTAAATCTGCACCCTGGCCCTAATTCCATTATTGATAGGTGACCTTGTGCTCAACATCGATCTAAATTATGGGTCTTTAAATGAGTGTTTTCCCTTGTGTTTGACATAAGCTTTCATTATCACACATTGGGATTCGTGTAGTACCTTGGTTTCCATTTGAACCTATTGCTGGATTCCTCGCCTCTATGTCAACTTTCATTATTGGTTGGTTCAAAGGGTTTATGTCGTGCGCTAGCCACATTTTTTGTATGCTGGAAATGTACTTCGGGTTGGTTACTTCATCTTTATTCATTTGATTCCTTCCAAATTATTGGCCTGCGGGTTACACTCATGTTGGATTGATTTGGGATGCCTTAATGCCTTCCTTCTAGCATATATTTTCCCATTGACTCCAAATCATTGCTCTGGGAACAAGGTCTAGAGTCCTTTTTCAGTACCTTAGGGTTTTCAATCATTAATGGCATACTCCTTTGCTATCGATAGTGAGAATACATCAATGTCTCATGATTGGTATATTCTCTCAAGTGTTCGACTTCAGCTCATTTATTCACACTTTTTATATTGTAATGGGGTACCTTGACTCTCATCATCATTATCGATGAGTTGTATCATGCTTTTTAACGGTATACATCAATGACTAGTAATCAAACTATTTCTGATATGGTCAACTTCAGCTCATTTATTCCCATCGTGTAGAAATGTACCATAGTGGTCAGTGAAGACCTCGGGTTTACATCAACATTTTTTGGTTCATTTGACAACTCCTTTAGTTTTTTTCCAGTGACACCATCCACCTTATATGTTGTGGTTCATCAAAACAGTATCTTGTATGTTGGCACTCGAGTTGCGTGCAGTACCATTATTCCACTCTTTATGAGTTGGTACTTGGAGATTCATTTATGTGACTTCAGTGATCAGATATATATCTCGACATCATTGATTAGTTCTTCTATATGTGATACTATGACATGACCTTGATATGTAATTTTCAGGCTATTAAAAATGATCCACTATGTACTTCGTAGTTTCCTTTGCACTTGTATACATATTGGATTCGCTCCATACTTCATATGTGGACATGCTTTAATTTCATTTAGCATGGGTATGCCCACCTCAGACATGAGCTTACTTTCTAATCTCTTACATTGATTTTTGGCAGGCTGAAATCTGGTGAACTCCTCCCAAGTCCTTGCATGATTCTTCTTATACACTTAATATATTTCGGCCATCATGTACCCCTTCTGACCTCATATATAAGGGGGCATATGTTATAGCATAATTTTCCACCTATGTATACTTGATGCAATGAGTTATGGCCTTGAGCAACCATTTCCCTTCAGACTTGGTCCTTTATCTAAAAAACATTATTTTAAATTCCATATGCGACTCTTCCCTATCAAAAGTGCATGCACATGCGTTTCTAGCTATACCCAACCTACACATATAAGTTGAAATATTAAAAAAATATAAAATCCCTATTGTCTGGGCGAGGTTTATAGGTTATATTGGAAACCTACCTATAGTAGCCTGTGGCCTAACTGTATACCAATTGAAACAATTGTTTTGGAGTGGAATAAATACACCTCATGAGAAGGCATAAGGAGAGGAGAGAGATAGGTATCGATATTATAGCCATATAGTCCCTGATCAAGTCTGATTTATTCCTGTGCCTCCTGCAATCCCAAATTGTGGAAACCCTTTTTCCCTCACATATATGTTCATTCCTCTTATATGACATCCATGTTTATGCTTTTGGAAGGAGATTGTTGAGGCTTGGGCTGGATGTATCTAGAGGATGGTTTTGCTTGGAGCTGTGGATGAATTAGGTGGTATTCATCAACACTTATCTGCATTCATCAATAAAGAAGCTTTTTCCCATTATTGATGTTCATGATCTTAATGCTTTAGACAAGATCTGATCCTATTATGAAAGATTTTATGTTTTTACGCTTATATGCTTATATGATCTAACACTAACATCTTGAATATGATTTCAGTTATTACTAGTATATGTGTTTTTCTTGAGTGAGTTGCAGGTTTTGGATCATTAGGAGAAGCAGAGGGTTTGAACCTTGTAGGATCACCTTCAAAAGTAGGACCTATGCATACTACCCCTTTTTCCCATTTTACTAGTTTAAGCATTAGGATTGTAAATTTTTATGCTTCTTGTTGTTGCATGCTTCTTTCTTTGTTGGGGTTCCCAACCCAGACCCTAGGGTACATCATCTTGTAAAATACTATGAAGATGATCTTAATATCTCTTCTCTCTTTTAGAATCCTCCATATCAAGATGGTGTTCCTTAATTCTTGATTGATTTAGAATCCAGTGATCTCGATAGTCAATCAAATGAAATTGAGATTTTTAATCAATCTAAATCCTTGGGAAACCATCATCCCGATAAAAATGATCTCATTAATGTATATGGTGATAAATTGCCAAGTACATGAATCAATTTATTAATTTATCAATAAGGCTTCAATTTGAAAGGTTTAAATATAGAATCTAATTTGTTCAAATAAGATTCTCTTATCGACACTTCTTCTTTAGCTCATTGTCCCTTATGTCCTACTACTTGTAATGAATTAACTTGTGATTAAAATATTCCACGCTCTTCAAATTCACAATCCGATGAGTTGAATTTTGAATTGGAAAAATATAGTGAGGTTTTCCATGATGGAGAAGAAAGTAATCAAATCACCAAGCATACATCCCATGCTTTGGAATTTATAGTCTTGCATCAGGATAATTATTTGGTTAAGGTTTCTCATGAGATTTCTCTGAGCTATGCATCCTTAGATACACAATTTGAAGAGTCTTATGAACTAAGCAATATTTTTATTGAAATTTTAAAATATGATCAAACCATTGATGTAGATGGATGCCATCTTGATTATAATGATCTTGTTAACATAACTAATATTAGTTTTCCACATTAAATTTGTGATCTGACTCAGGTACCAAAATGTAATTATTTAACATTTGAAAGTTTTGGTATTTTTCAGGAAGTCAATGTTGGACATTGGGTTCAATGCTCTCCGTGTGTTTCACGACATGGACTAACTGCCTCTCATGGATCCTAAATCTAGAAATTGTAGCAAATACTAATTCCTGTAGGTTTTGGTCTAATGCCAATCGTGATTCCAACAAGTGGAATTAGAGCGATAGGTCTCGAGTTCAAAACTCACCCGGCTCGCATTGGGGGGGATATTGTTGGACATTGGGTTCAACGCTCCCCGTGTGTTTCACGACATGGAATAACTGCCTCTCGTGGATCCTGACTCTAGTGATTGTAGCAGAAAGTAATTCTTGCGGGTTTTGGTCTAACGACAATTGTGATTCCAACAGTCAAGGAATTTCAATTTTTTTTTATGGTTATGTAAAGTTATTTTGATCCTTATGAGATCCATGAACCATGTTAGGAATTCATTTTCTCGCAAAATTATTTTCTCTGCATTTTTCAACATAATGTAAAATCATTCTTAAAATATTTTTGGTATTTCCAAGACATTTTTCATAAATTTCAACGTCTGGTTTCTAATCAGATAAGGAATTTTTCTATGCTTAATTCATCCTTGTGTAAACTTGATGCAATGGAATCAAGATTGGAATGCATATATTTCATGGATGCACAAATATATCAAACCTATAATTCTTATTATCATGACTAACCTTCTCATCAGCTAAAGGATTCTCATTTTCAAATGCTTATGTGAACAATCAAATCCTAGTATATCGTGTGAATGTTATAAAACAAGTTATCTTGGATCTAGTACAATCTATCCTTTTCTAGGTTAGAAAAAACTTGAATCATTCACTAGATCGAAATGCTCACTTGAATATGGATATTGGATTTCATTTGAAACATGATTCTAATCTTTTGTCAGCCTAGTATCTTGATTGGTTTGTTAAATTTAAAATACCAACGATTGATTTAAATTCCCTAACCTATCATATTATAGGTTTAATGTACAATTCGATGCAAAGGGAACCAATCATGAATCGAGAATCTTATGCTTTAATTGATCCACCCGATCGCAATACTAACCTTAACATTTGTTTTTCAGTGTATCATTTTCCCATAGGTTTTTTTGATGTTATTTGTTTTACATTTATTTATCTCACCAAGGCCATAAATTCTTATGATTTGTCATTTCACTATTCAAATATTCATCAAAAATTTGATGCACTTTAGTCTTGGTTGATGGTTATGGAAGGTCCTTGCAATTTTTACAAGGCATATGAATAAGATTAGATGTAATATTCCCAAAGGGGAAATGCAATAATATAGTGCATAAAACTGAAAATAGAAGTGACAAATCAATACATGAAATGTAAGAAGATCATATAGCCATCATATTAATATCATGGCAGAAAAATGTATACAAGTTCTTGAGGAAATAGTCCCTCAAGTTGGCAAAACAAGCCTCAAGAGAACATGTACATGAAATATGAAGAACACTGCTACACAACAAATACCCAAGGCTATGAAAATGCAGTTTTATTAGATATAAATATTTTTGAATAATTTCAATACATGGATCTGAAGTTATATGGCTCAAATAATGCCGGGAACATAGATCTAAGCTCCCAAGCACATTTCCAAGATAACCTACGAAGGGTTTCCTGAAATACACAAAATGCAAAAAATACAAATATCGCCCTAGGCTGAATAATCTCTGCAATTGGATAGATGATAGGAGGTTTCTGATTTGATCTCTAAATGTATGAAAACTCCTCCTATATATTCTCCAGGTGAAACGTTGATCCCCTCATTGAAAATCTATCCGCCCCAACTAGGGCCCCAAACCCTTTACTACAACTGCACACTGAAATAATGTAGTGTCTTCAGAAAACTACACTGTAACTGATAGAATTTGTTAGCCTGTTGCTGGATGATGACATGAGGCTCAAGAATCTCCCTTACAAGCCTCTCGGATGAATGGCTTCTCCCTCCATTGGAAAACAATCTTAGAAGTTGGGTTCCTCAACCCTCCACTACTGCACCCTGCAACACAACACAACTTCCTAAAGAAACTGCACTGTAGAAAAAAGATGGAGCTTGGACTGATGCCGAATAGGGGAAAATGTAGTGCAATAATCTCCAAAGAGGCCTCTCAAGGAAAGAGGTGGGATTCCCGACCTAGAACACCATGTGCTAAACATCACTGCAATATTTAACTAAACAGCTGAAGAGAGTACGAGTCTAAACAAACCATATACAAAATAATAATCTAAAAACAAAATCACAATGACCTCCATCCTCTTCCTTATATTATTGGTGAGATTCCTCACCCTGGGCCCCACTCATTAAAGCCACTAATTCTAGGCATTCAATCTCCCTCCAAAACTACGTTGTCCTTCCATACCAGCGCTGTTTGATTTGGTCAAGGTTGACCCAGTCTTCATACTCCATCCCCTTTTCACACATAAGGGTCTTCAATCCGGCTTTTAGGTGACATCCATTCACACTAGGAGTGTCTTTATTCCTACTAAGGAGATTTATGGGTCTCCATATCCTCTTATTCCTCTATCTAAGAGCAAAATCAAAATTTAATATTCCAATTAGCTGTGTGCTAATTTAGGAATATTACAGTCCTCCCATCCCAAATGTTACTTGTCCTCAAGAAACTGCAAGGATAGAACTAAAGAGCCTCTCCTCTTCCTCCTGTATCATCCTTATATGATAATTTCCTCCAATGAACAACATTCTCTCCCATCAATATGTCCTCAAGCTGCTCCTCCCAAGTGTATAAGTGTGCCTTTGGTGAAAATTCCAAATGGCTCTCATCATGAACAAGTGGGATATCCATAGTGGAAACTCTGTGTGGTCTAGAGGCCTTATTGAGGCATGGGATTAGAAAATGATTGGGAATTTTCCTTCCCATGTGAAGCTCCAAGCCCCAAGTTATCATCCACACAAAGTGAGTCACCCTCCAAAATGGTAACTCATGGAAAATCTCATCCACCTTTGGTTCCTGCAATGTAGGTGGGCTGCATAGCTGAACATGATAGACCAAATGGCCTACCCCATGCTATCTCTCCCTCCACTTATGAAAAGTGTAGAGCTGCTACTGATATTGGGCTACAATAATGTTTCCCTCAAGATACAAAAGGACAACTGGATCTCCAAAGACCCATTCTCTAGTCTCATGAATATTGTTTGCCCAAAACTTCCCATAAAAATTGAATATCACATCATCACCATATGGTATCCAAATCAGAAAGATATTTATGTGCAATGTTAGATGGTACCAATGGTTTCTCCAGTGGATACAGTGTAGTTTTACCAACTACTGTTTTAGAACATCATGTGGCAAGTTGTATCCCAAAAATTTGCTAGATGTGCATGTTTGCTCATCTACTATGAGGTAGTAAATGACATTATATATCAATTGTGCATAATAAGAATAACACCACATTTACCCAAGGTAATGCAAAGAATGACTATCTCCATCATAAATTTTGGTCTTAGAATGACCATGAAACCCAAATATAATCTTGCCCTCTTGTGGAGCAATGCACTGTACATAGATGGTGAGAAAATGCAAATACTTTATGAAATGATCAATAAGTACATAAATGCATTCCTTACCATGCATTGTGAGTAGGATGAAAGTGAGATCCATGGATGAGCCCTCCCATGAGAATATCCTCTCAAAGGTCTTCAAAATGAAGGGATGAATACTCCCCTTGGAACACCCCATCAATAGATACATACTACCAAGTGATAACGTTGTTGGCCTTGGTGATAAGGCTCTTTCCACTTCATGACTCCATTATTTGACATGCCATATGCCAAATTCATCCACCATCATGCTGCTATATGTGGGACACTCCTTCCCATGTGGAAGTACCTCCCGATCCTTAAATTATTAGGGGTAGCCTCTTTTCATTTTTATTGTGCCATCCCTTTCTCCTAAAACATTCTGCAAAGTATGGGAGAAATTCAGCCCATACTCCCCCAAGAGTAGCCAAAGAATCAATAGCTCTTGTTGTCTCCTCACACCTCCATCATACAAATCATGAGGTGAAAACATGATATTTGACATGAAGAATGTCATATCATCATAATGCACCCAAACTACTTGCTGCCATATGATGTAGGTGCCATGCCAAGTACCAACCACCAACATACCCTTCAAGGTAGGATATGTCACATACTGAACAAAATATTTCAAGAGTATCCAACACAACCTTGCCTCCTGCTACCCTGTGTCATAGATCTGCAAGTGGCTCTCCAACCTCTTGCTCATCAACATGACCCATCCAACCAATGGTGAGTGTTTACTATCATGCTCAAAATAGGTATCCCTCCAATGGAGAATACCATCCTCCCAAATCAGATTTCTATCTTTGCATTTCATGGGATGTTGAAATGCAATCTCCTAGAGATCTCCAAATAAATACCACTCATCAATGACCATGTTGAATCCATAAGGATCCAAGTATGCTGAAGGAAAGATCTTCTCGTTGATTTGTGAAATTCTCATAAATAAAGATCCATCATAATAATGAAAGATAATATGTCTCTCATCAATCATCTTCCTATCCACTGCTACACAAGTTTGTTGTTCATCAGAATGTCTCAATATCAGTTGGGCCCCCAACTCATCACTCCTTCTCAATGACAGGATTGATGATCTCCATAATGGTGCATATGTTGTCTCAAGATCATGCTAAATGATGAACATATAGTTCTGCATTGGACTGATTGGGACAATACTCATCCTATCCTCCAAAAATCTCCACTCCAACCCCAAGAGTTGTGTGCAGCTCAACAATGACATGCTAGGATGAATGCACATATCCTCCTTGATCAAATCAAGGGTCCTCAGCACAGTGATAGTTTGCTGCTCCAAATTAGAAATGTGATTTGACCCTAGGTCATGCATTTTCACTGATAACATGTTCCCATAATCCTCCGTATGATATGCTGAAGTAACAGAAAGTGGAAACATGTGCATACCTCGGTAAAGCTTGAGAACATATTGTACTATTACAAGGGTTCCTTCCTATGCTTTGATGACTTCCCCAAATACTAATGATGATGGATGCTCCTCTATAGCTGAACCAACGCTAGTATAAGTCTCCTCCTCCTCATTCATCTCCTGAATAGTGCATGGGACTCTAAATGCCAAGAGATCAAGATCCCTTCTCCTGATGCAAGTAATCCTCCAGAAAGTGGTGGTGAAGGTCTCTTCTCCTCTAATTTCTACTTGTAAAATTTTTTGATCATCCTTTGAGTAAAATCTGCATATGCGGTCACTCTTACATGACTCAAATGGATGAACCACCAAATTTTTTCTTCACCCTCAAAGTGCAACGCTGCAATCTCAACAACTTCTTTCTCTACCACTAGATGTAGCAGGAAGAAAGCATCCAACTTCATTCCCCAAGCTCTTGCTGTGCAAGTGGATGACCCATAAAATGTAGACAATATAAATCTATTTCTGTAAGGTCTTATTTCTTATTTAAGCTGAATGAATTGTGGGAGAGTTAGATTCTCCTTGAAAGCTCTTGATTGAGATCTATATTTTGCAAGATACTCACTTAGAATCTCATGATCTAAGTGTCCTCCATATCCATGCCTTTTATCTTCTTCTTCAAAATAAAATGGCATAGTATATTAATTTGGAGCTCTATGCAATATTGTTTCTTTCTTCTGCTGATAGGAAGTACATGGACCTTCCTCATCTTGAAACCCTCTAGAGGTCTCATTATGTCTCTCCTCTTTCATCTGCTTGACCTCCTTGGAGAGGCTCTTCATAGATCTGAAAATTGATGAGACAAAGCTCCTTACTTCCATTGTGATCTCTTTCTTCTTCTCTTCCTCTTCTTATATCATATTGGCTGAGATCCATAGGCTGATCCAAGATTATGCCCTGATATCATTGTAATATTCCCAAAGGGAGAATGAATGAATATAGTCCATAAATCTAAAAATAGAAATGAAAAATCAACAAATGCAATGTAAGAATATAATATAGCCATGATATTAAGATCATAGCAAAAAATGTATACAAGTTCTTGAGGAAATAGTCACTCAAGTTGGAAAAACAAGCCTCAAGAAAACATGTACATGAAATATGAATAACTCTGCTACATAACAAATACTCAAGGCTATGACAACATAGTTTTATTAGATATAATTGCTACTGAATAATTTCAATATATGGATTTGAATTTATATGGCTCAAATAATTCTGGTAAGAGAGATCTAAGCTCCCGAGCACATTTCCAAGATAACCCAGGAAGGGTTTCCTGAAATACACAAAATGCAGAAAATACAAATATGTCCCTAGGCTGAATAATATATGCAACTAGATAGATTATAGGAGGTTTTTGGTATGATCTAGAAATGTATGAAAACGCCTCCAATAGATTATCCAGGTGAAAGGCTGATCCCCTCACTGAAAATCTATCTCCCCCAAGTAGGGCTCCAAGCCCTCTACTGCAACTGCACACTGAATTAACACAATTTATTTAGAAAAATGTGTTGTAACTGAGAGAAATCCCTTAGTATGTTACTGGATGATGAAATGAGGCTTAAGAATCTCCCTTACAAGCCTCCTGGATGAAGGGTTGCTCCCTCCACTGGAAAAAAAGCTCAGAATTTGGGTTCCTCAACCCTCCATTGCTGCACCCTGCAACAAAACACAACTTCCTACAGAAACTGAGTTGTAGAAAAAATATGGAGCTTGGCCTGATTTTGGATAGTGGAAAATGTAGTGCAATACTCTCCCAAGAGGCTTCTCAAGGAAAGCGGTGGGATTCCCGACCAGGAATAGCCTGGCCAAACAACACTGCAATCTTTAGCTAAACAGAACATATACAGAATAATAATATAAAAACATAATCACAATGGCTTCCATCCTCTTTCTTATATTCTTGGTGAGCTTCCTCACCTAGGGCCCCGCTCATTAAAGCCACTACTTCCAGGCATTAAATCTCCCTCCAAAACTGCGTTGTACTTCCATGAATGCCACTCCTTCCATACCAACGCTGTTTGATTTGGTCAAGATTGACCCAATCTTCATACTCCATCCCATTTTCACACCTAAGGGTCTTCAATATAGCTTTTAGGTGACCTCCATTCACACTATAAGTGTCTTTATTCCTACTAAGGAGATTTATGGGTCTCCATACCCTCTTATTCCTCTATCTAAGAGAAAAATAAAAATTTAATATTCCAATTAGATGTGTTCTAATTTAGGAATATTACATTAGATCAAATTACCCTAACAAGGTTCTCTTTGTGATTCCAATGCACTAATTGAAAGCTCATTCTCTCAAGAAATTTAGGTTTTTCAAAAGGATTTTTTTGGATTTCATGTGTAATATTCCAAATTAGAAATAACAAAAATATAGCTCATAAAATGAAAGAAAAAACAATTATTTAACACATAAAATCATGAGACTAATATAAATCCACATTATTGATCATATATGCAGCAAATAGGTACAAAAAAATGAGGCACCAATCATAGAAAGTGGTCACACAAGCCTCCAATACATAAACACTCCCAAAAGTGAGATGTTGTTACAACACAAAATGTCAAAGAACTGCTACAATGTAGTTATATTATGCACAAAAATATCTGGAGATGATACAATGATACAATAATATTGATATAGGCCCCAATAAAATCTAAACATACATATCTGGGCACTAGATCAGCTTTCCAAGACAACCCAAGAAGAATTCCAGAAAATGCACACAATGTGCCAATGTAAGCTGCAGCCCTAGGGCTGAGGATATGGTGAGACAATATAAATAATAAGATATGGTTGAATCTGATGTAGATATATACAACCCTCCTCCAACATACCCTTGGGATGAAATAGTGGCTCCTCCACTGAAGAAATCTCCCCCCAAAACAATCACTGCAACTACCCCTGCAACTCCTCCCTAAAATAACACAGATCAAGACTGAAACTATGCTGTAGGGGGTGAATACTACGTGGCCTGGTGCCAAATGTGTGAAATAAGCCCAATGGGATTCTTTACAGACCTCCCAATGGATGGAAACCTTCCTCCACTGAAAAACTAGCTCTGAAGACACCCGATCTAATCCTCCACTGTTGCACCCTACAACACAACACAATAACCTGTAGAGACTGCGTTGATGAAGAAATATGTAGCTTGGAATAAAAACATGAATGTGGAAATGAATACAATACTCTCCCAAGAGGCCTCTTAAGAAAAGAGGTGGGATTCCCGCTCGGGAACACTCGGTGCTAAACAACACAAAAACCCTGCTAAACAACAAAGGAATGCAAGTCTAAACAGACCATACACAAAATAATAATCCAAAACATAACCTCATATGGCTTCCATACTATTCCTTAAATATATTATGAGCTTCCTTGCCCTTGGCCCCACTCAATTAGGTCATTTCATTCATGAAATAAATCTCCCTCCAAATCTGTGTTATTCCTCAATTAATCTCCACTCCTCCATAACAGCGTCGTTGACTTGGTCAAAGTTGACTGAATAAACATGATCCAACCCCGTTTCACACTTGGAGGTGATTTATTTAGTTGCTAAAAAACGTCTCCTTTCACAATTGAAGTGGTTTTAATGCTGCTAACGAGACTTATGGGCTTGCCCACCCACTTATTCACCTACCTAGTGACAAAAAAAGCTATAATATTCCATTTATTTGAAGGCTAAATTTTTGGAATATTACAGTCCTCCCCTCAAAAATGTTTCTTGTCCTCAAGAAACTATATAGGTAGAGAAAAATTCCTCCCCTCCTCCTCTTGTGGCCTCCTCATCAATAGTCCCCACCATTTCTCAAAGAAATCTACAATAAATCTTCCCTCCAATGTTTCCTCCCAAGTATGCAAAACCAAATGGCTCACATCATGAAAGGGTGGAAGGTGTAAGTGGAAACCTTCTTGCTTTCCAATGGCCTCCTCAAGGTAGAAGTGATGAAAAACATGGGGAACCTCATTCCCAATGAGAGACTCCCAAGCCCATGCTATCATCCAAATTAAATGAGCCATTCTAGGTAGCTCATCAAAAGGATCCTCAACCCCCGATTTATGCAATATATTGGGGCTACATGGAGAGATTAAATTCTTCCACCCAAGTTGTTTCTCTCTCCATTTATGGTATGTATGGGGCTGCTGCTGATCTTGGGATGAAATGTTATGGCCTCCAAGAATGGCCCAAGCTACCCCACCAAACAAAACATCCATGAAGTGCCCCCTCTAAGAACTCAAGTTCTCCAAATGGCTCCTCCCACATGAAGATAAGAGACATACTGTGGTCATCATGGTTTTCCCATGGTTTCTCCTGAAACATGCAATGTACAAAATAAGGAGAAGCATACTCCAAATGGGCACCTCCAACTCTTGTGCCACTCTCCAAACAAAGCTTCCCATAAACATAAGAACATCTCCAACATATGGAAGTAAAAACCAATGAAAACAAGTTGCCTTATGACAACCGGAAAGTGGATCATAGTTCCACACATGGAACCAGTGCAGTGCATCCCTTGCCTGCCTCAAATCAAATAATAACAAGTGCTTTTCCAGCCACTTGTTTGCTGCGACAATCATCCTATAAGATAGGATCATGAAGGTAAAATGTGGTGTCAATGGTGCACACCAAGAATCATGTGGCTGCCCCCAAAAACCACCAATAGGATAGCTAATCTCAATGTTGCAATTGGCCTCAAGTACATTATAATATAATGTGTAAGAAGGGACAATCCTCCTTGGTACAACATGTTTCTCATATAAAGTAAAGAAGTACAAATTATAATGCAAAATTTTACCTTCTCTACCATGTACTTTGGTCCTTGAGCTGAAATGTCTCAATGGAAAGCTCTCCCTCACTCGCAATGAGTAGGGAAGTGGTTGTGCCAACATATTCATAAGCATCTGGGATATGCATCTCTCCATATGCTGAAATATATCATGCTAGATTCCCTCCCAAGTGAACTTCTCCATCAAAGAATGATATGCATCAAAGAGCATAGAAAGGAAGTCCTCATGTGCTGCATGTAGCAGCTTCTCCTTGAGCTCAGAAGCTCTAGTCAAGAAGAATATACCATAATAATAGATGACCACATCATCCACCATATATCTACCATATCCCTCTGGGTCATCAAGAATCATGCAAGCACCAAGATCCTTGGTCCAGTTCTCTACCAAGAGTTGAGACCTCCAATATGGATGAACCCTCCTAAGAGACAACACCGAAGATCTGAAATGTAAAGCTCCCCACATGCTGTTTTCTTCTCCTTTGACATCCTTCATGTAAAATTCATCCTCCAAAGTGATTCCATGCCCAACATACAGCTTATCATGCTCAAATAAAAGTGGCGACCTTTAGAATTTGGCCTCCCATGAGAAGCTACCATCCAAAAAGAACCTCCTGATCTTGGCCAATGTAAGCATGAGTGGCCTCCATCTACTCCAATGTATGGAGGATTCCTTCCTCAAATAAAGTACCCTTTGTTTCTCCAAGTCCATGGAGCAGCTATTTTACACCATGAAGGTGCCATCCTCCATCACTGCAGCAACTGTCACTGCTAAATATGTAGTGAGAGTGGGTGATGCTGAAAATGGGAGAATGTCTCCCTCCTCATTGAGTCTACCCCAAAATATTTTCACTGTAATAGACCCCTCTAAAGTATCCACCCCCCCGGGATCTAAGAGTGGTGCAACTCCATGCAAAGCATCTCTCATAATCTCCAGACCTGGTGATCTCCCCAGTGGAATGCCTCCATGTAGTGAGACATCAATGTCAAGAGTAGAATGCACATATGGATGGACAGCTTTGTCCCTGCCCTTACTGTGCAAATCAGTCTACCTCTTCTATGCATCACCCTTCTGAAATAGATATGGGTGTGTGCTCATCATCATATGGTACTGATCATCCTACCTACCTTCTCCTTCCATATACAAGGTTTCACAATCATGTTGTTCATTGATTGTACCTTTACCTCCAAATAAAAGATCCTTGGGAAATTTTTGTAATGATACAATAATTCCTCTTGTTGGAGCATGTGCTCCTCCTTCCTCTGCATGAGGTACTAGATATCCTCTACACGTGATAGTGTTTTTGCCCCTAGTAACTGGAGCCACTTTTGAAAAAAAGATCTCCATGCCCTCTTGTTCAAGAATATGAGATAGAGGTCTTGCCTCAAGCAAGGTATTATGCAAGATGTTAGCCTCTTCAACAGTTTTCTGAAGTGGATTTGGGTGTATATATTCCTCCAACATATGCAAGGGTTTCGTTTGTTTTGGTTTGTTTAGTTCCACCAATGATGTTTAATTTTTTTCATCAAACCTTTCCACTAATATTTTAGTGAACCTTACATAAGAAAAAGTGTTTGCATTTCTTAAAGAAAAAGACTCAAAGATCCACCAAGCATAGGCCTTACCTTCAAAATGTAGTGCTGTAACTTTGATGGCTTCATCTTCAGAAACTTGGTGCTGCTGCAAATAGGTGTGTAACTCCTTCACCCAAGCTCTAGCTAAACATGTTGGTGATCCATAAAAATTAGATAGGAAAAATCTGCCCATGTCATGCTGCTTGCTCCTCTCCACCTTGATCTTGCAAAACTCTTGGAAAGTGATATGATCTCTAAACTTCTTAGTTTGAGATTCATATTCTTGTAGATAATCACTAAGAGCTTCCCTCCTAGGCATTTCTTCTTCTTCCATCTCCCTCATAGCAGATCTGGGCATATGACTGTGATATGAATCATAGTGTGTAGCTGCATGCTAACACTCATCATGTGAAAATATAGAGTTGGATTTAGATCCAAACTCCTTTGGAGATTCTCTCTCTCTTCTCATCTTCTTGAGATCTCCCTTGATATTCTACATAGTTTGAAAGAGAAGTTGTGAGAGCTCCTCCTCCTCCCTTACTCCAAATAATGGAGTCTTTTCTTTTTGTTTTTCTGTACATCTCCTTCTTCTTGTAAAAATGGTTCTCCTTATGGTGGCATATTGGCTGAATGTACAGGCTGAGCCAAGGTTATGCTCTGCTACCACTATAATATTCCAAATTGGAAATAGTAGAAATATAACTCATAAAATGAAAGCAGTAGCAAGTATTTAACACATAAAATCATGAGACCAATATAAATCCTTTTTATTGATCATATATGCAGAAAATAGGTACAAAAAAATGAGGCACCAATCATAGAAAGTGGTCACAGAAGCCTCCAATACATAAACACTCCCAAAAGTGAGATGTTGCTGCAACAAAAAATGCCAGATAGCTGCTACGACACAGTTATATTATGCACAAAAATATATGGATATGATACAATGATACAATAATGCTAATATAGGCCCTAATAGAATATAAACATACATATCCGGGCACTATATCAGCTTTCCAAGACAACCCAAGAAGGTTTCCGGAAAATGCACACAATGTGCCAAAGTAAGTTGCAGCCCTAGGAATGAAGATATGCTACAACAATATAAATGAGAAGATATGGCTGAAGCTTATGTAAAGATCTATAGCCCTCCTCCAACAGACTCCCTAGATGAAAGAGTGACTCCTCCACTGAAGAAATCTCCTCCCAAAACAATCACTACAACTACCCCTGCAACTCCTCCCCAAAATAATGCAGATCAAGACCAAAAATGCACTGTAGGGGATGAATAATTCTTGTTCTGGTGCCAAATGTGTGTAATAAGCCCAAGGGGCTTCTTTATAGGCCTCCCATTGGATGTAAACCTTCATCCACTGAAAACATATCTCTGAAGACACCCGATCTATTCCTCCACTGTTGAACCCTTCAACACAACAAAATAACCTGTAGAAACTACGTTGATGAAGAAAGTTGTAGCTTCGCCTGAAAGCCTGAATCTGGAAATGAATACAATACTCTCCCAAGAGGCCTATCAAGGAAAGAGGTGGGATTACCACTTAGGAACACTCGGTGCTAAACAACACAGCAACCCTGCTAAACAACAAAGGAATGCAAGTCTAAACAGACCATACACAAAATAATAAGCCAAAACATAACCCCATATCGCTGCCATCCTCTTTCTTAAATAGATTATGAGCTTCCTTGTCCTTGGCCCCACTCAATTAGGTCATTTCCTTCATGAAATAAATCTCCCTCCAAAACTATGTTATTCCTCAATTAATCTCCACTCCTCCATAACAGAGCTGTTGACATGGTCAAAGTTGACTGAATCAACATGATCCAACCCCTGTTCACACTTGGAGGTGCTTTATTTAGTTGCTGGGAAAGGTCTCCTTTCACACTTGAAGTGTTTTTATTGCTGCTAAGAAGACTTATGGGCCTCCACACCCATTTATTCACCTACCTAGTGACAAAACAAACTATAATATTCCATTTAGCTAAAGGCTAAATTTTTGGAATATTACATCATGATCGAATCTATGATTAGCTACAGAAATATTACTTAGTAATATTTGTTGTTAATAATAAGTTTTTTTTCTTTCTTGATTTTTCTAAGGATGAAACACCGACAAAGGAACATTCATGATAATATTTAAAGGTTTGTATGACTATTGTTTTGATCGAAAATGTATGATTGTAGACTGGTTAAAGTTAATTGTTATGGCACATATTTATGCCTCTAGGAAAGACCTTCAATTTCTTATGCAAGGTATTCAAGTTATTATCTTTACTTTTTAAAAAAAATTATACTGTTTTTAATTGGTTGCATCTTTATGTTTGCAGGTCAAGAAAAAATTTGGTGGCTACAGTGGAAATTTTACTAACTTAACCATAACCTTCTAGTTGTTTAAATTAGGAGTAGGACTAGTGGCATTTTAATGTTATTTTGTATTTCATATACATTGCATCTTGTTCTTCATCCAGTCTTTGTATTTCTTTGATTTCTTGTTTTGTCTTTCATGCTGCTTTTCATGCCTTTAATTTCTTATTTTGTCATGTCTTTTCTTTCATGATTTTTTCAATAAGACCATGCATCAAAACTCCTCCTATTTTCCCCATAAGAATGTTGGGAAAAATATTGAGAGGGGGGGGAGGGGTGAATCAGTATTTAAAGCTTACTCAAAATTTAAAATTTTTCTTTACTGAATTCCATATGCGACTTTGATGAAGTAAACTCACATATACACGTGCATATGCCAAAAGAAACTTGCATATACTGATTTAATTTTATTGTTAGAAAAATATTTAGAAAAAATATTTAACTCTGCTTATCAGTCATGCATCTATTAGTTTATCAGTAAATATGTGCAGTAATAACAGAATAAATCATCACACAAGAGAAACACACATGAACACAAAGATTTAAGGTGGAAACCCAATTTGGGAGAAAACCACCACTGTTGTTGTCTCTATCTTCAATATTTATTATATGGAAAACTTCTTACAATATTGTAATGATGCAGACTCATATCCGTACACAGGCATCTACCTGTAGAAGGCTACAACCTTCTCTCGTTTTCTAGCTATAACTGGAAGGGAGCTACAACCCCCTGATCTTGTTTACTAGCCACTACTGGAAGGGAGCTTCAACCCCCTGATTAGAACACCAGCTTCTACTGGCAGGAAGCTTCTACTTCCCTCATAATCACTACAAACCACGTTTCATCAATTTTCATACTGGATCACACAGCTTCAACACAACCCTTCATAAAGATAAAAAATGATAAAATTCACCCAATATATCAAACCAAACAGTGTGATCACTGTAATCAGAACACTGTAACAACTAGATTTCAGAATCAGTACGAAGAATCAAATTCAACCCTGAACATTCATTATCTCAAAAATCATATGCTACTTTGCTTCACTAAAATCACGTGTATACGCGCTTTCCTTAACACCAACCTGCGTATAGATCTGTGAATACTATTTTTCAGAATATGATCTGTCTCAGATCTATATCTGAGTCATTTAGTCAGATATCTTTTCATAATTGCAGAACCCTTGATTATTGAGTCATCATAATACATATTTTCTCACTCATTGATAATATTTGTACATAATCAACTTAGCAGCATATACAGAAATCAAGCAACCTAGATCTACATGAAGACTTCATTGACATACTATAGAAAAATAGAAGAAATAACATAAAACCCCTGCAATAAGCTTCAGAAAACCCTAACTTCCATACACGCATTTTTTGAAGCCAACCCACGTATATACGTGCTTTTACTGAGACAAACTAGCGTATATATCTGTAAATATTAATTCAGTAGAATGTTTCAGATCTATAGAACTTACCCAGATTTCTTCACTCCACTTTAGCAAACATGTGCCAGGTCTTAGATCTAATCATCTCTTCAATGGATCATACAAGAACATAGTCATTTTAGGTCTATAGATCTTGATCCATCAATCTATCCAAGGGTGCATCATAAATTCAGATTTATCAATAAAACAAAGTTCATCCTATGCAGATATACTTCAAAGAGAATTATTTAGTGATAGTCCTTACGCATGCACACCTTTGCACTATGATCTTCTTCTCCTTATATAGTTTTAGCCTTTTCCAATACCATGAGTCAAAAACACACAGTTGTCGATGGTATTCTTGGACGAATTAAAATAGACGACATGGCACTCAATCCTATGGGCTAATACCATGGTAATTCCCCCTGGTATTATCTTTTTTTTGGGGCACAAAAGGCATACACGACTTGGATCATTCTTATCCGCATGTATACGTGACTTGGCCTAAACAAACCCATGCATAGAATATTTAATATGAATATTACCAAATATTCTGTTGGACATTACACATTTATTCTGATGGACTCCTAAGCTTCTACTGAAGACATATACTCCATATTTTACAAGAGATTTTCCATCAAGGACAACATATTAAGACATAGGAATCATATTTCCAATAAAAAACAATGTGGAAAAGCATTAAAATGGAAATTGTGATGATGAGCAACTCTTGGATAATATTCTTTCCTCTTCCTTATTTGGGCCTACACATATTTTAAGTCAAATATTTCTGAATAGAAAATATGATTCATTCAAACAAAAATCTATAAGTAGAACTGTGGTGCCCGTATCTATTTTAGGATATTCATTCATTAGATCCGTGTTGTAACTAAATTGTGTTTTGTATGTTGATAAAATTGAGTAGAGAAGGGAAAGGGGAAAGCTAATGAAGAGCATATTAATTTCAGAGGTATGTAACTTTCTTTAAAGGAACAACCTCTCATGTTCTCAATAATTCAAGATCCCTCTTCCACCATGGAAATATACAAGTCGATAAATTCCAATGAGCATATTGAAAATAAAATATAGGGTGAAAGAAGAGAAAGGATTAGTGTGCAGAGAGGTGAAGCAAGAAAATTCATCGGGGTTTTTAACAAACTTACTGGCAATAAAGCAATTTTTGTGTTCCAATAGTGACTCTATCAAGGTAATAAACAAGCCGTTGGAAGTGAAGCAACACCAAAGATGGAACTGAAACTCTGGCCATTTCAAACTCTCTACTACATACTACCCTTCTCCTAGATTGAAAAAATGTTATGTGGAAATATTTGTAAATTTGTTTAGCTGAGAAAGGGGATAGAATAGAATGTATATAACCACTTTAAATGGGGAAGTTTAGGTGATCCACACAATCAATAAATAATTCTTAAAAGACTAGACTCTATGCACAAAGGTATACCTAAACAGAGAAGTTGGAGTTCTTCCTATGTGTCACCAAGTGTTGTCGTTGCAATAAACACCCTATAAAACTTTACCTCCACTTGAATTTTTGGATCCTCTTTCTGATCCTATTATCTTTTGTTCCTTGATTGTTCTTATTCGCTTCATGATTGGTTGATGATTTGATAAGTGTTTAAGTCTTCTTCTGAGATTCTAAATATGGAAACCACTTGCTTATAAATGCTTAACCTTTAATGCATTCATAATCGCACTCTTGTATAGTAATCCTAGCATTCAATGTCTACCCTAGAAATTGAATCACTACAAAATCCTTTATGATAGCCATTGCGCAAATCCTGATAACTAAATGAATACATAGTGCCTAAGGATAGTGATTGCACAATTCCTTGTGGATGATGACTATGCATTCCTAAAATACATTGCTTGTGGAGTCTCTTATGAAAGTGATTGTGCAGTTTTGAGGGACAGAGACTACACAATCCCTATGGATAGTCAGTGAACAATACAGTCTCTCCCACTATTAGTTTCAAGTGTACCATGATCGTGGCGATTTTTTGTCAATTTTCGCTTTTGCGTGTTTTTATTTCATAAGTGTCATTTTAAGTTTCACAACTGTTATTTTTTCTTGATTTCACTTTTGCAGGTCTATTTTGATTTCTCTTCACTTTACCATGTGTTTATTTCACTTTCTTTAGCTTTTGTAAGTGTTGCTTTCACTTTTTATTACTGTCGCTTTTAATTTTTTGTACTTCTGCATGTGTTTCACCTTATAACACTACTAAAAGTAGTTATAGCACACTAGTTTGCATTATTTGATCATATATATCATAAGAATATGTGTTGGACACTCTCCCACAGCTCGACTCACTTTTTGGTTGCAGTCAACACTCTTGATGTAATATGTATTCTAAGTGTCACAAAGCTACATTTCTTGTCGCACTTAGAAATAAGTGTCGCTTCAATTTATGCATGTTTATTTTTAGTAATATGCATTCTTTGGCTTGTGTTGATGTTATCTGAGTGTGAGATCACTATTTCAGAACTTGTTTACATTCATTTCTTTCTCTTGTCTCATGATCCCACTCGTAGTCGTTTTCGGAGCTTTCACTATATTTGAAACTTTATTATCTTTCTCCCTCCTATAAATATTCACTACGTAATATTAGGTTACAATGATGTATCCTCTACCTCTTAAAACCACGTTCTGTGTAGTCCTAGAGGAAAATCTCCCTCAACTGTAAATTTATAAACCTTGAAGTCTGGAGCATCTCTCTAGATGCCTAGCCATGTCAACTAGGCAGTTCATGATTCCTTCTACCTTGGATTGCACATTACATAGTTGTAGTGGAAAATGGGGTAATCTCTTTGTCACTGTCATTCCCAATTTCGTAGTTCTCAAACCTTTCTTTTCAACCATTGCACATTACATAGTTACGATGTGCAACCTTGCTTCCATGTATCCCTAACTTTCCCAACTACAAAATGCCTTCATCTGGTGTGCCTTATACTACACATTGTGCAATTATAATGAGTATTAGGTCACCTATAGGTTACTAAAACCCTCAACTGCACAATTCATTTATCTTTTCCCTCAATCATTGTACATTGCATAGGTACAATGGCTAGTCGTGTCCCCCTTACTGACTGAAACCCATCACTGTGCAATACCTTGTCTTGGATTTCCTTCTACTTCACATTGCATAGTTCGAGTGGATATTTGGGTCATCCCTCAACCCCTGATATGGTTAAGTGTGTGATATTTTCCTCCTCTTCCTTGAGCACTGTGCAATGTGCATCTACAGCTAGCAAGCTCACCACCTTGACTCCTGAGTTTCCATACTATGCAAAAAATTGATAAGCTTTCCTTAATTTTTCATTTCACAATTCTAGATGATAGTGTGGTCATCCTTGGGTCCCTATATCCCTCAAATATGAAATTCTCAACCTCCTTCTCTAAGAACCTTGTTTGTTGCCTCATCACAGTCAACATTTTCCATTAGCAAGAAAAGGTAGAAAAGGTGGCTTTTGGACTGATGTTGGATTTACATGAGTGGAATTCATCTGTAGGTTTTAGCATTTTAAAATGGAAAGGTAATCCTCAATTGAGGTCATCAAGGAAAGGATACAAGGCAACACTTGCAAAGGAGCAAAAGGAAGAACCACCATGAAGGATGTGAAGGATTTTTGTACCAAGACAAATGGATGGAAACTCATGCTCACTTTGAAGGTTCTGAAACTCATCAAGACCCTTTGGAGGGTGAAGATGAAGTAAAAGTAAATATCGATCATGAAAAATTCAAATTTATAGAAGTAAGGATAAGAGCTTCGTATTGATCAAATGAATTCTTATGTCACTACTATCAAGTCATGGCTTCTCATAGTGTCATTACAAAGTCATATGATTCGACGTGTTTTTCCACATCACACGTGGAATGTAATTATGTATACCCAAAAATGAGAAAATGTAAAATGTGTGGAAACCCAATGTTCCCACATTGAATGTGAAAAAACACTAGAAATTTCTAAATTTATCTGGAAAATCAAACGTCACATAAGAATTTGAAAAGTCATAGTAGAAGATCGAGAGTCACAAGGGAGGTCAAGAGTCACATGGGAGTTGGAGAGTCAACTCATTTGTTATAAATACACCCTCATAGCTCAAGAGAGGGGATTTTGTACTTTTCACCTTGGCTTCTCTAGCTTGGACTAGGAGAGAAGATATTTCTTTAGAGGAGAAAGAAGTGACTTAATTTTCTTATTGGGCTAGTGTGGCAGCATTGTAATTGTATATCCTGGGACTTTCACTAAATATATGAAGCTCTTGGAGCCGATGCACTTTCATGCATATGTCGTAAATGATTGTGAGACTATTATTTCATTTTTTGATGTATATGTTTATGTTAACACATGCTAACGAAAATGAACTATTTTGTTTGCTTTCGTATGCATCTTGTTGAATGTGTGTGGTACTTTCTTTTATTATCATTGTTATATTGTGAACTACTTTGCTAGTTAACTAATGATCCTTTAATGCTATTTTGTGTCTTTTAGGATATTACTATTAGTTTTCTTCTAGAGGATCACTCTCGCTTTAATTTTTGTGAAATCACCTTATATAAATTTTATTGTATGCCTCATAGTGTCAACTTACTTGATTGCTTCAAATATTGTTTTTATAATCTCTTATTTTAATACTTGCAACCAAGGAAAATTCCTAAGGATAATGGCAACCGACCTTATTTTCTGGTTGGGGCTCCTACTTGAAATGGTGTGAGGTCTAATTGGGACTTCATATTGGAGAGACCCCCTTGGTTGACGAGTTTTGATCACCGTCAATAGGTCTTATTGAAGTGGGTGGATATAAGTCACGATTTAAAGGCTCCACAAATCATAACTTGCATATGTCAATTGAACCGAATTTTATTTTTATTTTTTTCACAAATGAAAATATTTCAAATACATAGGGAGAATTATCTAAGAATCAAATCTAATTGGAAAAATCAAGACCCATTCTTACTAGCTACTACAAATCCAATACATTACTCAGGCTGAAATTTCAATGTATTTTATAGTTGGTGTTCTTGAAGTTTACCGTAAATTTATCATTGTTGAGGTAGTTGACCACCTTTCCAAATATGCTCACTTTTTTTCCTTACAGCACCTATTTATTCCATCCATGGTTATTGAAGTATTATGGGATAATGTTTTTAAATTACATGGAATTCCTACTTCCATTATAATGGATCATGATCCTACCACCACTGAAACTTTTTAGTGAGAGTTGTTTAAACTACAAGGAATGTACTTGAAAATGAGAATGGGTTATCATCTCTTAATAAAAGGTCAAACAAAAGTGGTGAAGAAGTACTTGGAAACTTATTTGTGATATTTTACATCCTATTTATATATCCAATGGGTTCAATGGTTACTACATTATAAATGTTTGTATAATTACATTGATCATGGTGCTAACAAAATGTTACCTAACAAACCTCTCTATCATTAAAAAAATGGGTCAATTACTTTCTATTTACTAAGCACATCCAAGTTCCAACATGTTAATCACATGCTTAACACAAGATGGCCAAGATTAGAATATTTAATGATAATTTGTTTTTATTTCTTATTATACTGAAGTAGTGATAATATAATCCCCACTACAAGCACTATTTTGAAGAAGGGGATCAAGTGATTCCTCATCTCCAAAACTATAATTATACGTCCCTCAAAGTTAAGAACCACTAGAAGCTAGTGCCAAAGTTATAGAAATCCTATTAGATCATACAATACATTGGATAATTTACCTATATATTAGTTCTTCATATCCTCTCCAAGATCCAATTAGTATTTCATGTGTCATGTTTGAAGAAAGTAGTGGGGCAAAACTGCTAAGTTCATACCAGAATTTCCAAACTTGATGAATAACGCTTTGGGGTTATAATTGAAATATTTACTACCTAGAAGAGATAATGAAAAAATTAATGCATTATTCAAAAATTGATAATAAAGTGGAAGGATACACACCTAAATATTATACCTAGGAACCAACATGGGTTTCACACTAGTTACCATATCTATAACTTTGAATACTCTTTTTAAGGGGGAGGGTTTAACAAACCCTGCCACCCCCTTAGGTTATTATCAGGTTGTGGAAGGTTTTATTTTAAAAATTAACCTAATCTTCAAGGTCTATTATGAATATTGAGTAAAAAAAAAATATTTTTCCTCTTTTCGAAAAAAATTCCACCATCACATTTGGCTCATTGAGAGTTTTTTGACAATATAATTTATATCTAAATCTAATTCTCGAATTGAAAGTTATATCCATTTGAAGACTTATTCGTTAAAACTTTCCACATCAACAAGTATGGCCACATGCTTATATTGAGTGGCATACATCGATTTTCCACATTGTTCAAAATCTAGTGTGGCTCTTGCGACATCATCATGCCATAATGCCACTATGCCATCACACCATACCTCTAGAAATATCTTGTTCAAACCTTCATGACACGATGATTAATTTCATGTTATCTATTGGAGGGTTTCTTGTCTATAACTCTCTTTTAGGTGCTAATGGGAACCTTCCCTTCCTTGAATGCTAATATTTGATGTTGTTCCTTCTATTAACTTTGATGTGGCATGACGACCTTGAGGAGGCAGTGGCTGTTGTGGTGGAGGTTGAGAAGGCACGAGATGCTGGGGCACTGATGCTAGAGGGGTTGGAGCGTCAGGTTGTGCAAAAGGATAGAAATGAGGTTGGGAAGCATTTGGGTAAATAGGTTGAGCAACATTTGGCCTTGACATTCGTTGATGCAGTTAGGAAAATGTGTAAGGCGGGCTTTAACTTGGATACATGTTGTTAGGAGGGGGATAAGTGCTTGAGGAGATGGTCCCCCTTGGAGGTAACCATAACCCATGGAAGGATGAGTGTACAGATGTGAAAGAGATCCAACGATATTGTTGATGGTGTGAGATGACCCGGGTGCGTTAGCACCACCGGTCTAGGAATATTTGGTAAAATGATATAAACATAACGAGAGTGGGCATAGATCAAGTCATATTTCAATGCAACTTGTAGAGCTTCTTCCTCTTTCTAAGGAAAATGAGACACGAAAACTTTACCAATGGAAGGAAAAATCATTCTAAGAAACCAATCCATATAGACATGATCATCGAATGTAGGAGATCGACACAAGCTTCTCCTTCTATACCATTCTTGGACATGGTCAGAAAGGTAGGTGGCAGAATTTTGACGAAATGCGGTCAACAACTCAGTACCTGTATCATAGTAGATAGGTAACTAGAAGTAGGATGGAAACGTTTTAGCAAGAGTCACAAAAGTGGAATGGGATGCAAAGGTCTTGTCAACATACCACTTTGCAGCTTCGTCAATGAGCGCACATTGGAAAAACCAAAGGAAAATGGTGTCATCGGTAATGGAATTGGACAAACACCACATGTGAAAGAAATATACATGATAAGTAGTGTCCTCTCTAGTGTTTCCTTCAAACTTAGGAATGTTGGAAGGAATATTAGTTGGCATAGCAGGCCAACCTGGATCGTGGAGTATAGGGTCGTTAATTAATTGGCTAAATTTGGGAAGGCTTAAACCTACCATGAAAGGTAGAAAAGGAGTAGCTGGAATGGTTCCAGTAGCAGCTCCAACATTAGGGTCGGAGGAACCACTAGCTTGAAGATTTGCACCTGCATTGGCACCTGACATGATGATGGTATGAGAGTGAGGGGAACCAGGTTCAAAATCAAAGGAAGAACCCAATGAACCAGAATCATAGTTGGTATGGGGAATCGACGGAGGAATAACTCATACCCTACATGGTGGAGTAGGTCTTCCTAATGGAAACTAAGGGTGAATGCGTTGGAGTCTCTAAGATAAATGCCTTGGGGGTGCAATGATGGCAAGTCACAAATGACAGGAAAAGGTTGAAGAGTGATAAACAAAGGCTCTGTGAGGCAGATTAATTAATTACGATGTTTATGTCTTGGCTTGGCAGTGTAAACCAAGCACTATTATCTTTAGGTGTGAGTGTGTGACATCCATGTGTTAATTTTAATCAAGCCCAGATGGTTGTATAAAGAAAAATAAAAAATGTTGAAGTACTGTAAATAAATTTGAAATGCGAGTAAAATAAAAAACTAAACATGCATAAATTCAACCCAAAAGAAGGCTTCCAAAACAACTAGTCTAAAAGGCAGACAAAATTGACTCAAAACACATAATATGGAAAAAATATCTAAGTTCAAAGGGACAAGGATCTAATGACTCAGATCTGCTAGAAATGGCACAAAAAACAACAAGAAATTGGAGGGAAAAACTGTTGTAAAATGGAAGGTGAAAGGTAAAACCCTAGGGGAAACAAGGGAACCCTAAGGGAAAAACCAAAAAAAATAAAGAGGGAGTTTTGGATGGAATGATAACCTATCAAAAAGGATCTGAAAGAAGCATAGATCAGACCCTGAAACAATGGCTGAAAGTGCTGCAAATTTCAAACTACCTACTCAGCTTAACCCCTCCTAGAAGGGTGGAAGTGTATTGAAACCCTAGGGGGCTTGGTTCTACTTCAAGGAGACAAACTGAGCATATCTAGGCGTAAGACATACTGAGACAAAGGTCAAACAACCCAAAACAATTCTCTCACCAAACCCTTGCAAACACAGAAAATATTCAGAAAAAACTTTTGACTCGCAGGTTGACCTGTGGGCTATGGAAATCACAGTTTCTAGGTAGATAGGTGTGAGTTCTTGCAAAAATTGTAGTTTTTTGCTCAAAAAGTATGAGTTCCTATTCGTGAATCTTTGGGCGGTAGGTTGTGGAAAATTTGTCGTCTCTCGCATGGCTAATACCTGTTGCGTGCAGAAAACACCCAAAAACAACCAGAATTTATAATTTTGACTGATTTAGGGCATAAGATTTAAATAAACACATCAAGAGACTAAAAAAATCTTAAGAAAAAACCTTGTTACTGAAGTTGTTCATCATGCGGGAATCTGAATTACAACAATGGAGTCGTCGTTTGTTAGCGTAAATTCTTAACACAAGTGTATGAAAAGAGCTCACTTTATATGTGTGTGAAAAACAACCCTAACAATAGAAATGGTTTCTTAAATTATTTAGATTTGCAATCAATAGTTAAAACAAATGTTGTAGAAAACTAGATCTATGCAGTAAAAGTAGTTAAATAGTAAAAATAAATAAGAATTTCTTTATGCATCCGACGGAAAAGACAATATTTAAAGAATTTTGAATATATTATAACACTTGGGAAGGGAATAAATAATAGTGTTACTAGTCCCCCTCAATGGCATGGGTTCTTAGTTGTCCCCAATGCTTCAGATCCAGAAGTTTCTCTCTCTCAATGTTGTAGAAAACCCAAAACGTGTTGAACTCTATGGGAGCTCAAGAAGCAAATAAAATAGTATCATCAATGAGAATGATCAAAGTGTGACAATTAAAGTGATAAAATTTAAGAATGAATGGAAAATCCTCCTATCTATAACACGAGATTTAGTTATCCTCGATAATGGTGAATAATAAAATCTTATTAACCAAGATCTAGATCTAACCACTTGGAATATTTTATTATATTTTGTTGGAGGGAAAAGATATTTAAATTGGTTAAATAAATTTATTTAGAAATAATAAAAAATAAATGATTTATTTATCATTTCAAGAATGTGGTTAAGGAATAATTAGCAAATAATGATTTGTTCAATTATTTCTAGGTGATTTAGTCAACTTTAACAAGGAATAATAACTAAATAATGATTTAATTAATTATTCCTAGAGAAAAATAAGAAAAATAATGGTTTATCTAACTATTTCTCATAATTGGGTTAAATATGGCCTCAAATATTATTTAATCATTCCTAGAGGAAATTCAAATAAATAAGGATTTATTTAATTATTCCTCATGGTGTTTCTTGTTTTAACCAAAAATAACTTAATAAAATATGGGTTATTAAATTATTTCTTATAGTGAAAGCAATTTTAGTATGGTAAAATTGGTCTTACATGGTGTACTTCGATCCATATAACTGTAAATGGTTACATGGCCAAATTTTAGTGATAATAGAAGGTTTAGAACACTTCTTGGTTTCTCCACACCCCAAGACTAGCTAGAAATTTTATTTTTGTAAGCAAGATGAGTAATGTAGTATTAAAAAACAATGTTTGAAAATGATACTTGTAGGATGATTTGAGGAGCAATGGGATTTTTGAGGGAAGCTAATATTGTAACTTTGCAAAATTTATTGGGAATAACTATTATTGATGGGTGCAATAGTTTCATTTTTCATGGGAGTGGATAGAAAAATCTCCTATAGCTTATGGAGAAAATACTATGCTATGGCATAAAAAATTGGGACATACTAGAGAGAAGGACCTTTGAGTACTACATAGTAATGGCATGGTAGATGGTATGTCTAATTTCTCTTTGGATTTTGATTTTTATGAGCATTGTTTATATGGAAAGTATATTTGCATAAGCTTCTCCTCTTGTTCTATGATGATAAGGGGAATATTATAGTTGGTGAGAAGTGATGTATTTGGACCAATGTTAGTTCCATTATTGGGTATATTTGTGTACTATGCTCATTTATAAATGAATTCTCGAGGAATTCAAGGCCATATTTCCTCGAGAAGAAATCTATTTTTTTTGACAAGTTCAAAGGATTTAACGCTCTATGTAAAATTAGATAGACAAGAAAATTAACGTGCTAAGGAAAGATAATGGTGGAGAATTCTATGGGAATGAATTTGAATAATCATGTAAGAAGTGAAATATATAAAGGAAGAATGCTAATCCATACATGCCTCATAAAAATGGGGTTGTAGAGAGGATGAACAAGACGTTGATGGAGAAAAAAATGGTCATGCTCACTAGTGTTGAGTTAGGACAAGAATTTTGGGTAGAGGTAGTGAAAATTGTGCGTTATTTGGTAAATATGTCACCCTCATCAACATTGGATGGAAAGACTCCACATGAAATATGTACTGGTAAGAAACCTTCTGTTAAAATTATTAGGTTATTTGGTAGTGATACTTATTTATCCATATTTATGTAGGGAATGAAACAAAATAATATTTAGATAGAAACACATATCTACAATGAAAGCGAAACTTCAATACATTAATATAAAAATATTGAAAATTTTTTACATGAAGAACGGAAATAAACTAACTCAAGTAATGGGATCTTATCTCTAAGAAGAGATGTGGCGGCTACATGCCTCTGAATTGTGTTACAATGAGGCTCGCGTGCCTTTTTATTATTGAGAAATAAAGGAAAACCCCAAACATTCAAAATCCTAACCCTAGGACATGAGGCGACAAACATTTCTGGGCCCTAGTTAGGCTAGTTGGTACACCAACTTCCTAGGGTCGTAGCCTTGGCATATGATCTTCGATTGATGTGTACGATACCTCGTTAGAAATATCAATATGAGGACTAAAAATATCTACTTTGAACCCCAAACATAGGTTATTGGGTTTCTCTTTTTCCAAAAAGAGGTCGTTTAGGGCCTCAAAACAGCTTTGGAAGTTCAGGACCGGGAAAACTGCCAAAAATAGTAAATTGTGCTACAATTAAGGAAAATGAAAGAAATAATGTTGGGGGTCTAAGTAGAATAGGCGAATGGACACCAATATACACGTGGATTTTTCCTCCCCCCTTAATAAGAAATGGTCCCCATTGCGTTGATTTCCTCCATGAGATGGGGAAATTTTTGTTGAACTTGGTCCCTGGTAAGCCACTTTCCCTGGTGCAAGAGTTGGCCAACTTTGATAACTTGATATTGTTGGATACTCTTTTTTTATGGTTCTTGCCCTATGTGTCCATGATCCGATTATTTTTGGCATGTTCAATGCAATCCAGGTTAAGCTATGTTGGTGTAAACTTCTCAACAATGTCTAATGTGTCCAACAATGGTGGAAAGTATGGTCAAAGGCAGTGCACATTGGATAGGGGTGCCATCCAACGAATTGGGGTATACTGAACTATAAATTTTTGTCTTCCAAAACCTTGGTGATGGTTTAAGGTTCATATCGGAGTGGTCAAAGCTTATGATGGGATCTAATGAGGAGTTATTTATGCAAATGTAACAAAAAAAAATTTCCCACCTAAAACTTATGGGGAACCCAATGTTGATCATGTATTTTTTTGCATTTTACATTAGATTTCTCCAATATGTCATGAAACTGTTGGAAGATGTGCTAAATGTTCTGAATAAACATGGTGGCTTTATCAACCTCGGACTGAACATGGGAAAATTCTTCCTGTGTAGTTTCAGAAGGTGTTGCAACATCAAGGGGACATAATGATTGAAATTGCAGGCCCACTTCAAAGGGGATATGGTCCTTCAAGATATGGAGAGCTTTGTTATAGCTATGCTAGACATAGGGAATACTCTCATCCCATGTCTGTGGATTATTAGAGATGTACATGTGTAGTATGTGTGCAATCATATTGTTGATGACCTCTGTTTGACCACCAATTTGGGGGTGGAATGCAGTTGACTTGGTGAGTTTGGTGTCCAACAATTACCAAAGGCTCGAAAAAACATTCTTAGGAACCTGATATCCTGACCTGAGATAATGGTCTATGGGATCCAAAAATGTACTCACACTCATTCAAAGAATATTTTGGTAGTGGCTTCCATTGTGATACTCTTCTTGTAGGCAACCAATATGGCCATCTTAGAAAATATCTCGACTACCAAAAATACACAGTCGTTTCCATGCTTGCTAAAAGGAAGGCCATACATATAGTCTATGGAGGTGGCCATAGAGTATAGGAGTATGTAGAGGATTATACAAGACTTTCTTCTTAATAGTTAGCCTGTAAATGGAACATGAAGTGCAAGATCTAATTTATTTTCCAACATCCTGTCAGAGATTTGGCCAATAAAAATACTTCTATAGTACTGCCACATTTTTCTCCACACCAAAGTGTCTTATGACCTAACTATAGTACACCTCCCAATTAGATTTGAAAATTTTCTTGAAGGAACATAGTTGGCCCAAGTATCATAATGTTGCATCTTAGAGGTGGGATTCTGTAACTTGCTTTCCATCCACTAGAATTTGGTATGTGGTGGCGAACTATGGATCAATTTTATATAGTTACACCCATCTAGAGGTCTCATGGCCACAAGAGTTGATAACATGGCCAGTGCTGCAGTTGGTGGCTAATTGAGGAAATATGAAACATGATTGGTGTCTCCCTTCTTGTATTTAATATTCAAATGGAATTTTTGTATATATGTGGACCACGTATGATGGCGATCATTATGTAACTTCCCTTGGGTCTTTATAAACTGTAGGGGTTGGTGGTCTGTGTGGATGACCATCTCTTTTCCCATAATGTAATGTTTCCATTATCAGGAAGCATGCATGATGGAATACATCTCCTTATCATAGGTGGGGTATTTATGAATTTTGTCAAAAAGTGTCTCACTATGATATGCCACTAGATGCCATTACTAGGTGAGAATTGCACCAATAGCATAGTCATAGGCATCTGTCTCAATTTAAAATACTTTTTGTAGGTTTATACATGTGAGTACTAGTTTAGAGAAGAGGTGGTGCTTCATCTCAACAACTTCCTTCTGCTCGGACTTGGACCAATTTTTTTTTATTTCACTCCACTCTTGGTAACTTGACTCAAACTCGAAGTGATGTGAGAGAATCCCAACAAGGTAACAACCCTGGTGAGAAATTCATGTAATAAAAGTTACTAAAGGAAAAATAATAACCATGGAGTATGCAACACTTATTCCAAGATGAATGTTGGGAAAAAAATCCTAGTGTGGGTGTTCATTTTCTTTATTATGGCTAATGAAATTGGAAAAGAAAATGGTTAAGTCTTTGGAAGGGTAAAGTAGAATTAATTTCCATTTCATTTATGAAAATAATGTAAATTAGGAGAAAAGAAAGGTGAAAGGTCACAAATTTCATTTGAGGAGGAAAATGAAGGAAAATAATGGAAAATGAAGAAAATAGAGGCCTCATTGATAAAAAGGCTTCTTAGGACCAGTTGGTACCTTTTTTCAGTTCAATTTCGGAGCTCTCACTCTATTCTCTCTCTGTCAAAGTCTTGGAAAATTAGAATTTTCTTGGAGCATTTCATCATTGGATCAAGAAAGGCTTAGAAGGCAAAGTGGAAGAAAATATCAAGCAAAGAAGAGAAGGATCAAGCAGCTACAATGAGATTCATTTCAGATATTGATTTTCATGTGTGGTTTCCTTGCTATATTTGGCATGCATGGTTATGCATGTGTGCTCTTAATTCTCTTTCTGTCTTTGGCATGGGTTTTTCTAGGTGTGACAACGTTCTTCGGCCTAGCCTTTCCATTTCCAGATAGCCATGGTGTGATTGGGTTCTCATGTTTTGGTTGAGTTATATTCTTGGATGGATTTAAAGATAAGTGAGGTGGATCTCTGAATGAAATAACACATAGCGTAGTAACCCTTGAATCAGATTGTGGGTTGTGGTAAAGATCGCTAGTGTGTTTCCTTAGTGGGCCTAGGAATCCCCGATCATTGAATGGAGGGATATACAGTAAAGCCTAGAGTTGGTTTCTCTCCATCAAACCTAGAAATATCGGGATAGGATATATAGTAAATCCTGGAGAGTGGAGTCTCGGTTATGACCTAGTGACCCCTAGATCATAGTATCCTCTCATCAAATTTTTACCCTGGTTGGCTAGTTACTTAGGTAGATATGGGAGGAGGGTGTTACAGAGTGGTATTAGAGCACGGTTCACCCCTTGGAATGGTTGGGCGATGTGTTTTTATCATGCATTCATGTTGGTTTCACATGTGTGACTCATTTTTGTGGTATCTGTAACAGCCCTAGTGAAAATTCCATGTAATGAAAGTTAATAGAGGAAAAATAATAACTACGGTCATGGGACACGTATTCCAAGCTGAATGTTCGGAAAAAAATCCTAAAGAAAGTGTTCGTATGGTTTATTATGGCTATGTAAATTAGAAAATGCAATGGCAAAGGATTTATAAAGGAAAAGAGGCATTTATTGGCATTTTTTATGAAAATTATGGAAATTAGGAGAAAAGGAAGGTAAAAGGTCAAAGTTTGAATGTGAGAAGGAAAGTAAAGGAAAATAATGGAAAATGAAGGAAATAGAGGCCTTATTAATAAAAATGATTTTGAGGACCAGTTCATGGCTTTTGATCCGGGTCGTTTTGGAGCTCTTGTTCTATTCTCTCTCTCTCTCTCTCTCTCTCTCTCTCTCTCATACTCTTGGGCACTTAGAGTTTCTTGGAGGACTCTTGGAGAGTCTGGAATACTTGGAGTTTTAGAGCAAGAAGGAAAAGGAAGAGCAGGAACGCAGAAGAGGACATAGGTATCATCATCTCCAATGGGTTTTTATTGTAGGTATCGAGTTTCATGTGTGTTTTCCTCACTAGTTATGGCATGCATGGAATATGCATGTGGGTTTTTGGTTATGATTTTTCATGGACATGGAGGATTTCCTTGATTTATAGTGGATTCTCCTAGCCTTTCCATTACTTGGATATCCATGGTGTTGTGAGTTCATTTCATTTTTTTTCCTAGTTGGTTCTCATGCACCTTTGGCCATGGGTTGAGTTATTAGTTCCTGGAAGCCTTCATTGGACAGATGCTCTAGAAGCCTTGTAACAGGTTGGGTTGAGTTACTAGTCATGGAAGCCTTAGTTGGAAAAATGCTATGGAATTCCTTGGTGGGTTGAGTTACTAGTCCTGAAATCCCTAGTTGGAAAAACACTTTAGAAGCCTGACAATATTTGTGGATTGAGTTACTAGTCCTGGAAGCCCTAGTTGGAACATATGCTCTGGATCCCTGGAAATATTGGGTAGAGACCAATATGGCGAAGGTTTTGATTTCCAACCATGAGGTGGAATCACTGGTTGAGGGTTGAGGTGGTTTGGCCTCTAGAAGCCCTAGTTTGGTTTTGATTTATGATTTTTATGATATCCTACATTCATGCTTGGAATATGGCACGAGGGTGATGGGATAAAGAGAAATTTCTCTCAGCCATGTCTATGGTTGGGTGGAAGGTGGAAGTCCCAGACTTGGTTGCATTTTTTCTATGGCAATAAGTTATCTTTTCCTCTTTTATTGATGGGTGAATATTCTTGTTATTATGTGGCTTATATGCTTGTTATGTGCTTGTCATTTTTCTTGTTTATATGTTGGTTATGAAGGTCTTTTATGATAGTAATGATGTGTGGCTCTCATCACTTTTTGATTGGTAAATGAATGAACAATGTATCTATTCCTAAATAGATGATAATTAAGTTAACGTGATGAGGAGACAAATATTCTTATCTATTCTTATATAAGTATGAAACCCCTATGCTCAGATTTTTTATTTAAACATGTAGATTACATATTTGTGACATGTTTGATGAAATTTCTGTCATGGCTAGTAGTAGTCCAGTGAATTCCTTGAGTATTTTCTGCAGTATCCCAAAACGGGGATGTAGCATTACATGAACAAAAAATTGGAAATAGCAGTGAATAACATCATAAAAAAATGTATGGAAAACATGGAGCCATTTTATTATGTAAATCAGAAACAAATAAGTATAATACAACTCAAACAATCAAGGCAAACAAGCCTCCCATCAATACATATGCCAAAAGTGAGATGTTGCTATATTGCAGAGTGTTCATGAACATGTACAATGCAGTCATAGATGGTACACTGCTACATGGGAATGTAAAATAACATAAATATGCAAAAATATGGCTCATAAAATGTTGGGAGTGAAGATCTAAGCTCCCAAACACAATTTCAAGGCAATCCTGGAAGGATTGGCTGCAATATGCAAAAGTGAAAAAATGCCGAAGTTGCAGTCCTAATAATGAGTAGTAGCTACAACTCAAGAACTAGATGGATATGGCTGAAGATGATGTACAAGCTGAAAAAACCTCCTCCGATGGATCTTCCAAGTGAAAGGCTGATCCTAACACTGAAGATATCACCCTCCAAACAACCTATAAACAGTTACCGCAAATGCACACTGAAAATAACGCAGTCAAGGAGAGGGACTGCGCTGTAGGAGATAGAAAATGTATTGGAAAAGTGTAAAGATATGAAATCAACTCAAGAGTCCTTCTCACTAATCTCCCAAAGGAAGGAAAGCTTCCTCCTCTGAAACACAAGCTCCAGAAGTGGTGTTGTGAAAGCTCCACTACAACACCCTGCAACACAACGTTATAATTCAGTAGAAATAATGTTGTAGTTGAAGGAGGTGGCTTGGCCTTAAGCGTGAATGTGGAGAAATGAAGTCCACGATCCCTCAAGAGGCCTCTCTTGAAAGGAGAAGGAATTCCTAAACAGGAATGCCTTGTGCTAAGTAGCATAGCAACTCTGCTAAATAGCAAGAGAATGCAAAATAGTCATACAGAGCATAAAATCAATAATCCATAACATGTCCTCATATGGCTACCTTACCCTCCTTTTATAAAAATGGAAGCCCTATTACATTGGGTCCAACTCATTAGGGTTTCCTCCACCAAGGAATCTTCCTCCCACTATCTCTGCGCTGTCTCCCAAGAAGATCTCCACCTCCTATCCCAGCGCTGTTGACTTGGTCAAACTTGACCTTGTCCACATGCAAATGTCCTCTTTCACACATGAGGGTGTGAAATCCAGCTCTTATGATGATCCCTTTTCACAATATGAGGGATTTTATTCATATTTGTATTACACATGGGCCTCCTTACCCATTTATTCAATTACTAGGTGATAAAAACAAAAATCAATATTCCAATTAGCTGCATGCTAACTTTGGAATATTACAGTCCTCCCCTCGCAAATGTTTCTTGTCCTCAAGCAACTGCAAGGATAGATTTGAGAAGTCTCCCCTCCTCCTACTGTAGCATCCATATATGATGAATTCCTCCAAGGAAAGAGATGTTGTCTCATCAATGAATCTCCATATTTCCCCTCCCAAGCATGCAAGCTAGCCAAATAGCTATCATCATGAAAAATTAAAGTACTCAAGGAGGAAATAAGGTGATTTCTAGAGGTCCCTTTGAGGAATGGGATCTGAAATTTAGTGGTAGCCTTCATTCCCATGGGGATCCTCCATCCCCAAGCTATCATCCATACAAAATGAGCCACCTTCCAAAATGGTAACTCATACAAATCATCCTCCACCTTGTGCTCCTGCAAAGTAGGTGGGTTGAAAATCTGATCATGGTAGACAAAATAGCCTACCCCACGCTGTGCTCCTCTCCACTTAGGATAAGTGTATAGAATATGTTGATCTTGGGCTGCAATAATATTTCCCTCAAGTGGAAAGATGAAGACTAGATCTCCAAATATCTCCTCTCTAACATTATGAATCATGCTGGCCCAAACCATTCCATATGCGATGGATAGGAAATCACCACCATATGGCATCCAATCAACCTCATGGCCCACCTCATAAGAAATGAGTATTTTGTTGTGGTGGCCATATCACCTCCCGTGCTCCCATTAGAACATGTAATGCAAAAAGTGTGGGAATCCTCCTCCCCAAAGGAAACATCCAACCAATGTGTCTCTCCCCCAATCATGCTCCCAATAAAAATGAGAACAACATCAGCACATGAAATCATTATTAGCATAAAAATGAGGGAAATATTTAAGGTTTCATGTGGTGCTGGAAGGTACCAACAGTCTCCCAAGTGGTTACAACGTAGTTTTCCAAACTGCTGCTTTAGAAAATAGCATGGCAAGTTGTTTCTTGACAAATTTCTAGTTATGTATGTCATCACATCTACTAGTGAATAGTAAATGACTTGGTACATCAACTGAGCATACATGAAATAATATAACACTTGCACAAGGCCACAAAAAAGATGGCTTTCTCGATCATATAATTTCGCCCAAAATTAATCATGGAGCCCAATGAAAATCTTTCCCTCTTGTGGAGCAATGCACTGAATAGAAATGGTAAGAGCATGCAAATACTGTGTTAGAAAATCAACAAATGCAAAAATAATATTCTTACCATGTACTATAAGTAAGAAGATGTATGGATCCATGAATAAGCCCTCCATAGTAGTATAAAATCCTCTCATGAAGAGAAATGAATCATATGTTGCATGAGGATCCTCCTTCTTATGCTTGGAAATCCAAGTCAAGAAGAACATATCACAGTAATAGATGTTTGTAATATTCCAAAATTTGCATGCAGCATATTGGAATATTGAATTTTTCTAATGTCACTTAGGAGATGAATAAATGGGTAAGGAGACCCATACATTTCATAAATAAGGATAAAATCCCTCATAGTGTGAAAGGGGATCATAATGCCAGCTGGATTTTACACTCTCATGTGTGAACAGGGAAATTTTGCATGCAGACAAAGTCAAGTTTGACCAAGTCAACAGCATAAAAGTAGGAGTGGATCAGCAAATAAAATAGCTCAATGTGAATGAGGTTCAACCTAGATAGATATATGTGATCTGGATTGAAGACCCTTAGGTGTGAAAAGGGTTGAAGTAGGTTGAAGAGGTCAACCTTGACCAAATCAAACAACGCAGTTTAGAGGAGAGGCTCTAATGAAGGAACAACGTAGTTTTGGAGGGAGATTGTTTGTGTGATGGTGGAAACCCTATTGAGTGGGACCTAAGGTGAGAAGGCTCACTTAGTTTATAAGGAAGATTATGGCAGCCATTTGGGGTTAGCTTATGAATTATATTTTTATGTCTGCTTAGAATTTTGCTCTCTTTAGCTGTTTAGCTAATATTGTCGGTGATGTTTAGCACTAAGGTATTCCTGTTCAGGAATTCCTTCTCTTCCCTTTGAGTAGCTCTTGGGAGAGATCTGATCTATCATTCCACACATTTTTCATTGGTGCCAAGCTTTAGTCTTTAGTTTCAACACAATTTCTGCAGGAGGTTGTGTTTAGTTGCAGGGTGTTGTAGTGGGGGGGAGGGGGGGTTGAGAAACCCACTTTCTTAGTTGGTTTTGTAGAGGAGGGAGGATTCCTTCTTGTGGGAGATCAGTTTGGAGGGTTATTGGGATGTTTTCAAATATTTGTAAGCATTCCAACACATTTTCATCACCTACAACGGTATTCCATTCTAGAATTGCGTTATTTTTGGAGGGTAGTTTCCAGCAGTGTCTTTGTGGCTCTTTCGGGGAGTTTTCCTGTGATTAGAGGGTTGATTCTTCCATGGGGGAAGAACTTTGATCAGATATGCATCAGATCTATATTATTATAGCCTTCTATACTCATGTTCTTTAGTTTGCAGTGATTATTCAATCATATTGTTGAAGATCACCATTTGTATTCAGGGTGTATTCCTAGAAACCCTTCCCGGGTTCTCTAGCTTTTGTATAAAGGAGACTAGATCTAATTTTTCTGAGCCATATTGTTTAATATAATATCATATATATTTTTCTATGCTATTCATGTGTACATTACCTCATTATAATGTGCAATCTCTTTTATGAAGAAATTTCTGTGTTGCAGTGTTTGGGGTTTTAGCCTTTTTAGCTATCCTAGGTGTGGGAGGTCTGTTTAACCCACCTAGTTTGATTTGTTTAAGCTCTATCCATGGATTTAGGTTGTATATTGTCTGATCTAAATGATCCAAAATTTGATTTCATTATTTCTATCATATATTTTTGAAAATGTGTTTTTTATGCATGCATGGTTCAGCAGTCCCTATTTGGGGATATTACAGTGGTATCAAAGCAATATCTTTGGCTCGGCTTGTGGACTTCAAGAAAAAATTCTATAAGAAGAAGAGAAAGGTTAGAATGATGTAAAGGATGAGTTTTCTCTCATCATTTTTCATATCTAGGAAGAACCTCTCCAAGGAGGTTAAACAAGAAGAAGAGAAAAGGAGTAGTGAAACTTATAGAGAGTTTCAAGAGAAGGAAGAGCCATACACTTCCTATGATCAGAAGAGGAGACTAGTGTTGCAGAGAGCTCCAAAGCATTGGAACATATCCTTTCCTTTTGAGAAGGAGGAAAAATTGCAGGAAGATGGAGGACATTTGGATCACAAGATTCTAAGTGAATACCTTGTTGAGTAAAAATCTCAACCTAGAGCCTTCAAGGAGACTCTAGCTTTCCCTCAGTTCATTCATTTGGAGGAAGAAAGAAGACCTTATGGCCATGGAAGGATCAAGGGAAATAGGTTTCTATTGTCTACTTTTTATGGGCCATCTGCAGCAAGGGTTTGGGCAAGGAAACTAGATGCATTCTTCCTACTACACCCTATGGTAGAAAGGGAGGCTATAGAGATTACAATGCTACACCTAGAGGGTGAAGAAAATATTTTGTGGTTCAACCATTTGAGCCATGCAAGAGTGATTAATTTTGCTGAGTTTACTCAAAGGGTTGATTGGGAAATTTGGCAAGGAGAAATTAGAGGAGAAGAAGCCCTCACCACCATTGGACGAGACTTGTACCAGCGCTGTCAAAACTATGGGGGAGAAACCCTCAACATCTTCAGTTGGAGGAGCCAAATCATTGGAGGAAGAAGCCCTTACATCCATACAAGATAATTCCAAATTTCATCTAGGTATGCCTAAATTTTCATCTCCTATTGTTTCAGCAAATCATATGGAGGAATGTATACCATTGCATACTGCTCATTTGGAACAACATAATTGCACTGCACTGTGAAACCTTGATTTGATCAAGGAAGGGATGAAACATCATCCTAATGGGCCATTATTGGGCTGCACACCACACTTGGACTTGGGGTGTGAATTCTTGGAGGATAGGATGAAATTTGTCCCAAAAAAGCTTATGCAAAACCATATTTTCATCCTTGAGTTTGGACTTGAGATAGCCAAAACACCATGGAGGAGATTTACAACGTTGTCAAGAGGTAGCAGTGAGGAGGCTTTACTGTCATTTCACTTGTATCCTTATGGATTCAAGATGATCATTGGTGTGAGATCTTTTCTAGGAGATCTCCAAGGAGTCGCATTTCAACATCCCATGGAATGCAAGAAGAAAAATATGATTTGGGAGAAGGGTAGTCTTCATTGGAAGGGTATCAAGGTTGATCATGATGGGAGGCAACCACATTGGGATGAATGGGGGTGGATGGAGAGCAAGAAGTTGGTAAGCTACTTGAAAATATATGACACCAGGAAACAGGAGGCTTGGCTGCGTTGGCTCCTCCTGAAGGAGTTTGGCCATCATGGGACATATCCTTTTCCCAAGGGTATGTGGGTGGAAGGAACTTGGAAGGATACTTGCATCAATGGGCAGCAGGGAGTGTGGATTCATTATGATGATATGATCATTATGTTTTCACCACATGATTTTTATGATGGAGTTATGAGGAGGTAGCAAAAACTTTTGTTGCTTTGGAGGACCTTGAGAGAGTAAGGGAAAGTTTTCTCTCACACTTTGCATGATGTTGCAAGAGTAGGAGATGGCATTATCATGGTGCAAAGGGGATACTCCTTAGCCTTGTACGATCTGGAAGTTCCTCCACTTTGGAAGAAACTTCTTGTATGTGGCAGCATTATGGGAGGAGACTTTGATAATGATCATGTCAAAGAATGGAGTTATGAGTTGGCAGGAGCCTATTTTCATAGGCCAACAACGCTGTCACTTTAGAGCATGGAATTATTGATGGGGTGTCCCCAAGATCACTTCATATTTGATGCACTTGGTGGACAAGGAGGAGGTGAGAATGATGGAGTAGTGGATGGATTCATTGTAATATTCCTACTTAGCCCAAGCTAATAGGAATATACTATTTTGTTTTCATTTTCTTGTTGCAAGAATAAATTTGTAAAGGAGGATAAATTAAACTCCTAAAACAAAAAAATAAATCAATGCCCATGTGAAAAAGGCTAAATCCGGGCTACCTAAATAAAACCCCCTTATGTGTGAAAGGGATTGTGACAATTGACTGGGTCAACAGGATCAAATCCACAGTGCTGTCTACATGCAATGTACCTCCTAGATGCACAACGCAGATCTAGTTGGAGGCTACACATGTGAAAGGAGCTTAACCTTTGAGGTGGTTTAGGGTTTTGCAAGGCTTTCATCCTATAAAAGAACGAGGAGAACAATAGAAGAGGGTTGTTGAACATATTTTCTTGAAAGGATTTTTCTGTTTATACACTTCTCATTCTCTAGCTATTTAGCTGAGAATATTGTTGTTTAGCACTAGGTGTTCCTGAGCGAGAATCCCACCTCTTTCCTTGAGAGGCCTCTTGGAAGAGTCTTGCATTGCTTGTCCACTATCAGGAATTTGGCCAAGCTTCTACTTCCAACTACAACACAGATCCTGTTGAGGGTTTGGTTGTCTTTATAAGCTGCAACAAGTGGAGGCTAGATCTGTTCAGATCTAAGCCATTCTAGTGCCTCTTTTCACTGGGAGAGCCTTCTATCCCATTGGCAAGAGAGTATTGGATGAGGAGAGCTCATTTTCAGATCTTGGCTTGAGGCCACATCATGCTCTAGAGCCTATAGCATAGTTCATCTTTCATAAATACGTTATTTGCAATGATAAAGTTGCAGGGTCCTTTAGCACTTCACGGAGGAGAGATCTCTAGTGTTTGGAATTTTCCCTTCACTGTGGTGATCTGTGAATTACAGATCTAATCCATGTTCCATTCAGATATGATCTTAATACTGATGTATTTTCTTCAGGAATTCTGAATCATTCTGTAGATCAGTTGCATTAGATCTCAGATCTACTCCATGTACTACATTTTCTACTGAAAACCCCAAGGGGCTTTTGAAGAGGAGACTCCATAGTGTACAGATCTGATATATATCTATATTTTTGTACAAAGATCTGCTCTAGATCTGAAGTGTAACTTACAGCTCTTTTCAGCTAATAAAATAATATTGTCAAGCTTGTACAGTCATATCATTTGGTTGCAACCTCTTATTTTTGGCATTTGTTCATATAAAGTTTCCTACTTCTGTTCTATGATGTATGGGCTTCAATATAATCTTGATATGCTAATGTAAATGAAATTATTGAGCCTATGTATTGGCCTCCTGCATATATTTGGCTGAACTGCATTATTTTCTGAGTAGTTTTGTCACATAGTGTTGCAGTCTCTTCTTTGGGCATTTTATAGCTGTAATAGGTGTGGGAGATCTGTTTAACCCACCTAGGAAGATTTTTTTCTGATATCCTCTTGGATTTGGGTCTTAAATTGATATATATAAGGAATACAAGGGCTGATTTCAAGTGTTGTCGCATATATTCTTGAAAAATTCATTTTTCAGGTATACCTTGCTAGCCATCCCAATTTTGGGGATATTACAGTGGTATCAAAGAAACTATCTTGGCACAACCTGTGATTTTCTTATTGAAGAGCCAATATGTATTTTCATGGAAAGAAAATATCGATGAAGAAATTTGGTTACATTGAAGACACAAAAGAAAAGGGTAAGATCCCTTTAACTGGAAGTTTGCAAAGAGAAGAGTTCTATTAAACTCTTTCTCAAGCTTTGCATGAGCTGAAGAATGAAATCAGGTGAGTGAGGAATTAAATACAAGAAGATATTTTGAAAAGGTTTGCACATGAAGGAAGCCCCACTGCTTCATATAATGTGTGTGAGCATTTAGCTACACAATCTGATCTACAACGTTGTAGCATGCCTACATTCCTTGCAAGAGGAGAAGAAGAAGGAGAGACACCAAAAGAGGAAACTCTTGGTGACTATCTCTGAGAATATGAATCTCAGTCTAAAAGATTCAAAGAGCATATAAGCTTACCAGAGTGTTTTCAACTCAAAGAAGAAAGAATATCCAACATAATTATGAGAAGAAGAGGGTGCATGCAACACACCTTGGGTGGACCTTTTCTACCTACTTTCGATGGGTCACCTGAGAGCTTAGCCAAGTTTTGGGTAAATAAGTTGGACACATATTTTCAGCTGCATCCAATCTATGAAGAAGAAGCCATAAGAGTAGCAGTGCTACACCTCCAAGGTAAAGCGTATTCCTGGTGGTTATTTGAGTCTTCTTCATTAAAAAAAGAAAACTTCTCTACTTATGCAAAGTTCACTAGGAGGTTAGTGGACATATTTGATTCTATGCCATCTGAAATTTTTGTGGGTAAACAAAATAAACCCAAGAAATCATAACCTTTGCATAAGATGGAAATATCCATGCAGATAACTCCATTTCAAAACATTGTTGAAGGGGTTGAAGATTTGCTACATGATTTGCTAAGGGAAAAGGCCCTACTTCAGCAAGAACCTTCTCCTTAAGACAAAGACATGAGTGTTCCTTTTTCAAGAAGAGATCAAGTGAAAGGATCTCTTATTGATGAGGCATGCTCCATTGATTAGGGAAATAAAGAAGAATAACTGAAAGGTTCCTCCAGCACTGTGACAGGAGGAGGAGATCTATTTTTATTGAGAGATGGAGATGAAGCCATTTCTTCCACTAAGGGGGTTCTTGTATCTTTGCAAGAAGGCCCCAAGGATCCTATACATGAAGAATATGAGCATCATGTGTCTATGTTGATGGACAAGAGATGAAACAACGGAGGAAATGTGTTCCAACATTGCATCCATATTTTGGAACACACACTATGATGGATCAGTCCTTTGTGATCAAGACTCTTGACACCAAGGATATGATGGGTTTTCATGAGTTAGCTGCATCTAAAGGGAGCACCGTAGACTGTGAGATCTTGCAGAAGGTGGGTGAAGAAGAAGAAGGGGGAGTTGCTCCAATTTCTCCTTATTATGATACTTACACAAAACAATTAGAGATGGATTTGCACAGTGGAAGTAGTCATGGTATGTTCCAAACTGTTGTTCACATGGGAATGAGCCATGAGAAATAATTATCTTGTGGTATGCCAGATGGGGGACCACCTGATTCAGATTTGATGAAAAATGTTTCATGCATTGATGCTCCTTTCATAGATCCAAGGAGGAAGGGAGCATTGGAAGACCATGCTTCAGCGCTGAGAGTATGGGGAAATTACAAGGAGAGGGAAAGCATTTTTCCCTTAACATCATTATCCATTCTCTCATCTCATACTGCGCTAAGAAAATATGCTGCAAGAATGAAGGCTGACACCATCATGAAGCAAGGAAGGCAATCCTTGAATCAGAAGACAAACTTTTTTGGAGGATCCTCTTCCATACATGATGAGAGATGGTGGTCACACATGCATACTTTGACAAAACCAAGGAGGTTTTGGATAGATGATAGCCTCCCATGGGAGACTAACTTCCAAGAACTTCCATCTTCTTTTGAGCATGTGCATAAGCAAGGAGGGCATTAAGGAAGGATTGGCAACCTTCCACCTTATACCTTTGGCATGGGAGATGTCAAGGAGGTTGAAAATGGGAAGCTTGGATTTCCAACATACACCTTTGACATGGGAGATGTCAAGGAGAAAAAAAACAACATGGGAGACACTTCATATGACACACTATCAGTGCTGTCATTGTTGGGCACATTAGATCCCTATTGGAAATCCCAACTGCTAGTGTAATATTCCAAGGATCTTCATACTTGCATGATTCTTGATGATTGGCTACATGAAGAGAGCTATAGCTATATGAGTAGTTTTTTCACATAGTGTTGCAGTCTCTTGATGATTGGTCACATAGTGTTGTAGTCAATTGGGTGGAATGACATTTCCTATGTCTGCATTTGAGATTGCTTATAGATTTATTGTTGACTCTGTAGATTCCATTCCAGTTTCTCTTTCACCAAAGGAATTGGATGGAGATGTGGCTCCAGCTTGGGCTCTCAGTTCATCTTCGGCTCAGGATTTCCTTGATACCACTCTTCCATTTGAAGAGGCCATCCTTGAAGCAATGACTGGTGTTTGGAGACCATGGGATGAGTTACATCATCGGTCTTACTTTCTACCATACTTGCGCGGAGTTGAATCAATTTTTCCTAGCCCTCAGTCTTCTGGTCCTGTTCACCCAGTCCTGAACCCTTTAGCACTAGCATAGGTTTTTGTTGAAGGGAACATGGATATTACTTCTCTGACTACCCTGGTGAAAATCTCCATAAATCCCAACATCATAGAGAATGTCTTCATTGGAGTCGAGTGTTCCCCTGAAGAGATTCAAACTTACACCGATCTCTTTCGAGAGTTTCATGATGTTTTTTCTTGGTCTTACGAGGAAATACCTGGTATAGATCCATCTTTGTCCAACATGAGATCAAGGTATACAAAAATGCTAAGCCTATCAGGAAAATGCTTCATCCAGTCAACCCTAGGAATGCAGTAGCTATCAAAGCTGAGGTGGAGAATTCGCTTAAGGCAGGGTTCATTTACCCCATTCCTTTGACTGAGTGGGTTTCAAATCCAGTTCCTGTGGATAAGAAACAAGGAACGATTCGATTTTGCATCGATTTCTAGGACCTAAATAAATCATGTCCTAAAGATAACTACCCCACACTGTTTATAGATCAGATCATCGATGAGTGTGCGGGGAATGAGATTTTCTTCTTCATGGATGGTTTCTCTGGATAAAATAAAATTACTATCCATCCTGAAGATCAGCATAAGATTGCATTTATTTTCCCCTGGGGTACCTTTTCTTACAATAAAATGCATTTTGGCCTAAAAAATGCAGGAGCTACTTTTCAGCGGGCCATGTCTTACGACTTCCACGACATCAAACATATTATTGAGGCATATTTGGATGATTTAACTGCTCGTTCTCGCAAGAGAATTGATCATCCTTCTCACCTACATCAATTTTTTGAACGATGTCAGCATTATAAAATCCGGTTGAACCCGAACAAGTGTGTTTTCACTGTCACATCCGTTCGTTTGTTGGGATTCATTATGTCTATGGAAGGGATTCAGGTAGATCCCTTCAAGGTTGAGGAAATACTTCAGTTGCATCCCCTTCTTAAATTCATCAACTTCAAAGTCTACAAGGAAAAGCTAATTTCCTGTGGGGATTCATCGTAAATTATGTTGAGATTACGAAATGATTTATGAGATTATTAAAGAAAGGAGTTCCATTCTGTTGGGATGAATTTTCTCAATGCTCATTCGATGCTTTGAAAAAACAATTGACCTCTGCTCCTTTACTGAGTCCACCTGATTATAGGAGGGATTTCCTCTTGTATCTCGTGGCAGCAGAATCTACCATTGGTATGGCTATGGTTCAGGAGGATGATGCACTTTCTGAGCATGTTATATACTACCTTAGTTGAGGCTTGGTAGGACCTGAACCCTGGTATTCTGCGATAGATAAGATTTCTTCAGAAGCTATTCATTTTGTGTAGTGGCTCAGACATTACATTCTTCTTTGCAAAACTTATGTTTTGGCAGCAGTCAATCCATTTCAGTTTATTCTTAGTAGGCGAGTGATTGGGGGTAAATACAATCGATGGATTGTAATTTTGCAGGAATTTGATCTTGAGTTTATGTCTGCCAAGTCCAACAAATCATTAGTTTTTGTGGAGTTGATTTCTGAGTTGCTCTGTGGAGAAGAGATTGTTTATGACGAATCATTTCCTGATGAACATATTTTTCTCATTTCTCCACGGTATCCTTGGTATGGGGATCTCATATTTTATCTCCAGACTACAAATTTTCCCTTGACTTTTTCGAAATATGAGCGTCAGAAGTTACATCACTTAGCCAAAATTTATTTTATTATTGGTGACAATTTATATTGTTGCAGGGTCGATTCGATCCTTAGAAACTGGTTAACTCTTGAAGAAGTTGAGGTTGTGCTAAATGATTGCCACAATGGAGCTTGTGGTGGTCATTTATCTGGGCTTGCTACAGCCCAAAAAATATTGCGTGCAGGATAATTTTGGCCTTCGATTTTCAAATAGTATGTGGAATCAGTCAAAAGGTGTCATCCATGTCAGGTTTATACTCAAAAGATGCATGCTCATCCAGCTCCACTCTTTCCTGTCGTTACTGTCGGACCCTTTACAAAGTGGGGTATTGATTATACTAGTTGTAACCTGCCTTCGGCTAAAGGTCACAAGTACATTATCATAGCTATAGACTACTTCACAAAGTGGGTTGAGGCTATGTCTACTTTTGGGAATTACGGTGAGACAACAGCTCTATTACTTTTCAATCAAGTCATTTCTCGCTTTGGTATTCCCAAAGAGATTGTCACTGATCATGGCAGTCACTTTCATAATAACATGATGGCTGAATTGGCTCTGCAATTAGGTTTCGGGAGGGAGCATTTGTCTCCTTATTATCCTCAAGCCAATGGGCAAGTTGAAGCCATGAAAAAATCATTGAAGACAATTTTTCAATGAATGATTGATAAATCCAGATCCAATTGACATATTATGTTGTATCCTACACTTTGGGCATATCGTATGTCAGCCAAAACTGCAACTGGTTTTACTCCGTTTCAACTGGCTTATGGGTTGGAATCTATATTTCCTATTGAATGTGAAATTCCCTCTCTTAAGTTATATGTTGAGCTTCTTTCTGACACTTCTAGTCTCAAAGAATGCCTCCTTCATCTGGAACATCTCAATGAGAAACGTTGAGATGCAGCTACAATGAATGTGGCACATAAGAAATGGGTAAAGGTTCAGTATGATAAGGTGGTAAAACTTAGGGTTTTCTATGAAGGTGACCTTGTCTTGGTTTATGCCCAAGAGAAGGATTCCTTGGGGGTAGGCAATTTCAAATCTACGTGGTATGGCCCCTTCATCGTCAAAAAGGTCCTGAAGAAAGGAGCATATGCCTTGATTGATTTTGATGGAAATGAGTTGGCGGAGCCCATAAATGGGCTCTATTTGAAAAATTATTATGCCTAGGATTTGGCCTAGCATCTTGATTTGTTGTATATATTTTGTTTTTGTACATATCTGGGTTTTCAATTTTTGGTGTGATTTTGATGAATTTGATCTGCTTTGGCAGGTAATATTGGATGACATGAGTCACTTTGGTTTCATCGATGGTGCTATTAGACATACTTGGAACTTGGTTTCCGCGACTTAGGTACTCCATCATCCATCCAGTTAGTTGTTATTTTCAAGAGGTGTCTGCATTGGTCCTACTTCAAAAAATGTAGCAGAATACAATGCAGTGTTTAATTTACTCTCAGAGACAATACCTTTGGGTGTTGATTCATTAGCAGTCTTCTTGGATTTGCAGCTGGTGGTTTCACAATTGAACAAAATATGTCGAGTCCGAGACCCATTTTTACATAAATTGTTTTTTAGGGTACGTTTTTTACAAAGGCCATTTCAATTTATAACATTCATTCATATTCCTCGAGCTAACAATTGGATGGCAGACTTGTTGGCTAATCAAGAAATTGATTGGCATATTCATCATTCAATAATTTAAAAAATATATCAAATACATCATTCATTATCATACATTTTAGTCATCACATCATATAAATCACTGTATAAATATATATAGATCAGAGTGTTCAAAAATATCCAAAATCTGGACCATCATGTCCTACAAAATTAGGGCTTATGCTTGATCATGTCTATCATCAAAAATATCACAGTCATTCGATCATATTTATAAATATACTCCTGAGGTCCCTACCCAACATTTTTGTTCCTATAGAACACAATGGCAGTCGCTACATGGAAAAATAACCACACCCAATCTCGTGGTACTCCTACCACCCGTCTCTAGATAGCCTCTGGTAGGTCCTCTATAGTGGCCATAGGCACCTGGCGAGTCAAGCTCTCCAAGTTCCTCTGTAATACATGGAATGTCATACCAGGGTCTTCAACATCTGCCTCACCTCTACAGTGATTCTGCCTTGGGTACCCCTTAGGCCTGACTGGTCCCATGTCTACATCATGATCAAGATAATATTGTAAGTCATTTAGTCTAATCAATTTTATTTTTTTTCATTTTCATACTTTGAAAAAAAAAAAATCATATAATAAAAAATCAAAATATGCAATCTCACTGATTGCACCCCATGCTGCACCGGGTGGTAGGACTAGATTTGGATCTGCACAAAAGTCCATCCCAGCATAGGGATAATCTTCCACTGCGATGTCTTTTTCTTCCCACCATTGGAAGAACTCATCATCCCAAGTGGTCTGAGGAAATTCACTTCCCCCTAATCTCTTCATCAGATCTACCAATCGAGCTATTCTTGGATCTCTCGGGCTGCTGATAGTTGAGATGACCATGGGCCAAAGCCCTAGGACCCTCTCAAAGAAGAATTTTAGCAACATTTTACCATACCTAAAGAATTTAGTATTTGCTTTTTGGATTGATTTCAATTGTTTTTTCATATTTCTCAGCAAGTCTATGCATTAATCAAAGAGTTGAATCAGGCATTCCACTGCTATGCTCATTTGTGTCTGTGAAGCCTGATGTAGAGAAGCAGATCCTACTGCTCTGCCAATGGTAAAGAGAAGGATATTCATGTATAAATCCTTCAGATATCTGATAGGAATATGTGTTCCTACTTTTTGTGCATCCTCTATGCAATAGACTTGAACATATTCTTCCACGGTAAGCCCTCCAACAGGCTTTTCGTGCAAGTCTACTGGGTCTCCTCTTCGAGAGAGTCCAGTGATGAAATATATATCTTCCACTTCTATGCATAGTGGCATCTGATCAATTATGAAACAGTATTCTTCTAGCTCCCAATGATCAACCAACATTTGAAGCAAACGAACATTTCTTTTCATATTGGGAGTTTTGAAAAATTTGAGCAATCCGCAATTCCAGAGAATATCTAGCGAAGTTTGATCTTCCATAACCTCATTGTCAATTGCACTATGCTCACACTCTCTCCAGCTGATGGAAATCCTTGGAAAAATCAGTAAATGATTGATTATTTTCAAGTTTTAAATTTCTGCTCTGCGCATACGCAACGTCACTTATACACAATCATGTATGATACGTAGGTCCGTCCACACGAAGCCTCGTATGCACAGAGGTTTTCATCAAAGAATATCTTTTCTACAGTCAAATTTCCAAAAAAATTCCTGAAACAGGAATGAAATGGATGAAAATGATGAGTTTAGAGCATACTTGAATGATTTGGTGCGATTTTATGGTTGATTTATTCATATTCGAGAAGAAGAATTTTTGCCCCAAAAGCTCCTTCTCCACTTATGCAATGTGAAAATGATCCAAATGTGAGTCAAATGGTGTATTTATGCCCAGAATTTGAAATTTTTTTGCAAATTTCCTTTGTGGTTATTTTTCGAATTTGACTAAGGCTATATAACCATTTGGCTTGTAAGTGTTGGGAAAGGAATTTTTTAGGTACATATTGCTGAATTCGAGATTTTCTTAGTTTTTCCTTCGAATCCATGACCGCTGACTTGTCATGGCAGGTATCTAATTTTGAACTGGCATATAGGTTAGAGAATCGACTATTTCGTTGCATCTTTGAATACTAGCCTCCATTCTGATCACTTGCCATAGGGTCGATCCCATCACGTCATGAGTACTTAACCCATTTCACTTGCTGATTTTTTAACCATGACTTGGTGGTAGAGCCTTCCTTTACATGGGCTTCCTAGTTAGTCCCTGGCTAGTATTTTTTTCCCATGCTGCAATTTATATAGGCTAGGGAGTCCTCTTTAGTCCTGCCATGCCTTATGTGTTGAAGCTTCATTCTTCCTCTTCTTCTCTATCATTTTTCTGGCCATTTACCCTAGAGGTTCCCTTATGTTGTCGAGTTGTATTATTGCATTGCATATTGACTACTTGTTTACCTTGGCCTTTAGCCGGCTTCTTTTGGACTCATGTTTAATCCATATTTTGACCATGTCTTTCTGTACAAGTTAACCATGCAATCCCTTAGCTTCTGCGACTTGACACCTTTACCCATGGATGGAACATTCCTTTGAGTGTCACTTACCAGTTTTTGCCACCTTGCATTGAGCATAGGATTGTTCCTATCCCAATAACTAGTGCATCTATTTCACGACACTCGTTCTATCCATTGTACTATAACATTATTTTATTCTTTTTCAGGCTTTAAATATGAAAAAGACAAAAAAAATATATTTGAAAAAGAGCAGGAATGGGATATTACTTCCATATTTGATGGAAGCTACAGTGTCAGTTGTGTTGCCCTTGAACAAAGCACAAAAAAGATAAATATTTTCTCCGTTTGGGATGATTTTATTTTTTGACTTAGGAGAAGCCATAACCTTGTCTCATGAGTCAATACTCCCCCGGTTGGTTATCTCTTCCAATAATATGGAGGGTTTGTTTATGCCTCTTGCATGACAAACTTATACAAAGTTATCATTTGCTGCCATAGTCAACATGAGTTGTGCTTTTTGTTCAAGGGAAGTTAACCTGAGTTGGCCTTTTTGCAGTGTCTCTTGACTCATTTTTCAGTCGACCTTCCCAGTCTTGTCAATATCTTGTTCTATCACATCATATATTTGGTCCTTTGCTCGTGCTAGTTTGAGAAGGTCTCCTATGACTTCTTGCTGGCGGGTTTGTGTCTTATCGATTACGACATATTTCTCTGAGAGTAAACCGAGAGTTGCACCCTAGCCCTACTTATATCATTGATAGGTGACCTTGTGCTTAGCATTTGATCCTCATCATGGGTCTTTGACTGAGTGGTTTCCCTTGTGTTCTACATCATCTTACATTATCACACCTGGGATTCATGCAGTACCTTGATTTCCATTTGACCCTATCGATGGATATCTCGCCTCTTTGTCAGCTTTCATTATTGGTTTGTTCAGAGGGTTTCTGTCATGTAATAGCTTCATCTTGTGCATGCCAAAAACGTACTTCAGGTTGGTTACTTCACTCTACTTCATCTGATTCCTTCCAAATCTTTACCTGTGGGTTACACTCGCGCTGGACTGATGTGGGATGCCTTAATTCCTTCCTTCCAGCAGGTCTTTTTCCATCGACTCCGACTCATTGCTCTTGGAATAAGGTCTAGATTCCTTTTGTTAATACCTTAGGGTTTGCAGTCATCAGTGGCAGACTTTTCACTATCGACAGTGAGGATACATCATTGCCTCCTGATTGATAGATTATTTCAATTGTTCGATTTCATCTCATTCATTCGCACTTGTTATATTGTACTAGGGTACCATGACGATCATTATCAGTATCGGTGGGTTGTCTCATGTTTGTTAATGGTATACATCAATGACCGGTAATCAAACGATTTCTCACATGATTGACTTCAACTCATTTATTCCCATTGTGTAGAATTGTGCCATGGTGATCAGTGAAGACCTCGGGTTTGCATCAACATGCTTTAGTTCACTTTGACAACTCCTTCAGTTTTCTTCCAATGACACCATCCACCCTTATATGTTCCAGTTTCATCATAGAAGCATCTTATATGTTGGCTCCTGAGTTGCGTGTTGTACCATTTGTTCCACCACTTATGATTTAGTACTTGGAGATTCACTTGTGACTTTTGTGATCAGATATTTGTTGCAACATCATTGATTAGTCTTCTATATGTGATACTTGGACTTGATTTTGACTTGTACTTCTGGGCAGTGATCATATGATTCACTATGTACTTTACATTTCAGATATACTTGTATATATATTGGATCTGCTCTCTACTTCATATGCGGAAATTCTTTTCTTTCACTGAGCATGGGTATGCCCGCCTCAGACATGAGCTATATTTCTAATCTCTCTCACTTGTTTTTTAGCAGGTTGAAATCTGGTGAAGTCCTCTCTAGTCCTCGCAAGGTTCTTTCTATGCACATAATACATTTTGGCCATCATGTACCCCTTCTGACCTCATATATTAGGGGGCATCTGTTATAGCATCATTTATCACCATCATATACTTGATGACTTATGCTTTGGCCTTGGGCAACCCTTTCCTTCAAACTTGGACACTTTTCTCAAAAAAGAGTTTCTTAAAACCCATATGCAACTTTGCCTAGAATTTTCCACTTATATACACGAGTCCATACATAGAGAACCGCATATGCAATTTTAAACATTAAAAAATATATAATTTCCTTATTTTAGAGGTGGGGTTTATAGTTGTTCCAGTAACTTAACCACCCCAGCCCATGGCCTAACTATCCCCAACTGCAAAAACTAATTTGAGGGAGTATAAAATCCTCTCAAGGGAATGGCCTAAGGGAGGAAGAGAGAGAAATATAGATATTATATGTTGTTTGAACCCTATCTAAGTTTGATATATTCCCGTGCCTCCTACACTTCCCAGATATTTTCAGGAAACCCTTGTTTCCTTGAGATGCTCACGACCCTATGTGACATTTGTTGTGTAACCAGCTCCAAAAATAGAAGAAAAGAGATATCAACGCCTTATAAATAAGCCACTTCGAGGGGGCAACCTCCAATACATTACATAAATGAACAATTATTGAATGATACAATTTACAAAACCTCTTTTCTATAGATAGGAGTCCATGGGGCCATAATGTAATTCTAGTGGGGCCACAATGTAATCCTAGCCAACCTAACAATAATAATTTAAGGGCACAATAATAACAATATGAGGGTTACAAGGGTACAATAATAATAATGAGGGGGTTACACTAACAATAATAAGGGACTATATTAGTAATATAGGGACCTAACATGCTCCTCTCCTTCAAAAAAGTGTTGTCCTCAATGCTTGAGTAGCTCTGGGTGCTTCTGTATAAAATTCTCATCCTCCCATGTAGAATCTTTAGTGGGTAAGTTCTTCCACTTAATGAGACACTTTGAAATTGATCGGTTCCGTAGTTGTCGAGTTCTTGTTTCTGTGACTGCTTCACGTTCAAATATGATTTTTCATTCCTCATAAAGTTCTGGAAATATTGTTTGAACTCGAATATTTTCACCTATAACCTTCTTTAAGCATGAAACATGGAAAACTGGATGCACTCGTGAAGAAGAAGGAAGCTCCAATTTGTATGCCATAGTACCAATATTTTGCAACACCTTGTAAGGACCATAGTACTTTGGCGATAATTTATTATCCTTCTTAGCTTGCTTGAGGGACATTTGTTTGTATGGTTGTAACCATAAAAATACCCAATCTCCTACATCAAAACTTCTCTCGCTGCGATGTTGATCTTCCTGTTGTTTCATTCGATTTTGTGCCAAATTCAGGTTATCCTTTAAGAGTTGGAGAAATTCTTGTTGATGCTCGATGTGATCTTCCACCGCTTGAACCTTCAAATTTTCCCTTAAAGATGATGTAATGGATGGTGGATGATATCCATAAAGTGCCATAAATGGAGTCATTTTTGCTGCAGTATGGAAGGAATTGTTATACCACCATTCAGTGAGAGGTAACCACTTGACCCATTGTGTTTGTTTATCAGATACAAAATAACGAAGATATCCTTCCAAATCATTAATTTCCTATCTCAGTTTGACCATCAGATTGAGGATGATAAGATGAGCTATGAGCTAATTGAGTACCCAAACAAGATAATAACTCCATCCAAAAATTTACAGTAAAAATGGGATCTCCGTCACTCACAATAACCCTTGGGATTCCACGTAGCTTTTGAATTATGTCCATAAATGTAGTAGCAACTATAATTGATTTAAATGGATGGGATAATGCAAAAAAGTATGCATACTTGGTAAGTCTATCAACTACCACCATGATGACACTCTTTCCTTCGGACTTAGGTAAGCCTGTGATAAAATCCATTGAAATCTCCTCCCAACGTTGACTTGGAATGGATAAAGGTTGTAGAAGTCCCGGGGTCTTAATTGTCTCAACTTTATTCTGCTGGCAAACCAAACATCCCACCACAAACTTTAGAATATCAGATCTAAGGCCATCCCAAAAAAATTCTTTCTTCACCCTGTGGTAAGTTTTTAAAAATCATGAGTGTCCTCCTAAAGGAGAAGTGTGCAATTCCAAAAGAATATTTTGTTTTATTTGGGAATTCTTACAAAGATATAAGCGATCTTTGTACCATAAGGAATCATTTTTCCAACTAGGATCTTGCTGTAAATTTTGAATGAGTGTCCATACATCTTTTTCCTTCTACCATTCATCTCTTGCTTTGGTTATGCAATCTGGTTGGACAATAGAAATGGCACAAAGAAATTCTTCCACCTCTTCATTCTTTCTTGAGAGTGCATCTGCAACAACATTAAGCTTTCCTTTTTTGTAGATTATTTCAAAGTCATAACCCAACATCTTTGTGACCCATTTTTGCTGCTCTTCTGAAGATAGTCTTTGTTCCAAAAAGTGTTTAAGACTATCATGATCAGTTTTTACCTTGAAGTGTCTTCACATTAGGTAAGTTCGCCATTTCTTTAGTGCATGTAGTATTGCTAACATTTCCTTCTCATAAATAGGTTTCTGTAAATACTTTCCTTTGATTGAAAGACTTTCAAAATCAATGGGTCTTCTTTCCTACATTAAAACAACACCAATTCCATTGCCTGAGGAATCACATTCCACAATAAAGGTTTTTGTGAAGTCTGGCATAGCTAAGACCGGTGCTAGGCACATTTCCTCTTTAAGATGTTCAAAGGCCTTAGTTGCTTTAGGAGTCCATGAAAATAAATATTTCTTCAATAATGTTGTTAGAGGTGTTGCTATTCTCCCATAATTCTTAACAAAATTGCTATAATACCCTATTAACCCAAGAAATCCTCGCAACTGCTTTATGGTTGTGGGGACTTTCCATTCCTTAATGGATTTAATTTTGTTAGGGTCTACCTTAACACTCTCGTGAGATACAATATGACCCATATATTCCACCTCTTGTACTCCAAAGAAACATTTGGATATTTTTGCATATAATTTTTTCTCCTGCAATAGTTTGAGCACCCTGTCAACACGTTCAACATGATCCTTCCAAGACCTGCTGTAGATTAGTATATTATCAAAAAATACTAGCACAAATTTTCTAAGGAAGGGTTTGAAAATGGAATTCATCAACCCTTGAAATGTAGAAGGTGCATTGGTAAGGCCAAAAGGCATGACCAAAAATTCATAATGACGCTCATGAGTTCGAAATGTTGTTTTTGGAATATCTTCAGTCTTCATTCTAATTTGATGATATCCTGAACGAAGATCCAACTTGGTAAAATAAATTGCTCCATGTAATTCATCCAATAATTCATCAATCATAGGAATGGGAAATTTATCTTTAATGGTGAGCTTATTGAGCTCCCTATAATTCGGACACATGCGCCATGATACATCCTTCTTGTGTACCAATACTACAGGAGCAGAGAAAGAACTTTGACTAGGTTGAATTATACCCACCTCTAACATTTCTGCAATCATATGTTCAATTTCACTCTTTTAGACATAAGGATATATATAAGGCCTAATGTTTGGAGGAACACTTCCTGGAATCAAATGAATAGCATGATCATGATCAAGAATAGGTGGGAGTCCTTTGGGAGTTTCGAACACCTTGGAATGATTGTCCAAGACTTGTTGGAGATATATAGAAATAGATGTTTTTGATGTTGGAACTTCTAGTGAACATAATTGTGCAATTACGCCTCGTTTTTATTTATTTAGAAGCTTTTTCATGACATTAGAGCTTATTCTCTTTCTTGGCTTCCCTGTAATACCCCGTAATTCGACTTCCTTTCCTTCTGAGAAAAATTTCAAGAAAATTTCTTGAAAATTAAAAGCTACCATACCCAAAGATTGTAACCATTGTACTCCTAGTACAACATCAACACCTCCCATAGGAATGGAAAGCATTGGACTATTCAATACATATCCCCCCATGGTTAGCTTGATATTATGGCATTTTCCAGGGCAATTTATAGTTCCTCCATTTGCAACCATCACTTGACATTCTTGTGTTGGGTATAGGAAAAAATTTAATCCCTTGGTTACCTTACAATGAATAAAATTATGGGTGCTACCTGAATCAATCAACACTATTACCTTTTTCTTCTTGATATGTCCTTCTATCTTGAGAGTTTGAGGAGTGGTGATTCCTTCCAGTTCATTACACGATATGGTCAGACTCATTTCTTCCTCTTCTACGGCTAGTTCCTGGTGTATATTCTCTTCTTGTTCATTTTCTTCTTCCTCTTCACAATCTATGTAAAATAATTTCTTCTCAACACACTTATGACCTTTAGTGTATTTGCTATCACAACTATAGCAAAGCCCTTTTGCTATTTTTTCTTCCAATTGTTGTGGTCTCAACCTTGTAGGTTGTGAAAATCTAGGCGTAGAAACACTTCCTTCTTTATAGAAGTGAGTGGTAGGCTTCCTTGTCGCCATAATTTTACATTCAATTTTTCTTGCCAATCTGAATGCCTTCTCCAATGAATCGGGTTCCAAAATGTGAAATTCATGTTGGATTTTATCCTTTAAAGTGCCTACGAAGAGATCAATCCTGTGTTCCTCTGGAATATCAGTTACCCTTATATTCAATTTTTGGAAGTACTCAATGTGCTCCCCCACTACACCCTTTTGTTTGAGATTTATCAATTGGCTAAAGAAGGTGTTGCTCTTTGTATCCTCATAACGTGCTATCATTTCCTCCGTAAAAATTGACCAAGTGACAATATTTTTACGGGAGCAAAGATATCGATACCATACAAATGTATTTTTTTCTAAATGTAAAGTTGCAATGCGTACCTTTTGTGTGTTTTGCACATTATGGAGATCAAAATATTGCTCCATCTGTAGTATCCATGTTACAAGATCCTTTCCATCAAACTTCCTCATATCCATTTTTGGAATATGGGGTTCTTCCCTCCAACAATAGAGTTTATGAAATCACGATTAACATTTATTTTGTTCTCATCATGAGCTTCCTCTACTATCTTTTCACCATTAGGAAACATTTCTTGTATCAACCTTGCCAAACCTTCGATGTCTACTTTTAGATCCTTCTTCATGTTTCCCATGTTGTCTTTCATTTTTTCATCGATCTTAGCTTCCATGTAATCCATCTTAGCTTCCATGCCCACTTCCATGCCATCCATATTAGATTCCAAACCATTCATCTTAGCTTCCATGCCTTTCTTCAAAACTTCCATTTCATTTTTTATTGTTCCTTGCAAGAGCGAAATTTGTTGCACTTGCTCTTATAATTTTGATATGTCATGTCGCCATTCTTCGTCTCATGAGTCATAGTAGAACCTTCTAAAGGATGAATGGGTGTTGAATTATTTCTTGGGGCCATTATTTAGAATCCAATACTGATATATATTCTACAATATGCCCTTGGAATCAATTCAAATTGATTCTTCAAACAAGAATTATGAAATTTGGAGAAAAAATACACACCTTTTTCTTTCTTTTGAGGAGCTCGATATTGAAATTGGATTATCTCTATTATTTCAACTCTTCAATATCTAAATTTTTGTAGCAACATATCCCTCTAAATTATCTTTCGAATGCCACAGGTTTGACCTGATTTGGATTCTCCAAGACAAATTTGTGTCCAATCTCCCACAATGACCTAATTATGGACTGGTTCAGTAGAGCGAACTTGTACGACTTGCCACGTGCCACTTTTTTGTCCTTTGTCTCTACAATTGATAGCTAAGAAACTAAATTCTGTGTACTTGCGACCACTTTTTACGGCACTCCAATCCAATGCCTAGAGAGAGAGTTATTGAACTTTTCCCACGATCACCTCTTTGAGATGAAATTCAGGATCCTGAAAAAGCACTACCTTCCACAGATCATATCTCCAAAAATATTACGAACCAAGCTCTGAACTTTTTTGATGAATTTCCTCAAGAGTTCAGCTTCGCACCATACGAATTTCAGATTCTGAAACTTCGTAGAAAAAAATTTATAGTGCAAATTACACGATGACCTGTTTAGGAGCCTGAAAAAGGACCTAACTTCCACAGATCATATCTCCAAAAATATTGCGAACCAAGCTCTGAAATTTTTTGAAACTCTTCCTTAGGATTGCGGCTTTGTACCCTAAAAATTTCAGCTTCTGAAACTTCGTAGAAAAAAAGTTATAGAGAAAATTCCACGATGACCTGTTTGGAGCAGTGAAACCCTAGAATCCAAAGCTCTAATACCAAATGTTGTGTAACCAGCTCCAATAATAGAAGAAAAGAGATATCAACGCCTTAGAAATAAGCCACTTCGAGGGGGAAACCTCCAATACATTACATAAATGAACAATTCTTGGATGATACAAATGAAAAAAACCTCCTTCTATATATAGGATTCCATGGGGCCACAATATAATCCTAGTGGGGCCACAATGTAATCCTAGCTGACCTAACAATAATAATGTAAAGGCACAATAGTAACAATATGGGGGTTACAGGGGTACAACAATAAAAATAAGGGTGTTACACTAACAACAATAAGGGACTATACTAGTAATATAGGGACCTAACACTTGTCTAGATCTTCCAAGCTTAAGGAGAAGTTACTACAGAGGGCTTATGAAGAGTGCAATTTCAGCCACACCTATTCTATGAAGCTCAAAAATATCTTTTTGAGGAGCTATTATTAGGAGGGCTTTGAAAGTGAAATATGTCAGCATTTTCAGAGATGCATGGACTTTGTGGATTTGGAGAAGCAACATGACTCTAAGTAAGAGTTAAATCAACCCTCTCTCTCTTCCTTTGAAGAAGAGAGTAGATTTATGCACCACTCCATTGATAGGAGGAGGATTGTTTGTGAAGAGCATGATCTTAGTACATCTGTTTTATATTATGGTTTCATGCATTCTTACACCATTTTTTTGCAGGCCACGACTCCAAGGAGGAGTAATATATTTTGTAAGCCTCATGGCCAATATTGGGTCCCAAGAATTTCTGAGTTGGGCCACTCCCTTGGAAGAACAAGGGATATTTTTCATCATGATGGGTGCTTCCCTAAGGCACCAAATATATCTCACACTTTCAGATATGATGATATGGTATGGGTAGCAAGTAAGTGGTGGGAAAACCACTTACCACATCTTAGTTTGATGCAGGTAGGGGATGCTCTGTGCTGGTTCCACATGTGGGACTATGATCCACGTCCATGTGCACAAATTTCTGTTTGTTGGTACATTGTTTTGATCCCCTATATTGATGATGTACTTGTACTTTTTATGGGGATGTATGGAGGAAGGAGGGAAGGCATGCATGTGCATTATGGGATGAATACACTCCCTGTACTTTTTTTATTATATTTTAGGGAGGGCATTAGGCAAGCCATGGTTGTTTCATGTGATTTATTGTTTCCTTATGGGATGGGTTGTTTGCATCTCATGAGAACCTTGTTGGAGCAAGTCATGGATGGATGGTTTGGTGATCACTTAGCTTATGAGAGAAGCTTATCCTTTGTTTGTGTCACCAATGGAGGAGGAGATGAGTTGCAACACTCACCTTATCGGTTGCTTGAGGACAAGCAAAATTTTGGAGGGGAGGACTGTAATATTCCTAATTAACCTAAGCTAATAGGAATATACTATGTTTTTTTCATTTTCTTATTGCAAGAATAAAATTGTAAAGGAGGATAAATTAAACTCCTAAAACAACAAATAAATCAATGCCCATGTGAACAAGGCTAAATCCGGGCTGCCTAAATAAAACCCCCTTATATGTGAAAGGGATTGTGATAATTGACTGGGTCAACGGGACCAAATTCATAGCACTATCTAGATGCAATGTACCTCCTCGATGCATAGCACAGATCTAGTTGGAGGCTACACATGTGAAAGTAGCTTAACCTTTGAGGTGGTTTAGGGTTTTGTGAGGCTTTCATCCTATAAAAGAAAGAGGAGAACAACATAAGAGGGTTGTTGAACATGTTTTCTTGAAAGGATTTTTCTGTTTAGACACTTCTCATTCTCTAGCTGTTTAGCTGAGAATAGTGTTTTTTAGCACTGGGTGTTCATGAGCGAGAATCCCACCTCTTTCCTTGAGAGGCCTCTTGGAAGATTCTTGCATTGCTTGTCCACTATCAAGCATTTGGCCAAGCTTCTAATTCCAACTACAACACCGATCCTATTGAGGGTTTGGTTGTCTTTGTAAGCTGTAGCAAGTGGAGGCTAGATCTGTTCAGATCTAAGCCATTCTAGTGCCTCTTTTCACTAGGAGAGCCTTCTATCCCATTGGAAAGAGAGCATTGCATGAGGAGAGCTCATTTTCAGATCTTGGCTTGAGGCCACATCATGCTCTAGAGCCTACAACGTAGTCCATCATCCAAAACTGTGTTATTTGCAAGGAGAAAGTTGCAGGGTCCTTTGGCACTTCAAGGAGGAGAGATCTCTAATGTTGGGAATCTACCCTTCACAGTGGTGATCTGTGGATTAAAGATATAATCCATGTTCCATTCAGATCTTATCTAAATACTAATGTATTTGCTTCAGGAATTTTGAATCATTCTGCAGATCAGCTACATTAGATCTCAGATCTACTCCATGTACTACATTTTCTACTTAAAAACCCAAGGGGATTTTGAAGAGGAGACTCCATAGTGTACAAATCTGATATAGATCTATATTTTTGTATAGAGATCTGCTCCATATCTAAAGTGTAACTTACAACTCTTTTCAGCTAATAAAATAATGCTATCAAGCTTGTACAGTCATATCATTTGGTTGCAGCCTCTTATTTTTGGCATTTCTTCATGTAAAGTTTCCTACTTCTATTCTATGATGTATGGGATTCAATATAATATTGATATGATGATGTAAATGAAATGATTGAGCCTACATATTGGCCTCCTGAATATATTTGGCTGAATTGCGTTATTTTCTAAGCAGTTTTGTCACATAGTGTTGCAGTCCCTTCTTTGGGCATTTTCCAGTTGTACTAGGTGTGGGAGATCTGTTTAACCCACCTAGGAATATTTGTTTCTGATATCCTCTTGGATTTGGGTCTTAGATTGTCATATCTAAGGGATCCAAGGGCTGATTTCAAGTGTTGTAGCATACGTTCCTAAAAAATGCGTTTTTCAAACATGCCTTGCTAGCCATCCCGATTTTGGGGATATTACATTCATCTATTACTGTGGTATGTTATTCTTGACTTGGATTTCCAATCATAAGAAGGAGGATCTTCATGTACCATATGGTTCATTCCTCTTCATAGGAGTATGCCATACCACTATGGAGGACTTATTTATGGATCCTATCATCATCTTACTTTCATTACATGATAAGAACTTTGTTTTTTCATTTATTGATTGTCCAACACAATATTTGCATGCTCTTACCATTTATTTGCAGTGCATTGCTCCACAAAGGGAAAAGCTTTTCTTTGAGCTCCATGGACCAATTTTGGCCAGCTATTATGATGGAGACAACCATCTATTGTATGACTTTGGGCAAGTGTTTGGTTACTTCTTGTATGCTCAGTTGATACATTCAACCATTTACTATTTGCTAGTAGATGTGATGACTTACACAACTATCCATTTGTCAAGAAACAACTTGCTATGCTATTTTATGAAGCTGCAATGGGGAAGACTACCTATGACCACTTGGGAGACTATTGGTACCTTCCAGAACCACATGAAACCTTCAGTCTTTCTTTAATTTTGATGCTAGTCATGATCCCATTTTCTGATGTTGTTCTGGCCTTTATGGGGAGCATGATTGGGGGAGAAACACATTGGGTGGATGTGTTCTTTGGGAAGGAGGATTCCCACACTTTTTGCATTACATGTTCTAAGGGGAGCATGGGAGGAGATATGGCCACCACAGAAAAATATTTGTTTCTTTATGAGGAGGGAAATGAGATGGATGGGATGCCATATGGTGGTGATTTCTTATCCATCATATATGAGATGGTTTGGGCCAACTTGATTCATAACGTTGGGGGAGGGATCTTTGGAGATCTAGTCTCCTTCTTGCCACTTGAGGGCGAAATTATTGCAGCCCAAGATCGTAAAATGATCTACACTTATCTTAAGTGGAGATGAGGACAGGGTGGGGTAGTGTTACACCATTTTTTGGTCATCTAACTTATTATCATTAGATGGACCCAAGTACACCATGTAAGACCAGTTTTACCCTAAGTAAAACCGCTTTCACTATGTTAAAACAGGAAACCCCAAAAGGAAATATTAAACAAACCCATATTTGTTTGATTTTCCTCATGGAATAATTAATTAAACCATAATTTAAAAATTATTCCCAGGTCATGTTTAACCCAAAATCAAAGAAATTAATTAGATAAACCTTTATTTATCTTATTATTTTCTAGGAATAATCATTTAAACCTTATTTAGATGATATTCCTTGTTAAATATGACCAAATCACCCACAAATAATTAAATAAATCATTATTTATTTAATTATCTTTCAACCACTTCCTTAAATAATTAAATAAATCATTATTTATTTGATTATCTTCTAACCGCTTCCTTGAAAAGATAAATAAATCATTTATTTATTTATTTTTAACAAATTAAGGGATTTGACCCAAGTCAAATACCTTTTCCCTCCAACAAATATAATAAAATATTCCATAAAAAGTGGATCTAGATCTGGTTAACCCAGGCACCAAGATCTAGAATGACCCAATAATTTGTTATAAATAGGAGGGTTTTCCCTACCATTCTTCACCTTTTGTTGTCTATTAGATCACTCTGGATCTATACACTTGGTCACCATTTTCTGCCATTTTTCTCCCTTTAAGCTTTACTCTTTGCATTGGGTTTTCTACATCAACTAGAGAGAAGAATATTAGATCTGAAGTGCTGAGGACTTCCAAGAACCCATCCCACTGAGGGGAATTGGATACTCCTTCTGGTTTTCCTCACAGGTGCCCCATTTAATACAAAAATTCTTTCAAAAATTGTTCTTGTCTTGTCTATTGGTATATGGAGAAAACCCTTATTTTTACTGCTTAATGTCTTTCCATACATAGATCTGGTGTTTTGCAGCTATTTTCTTGTCTAACTAATCGCAGATCTGAAGATATTGGCAGCCACTTTTGTTGTTAGGGCTATTAGTTATGCGTAGCTAAAGTGGTCCTTTTTCGTACACTTCAACAAAGGATTCATACTAACAAATGGCGACTCCACACGTGTTTTAAATTACGACCGTTGTCGTTTTTCATATTCCTGCATATCCAGCTACTTCAGACCCTAGGGTTTCTTTTCAGCTGTTTATTTTTCCTATTTTTATGGTGTTTTTCTCACATAAAACCCTAAAACATTAAAATTTCTAACTTCTGTGTGTTTCTGGCCCTATTGCGCAGGTAAGCGACACCAGCCGCAACTGAGACGACAACTTTTCTGAAAATCTGCCGCTGAGAAAACCGGAACAGGAGGTCGCACTTTTTGGCCCTAAACCTGCGACCTAGACCTCCAGGTCACACTTTTCAGCCTGTTTCCTGCGACCTGCACTGAAATCAGGTCAGAAACTGCGACTTGCCATTTTTTCAGCAATTTTTCTGCAGTTTTTCTGGGTTTTTCTGCAGCTTCTGTCAGGGTCCTCCAGCCTCTGTCTCAACCTGTTTTGACCAAGTTCTGATCTGTTTTTACTCATCTAAGTGGGAACCTAGCCCCTTAGGGCTTTAGTACCCTCCACTTTTTGTGGAAGAGTTTTAAGCTATTTCAGCTGTCTGTTTTTCAGAGCTTCAGCCTCCTTTTTCCAGATCTGTTACCTCCCTTTCAGATCCTTTGAAATCAGCCTTTCTTCCTTTCAAATCACCTCCTGTCATTTTGTTTGGACCTCCTTTGAACGCCTCCGCCTTGCCCCCTCTAGTTTTTTGCTGATTTCCTTCCTTTTTCCAGCCACCTTGCCTCTGTCTCTTGGTTGTGATCTGCACCTCTTTTCAGCAGCTTTGTCCTCTAGATCCCTGTCCCCTTTGACCTTAGATCTATTGGCCCCTTTTCCATGTGTTTTACATAGTTTTTCCCTTTCTTTTCAGCATAGTTTTGAGAGACCCACCTTCTTGGGTTAGATAGATGCACAAGTAGCTGTTATTTTTCTGTTATTTCAGCATTATATTATGTTCTCTGTAGGTTTATTTTCAGCTACGCAGCACACTTTTTTCTTGCTCTCAAAACGGAAAGGGTTTCAAAATTAAAATTAACGCACGCCACACACTGACCCTAAGCGAAGAAGCGCCTGGTTAACATCGCCAGGCAAAGACTCTAAAATCAATTGTCACTACCCCTTTTCTGCCCTTGACCGTAATTGATTCTGTCCCTTTCTGCCCCTATCGGTTTCCTTCTTCCTGTCATCATTGCGCCCCCAAGGTGCCTTTCCCGGAGACTTCTTGGCCTTCATCCTCAGTTTCCGGTCGATCGACCTGCTCTGCCCCGCCGTCGTCGAGCCAGTCCACCTTCGAGTCCGCACTCCGACTCCTCTCCTAATTCATCGGGTCCTCCTTCTCCTCCCGGTTCTCCCCCTGTCACCTTCACTATGTCTGGTCCAGGGCCTAACGCTAGCGGTTCTCCCGGCCCTAATGCCGGCCCTACTACTAGCGGGACCGCCACAGGAACAACCCAGGTCACCGCTTTGCTGCCGTACATTGCAGGCCTCAGCCTCCCCGATTTCAATCAGTTGATCAACGACCCTATCTGCCATAATGTTGGTTGGCCTGCCATGCCAACCAAGCTCCCTTCCGACATTCCTAAATTCGAAGGCCAAGCTGGAGAAGATCCATCCAATCATGTCCGATATTTCCACATGTGGTGTTCCTCCAATTCCATTACCGATGAATCCATCCATCTTCGTTTGTTCCAACGCACGCTTACCGGCGAAGCTTCTAAATGGTATGTCGAACAAGCCACCTCTACCCATACCACCTTTGAGACTCTTGCCCAAGCATTTTTGTCGTATTTCCAGCTCCCTCTCCGATATGATACTGGCACGGAGCTCTTGACTTCCTTCAAGCAATCCTCTTCAACACGCCTTTCCGCCCATGTTCAGGAATGGCGAAGAAGACGGAGCTTATGTCGAGCCCCTCCCTTCGAAGATCGGGTTTACATGGACCGGTTCCTTCGCACCCTTCCCGCTCCCATCGGCAAAGATGTCGCCTCTCATTTTCCTCAAACTGAAGAAGCCGCCCTCCAAATAGCCTTGAAATATGACCTGATCTACGCTCAATCTGGTTATGTTTATACCGTTCTTCCTGACCTCCCCAGGCCCGGTGGCGCTAACGCCCCGGGGGCATCTCATTCCGTCGACGGTATCGTTGGAGCCCTTTACCATCCATATGCTCAACCTCCTATGGGCTATGGTCCCCCTCAGGGAGGGGCCAGCTCCTCCAGCACTCTCCCCCCTCCCGGTAGCATGTATCCAGGATATGGCATACCTCCTCCTTTTGCCCAACCTCCTGCTTACCTCAATGTTGCCCAACCTACCCATTACCCTTATCCGCAGCCTGGTGCGCCAGCCCCTCCAGCTTATGTGCTTCCTCCTCCCTTGCCTCCTCAACCCCAGCACCAGCACCTACCGCCCCCTCCAAGGAAAGTATTTGCACAGCAGGGCGCGACCAATCCCCCTTCTTCTCAAAGAAGGCGGAGAGGCAATCCAAACCAATCTACCCCTGGTAACCGTGGACCCAATCCTGGTGTGGACCCTAGCACTGCCAACCAGCAACAGGGCACTCAATCCAAGCCGGACAGGTCGCTTCGCACAAGCAAGCCTTGTTCATGTTGCGGTGTTTATGGTCATTACACCCACGATTGTCCCCTATTACCCCAGATGCGGCAGATGTGGGAGTCTCAAGCCACATTGCGCGGACAGCACGCCTCCCCCCATGCTCCTCCTAATGTGGCCACTACCCAGCCAGCTGTGTTTACTGATCCTTTCCCTCAGCAAGGATTCATGGCTACCCAACCGCCCGACAGCCAGGTAGCCTCCCCCCCTTCCCTTTCTGGTTCCTCTGATTACCAGATCCTTATGATGCACTCCGATCCTAACCCGTCCGTCAATCTTCACCTTCAAACTCAGTCTCGCTAGTACTCCAAGCCTCCTACTCAGTCTGCTCCTGAGCCTCCTTCTTCAGGTTCTCCAGAGCCTCTTTCGTCACCCAGTGGACCCTTACATATCCCTCAACCAAAACTTGAGGTTCATACCAAGATACCTAAGGGCCCAATACGTCAAAACGCTGCTCCCAGTCGAGCTGCCCATTCGTATAGCATAGTAGATGATTTGGCGCAATCTCTTGCTGCCATTTCCACACTGGAACTCCTCCAGTCGTGCCCTTCCCAAAAGAAGGCTCTACTATCTTCCGTGGGTGTTGTAGATCCTGCTGATGACCAACTGATTGTTTTCGACGCCACTCAATCGGACCATCCTCCTCTCTCTCCTTCCGTCGCCTTCCAAATCCCCATTAAAATCCGGAACGCCAACGTGTCCCGGTGTATCATTGATGAGGGGGCATCCACATGCGTGATGTCTGCTTCGGTTTGGAAGCAACTCGGATCTCCTGAGCTGGCCCCTTCCACAATCACCCTTCGAGCGTGGGATGGTCATGCCTCCCAGCCCATTGGCCTGCTCCGTAATTGTCCTATCACCCTTGCCGGTAAGACTGTTCACGTTGACGTCGAAGTCATCGACGCCCCGCTAGATTACAACATTCTACTGGGGCGAAGCTACACCTATGCTATGTCTGCTGTCCCATTCGCGGTTTTCCGCAAGATGTCTTTCCCCTATAATGGAAAGATAGTCACCATTGACCAGTTGACATATCATGAGCCAAAATCTCAGACCTCACCTAAGACGACCATATCTTCTGTAGCCAACAAGAAAACTGTCGATTCCTTGACCAGTGTCTGCCCCGGCGTTTACAAAGATTCCTCCCTTCTTGGAACTTTCCCTAACCCTCCTCCTGCTCCTATCACTGATCCCAGCTTATCGACTATTTGCATGATGCAATCGTCTCAAGCTGCTCTTAAGCGGCCTGCCTCGGCTAGTCAGCAACCTCCCCCTTTCCCTTCGCACCCCGCTCCTAGCCATTCCTCTCAGCCAGCCGAACCTCCTCCTTCTGGCCCTCCCCTTACAGCTAGTATCCCCGAACCCCTTTATCCTCCTGGAACGGTTCCCCCTGGCCTTAACCACCTCGGAGCTGTCCCTCCTGGTCATTACCCTGCTGGGCAGATACCTTTCCTGGCTCCCCCTCCCGGAGTATTTTCTGTCCCCGTCATGGCCACCCTCTCTCTCCCTAACCTATCCATCGGCCTACCCATCTGGTACATTGACCCTCCAGCCGCTACCCCTCCCGGTCACCCCAAACCTTACCTTGCTTTGACACCGGTTCAACCGGTCCCCCTCACCTCCTCCGGGCCCCCAGCACCGCCACCGGACCCTACCCCTATGGTGCCAGCCCCCAGAAAGAAAGGCAAAGCTCGTAATGGGGCAACCCATCAGGACCAGGCCACCCCGACAACTCTTACCCCTCCGCGACCACCAAAACCCGCCATCCAATGCGCTTTGTGTGATATCGTCGGTCACGCCACTCACATGTATCCGGAATTGCCGCACCTCAAGCTTCTGGTCAACGAGACGTTCCCCGACTCTGACATCCCAGAAGTCTACGTCACTATCCCAGACTCTATCCCGAAACTCAAAAACTTGCGCACAAACCACCCTTGTGCCTTGTGCAATTTTCACGGCCATTACACCCACCTCTGTCCCTGCCTTGACGAGTATCATTCCTCCTTGGACATGTACCGCCAATTCAAGGCTACTTCGATAGGACCAGAGGACCTTCCTACTCCCATTCACATTCCTCCTCCCTCTCTCGAGCCAACAGAGCTGTCAACCACCATTTTGTACCTGTCATCATCCTTGCGCGATAGTTCCCCTGCCCTTCAACCTGCTAATCCTCTCAGCTCCTCAGCCGACCTTGGATCTGTTGATATCGCACATCTGAGCCCTTCTCCTTCTGATGACCCATCACACATCACTACTTCCTCGGGTGACCCCTCTTCCTCCAGTCTTCCCATCTTCCAATCTGATGAAGACATTATGGAAGCCATGACCAACCCAGACTTTCCCTGGGATGATATGCACCATTGCACATACTTCCTCCCACAGCAGTCCCATGACCAATTTGCTGTGGAAACCAAAGACTTCATCCCCAATGCTGTCGATTGGTTCAAAAACCCCATCCCTGCCCCTGATGCTTTTGAAGAAGGAAACATGGCTACCTTGTCTACCATGTCCAGATTTTCCGCCCACCTACTTTGTAGGAGCTTAAGGTTGAGGAGGAGTTTCAAGAGTTTCCACGTTGGGAGGTAACTCATTTTGTATGGATGATAGCTTGGGGATGGGAGATTCATATGGGGATGTTAGATCCTAATATATATCAGATCTCATGCCTCAAGAAGGCCTTGAGACCACCCATGTTTGTCTCCATTGATACTTTACTTTCACATGATGATAGCTATTTGGGATGTTCACCAAAAGCTAGCTTGCTTACTTGGGAGGGGAAACTTGGAAATATATTGATGAGACAACACCTTGATCCTTGGAGGATCTCATCATATGAGGGTGCTACAAGGGAAGAAGATGATGTTCTTCAGTTCTATCCTTGCAGTTGCTTGAAGACATGCAACATTTGGGAGGGAAGGACTGTAATATTACAAAATTTTCATGCAACAAATTGGAATATTAAATTTTGCTAATGTCACTTAGGAGATGAATAAATGGGTAAGGAGGCCCATAAATTTCAGAAATAAGGATAAAATACCTCATAGTGTGAAGGAGGATCATAATGCCAGCTGGATTTTACACTCTCATGTGTGAACAGGAACATTTTTCACTTGGACAAAGTCAAGTTTGACCAAGTCAACAGAATAAATGTAGGAGGAGTGGACTAACAAATAAAATAGCTCAATGTGAGCTAGATTGAAGACCCTTAGGTGTGAAAAGGGCTGAAGTAGGTTGAAGAGGTCAACCTTGACCAAATCAAACAATGCATTTTAGAGGAGAGGCTCTAATGAAGGAACAACGCAGTTTTGGAGGGAGATTGTTTGTGTGATGGTGGAAACCCTATTGAGTGGGACCCAAGGTGAGAAGTCTCACTTAGTTTATAAGGAAGAGGATGGTAGCCATTTGGGGTTAGCTTATGAATTATATTTTTATGTCTGCTTAGACTATTTCTCTCTTTAGCTATTTAGCTAAGATTGTCGGTGTTGTTTAGCACTAAGGTATTCATGTTCAGGAATTCCTTCTCTTTCCTTTGAGTAGCTCTTGGGAGAGATATGATCTATCATTCCACACATATGGAATTGGTGCCAAGCTTCAGTCTTTATTTTTAGTGTAGTTTATGTAGGAGGTTGTGTTGAGTTGCAGGGTGCTGCAATGGGGGGGGAGTTGAGAAACCCACTTTCTGAGTTGGTTTTGCAGAGGAGGGAGGATTCCTTCTTGTGGGAGATCAGTTTGGAGGGTTCTTGGGATGTTTTCAGATCTTTTGCAGTAGGCAAACACATTTTCATCACCTACAATGTTATTCCATTTTGGAATTGCGTTATTTTTGGAGGGTAGTTTCCAGCAGTGCCTTTGTGGCTCTTTCGGGGAGTTTTCCTGTGATTGGAGGGTTGATTGTTCCATGGGGGAAGACCTTTGATCAGATATGCATAAGATCTATATTATTAAAGCCTTCTATACTCATTTTCTTCATTTTTCAGCGATTATTCAGTCATATTGTTGAAGATCGCCATTTGTATTCAGGGTGTATTCCTAGAAACCCTTCCTGGGTTCTTTAGCTTTTGTATAAAGGAGACTGGATCTCATTTTTCTGAGCCATATTTTTTAATATAATATGAGATATATTTGTCTCTACTATTCATGTGTACATTCCCTCATTAGACTGTGCAATCTCTTTTATGCAAATTTTTTTGTGTTGCAACGTTTGGGGTTTTAGCCTTTTTTAGCTATCCTAGGTGTGGGAGGTCTGTTTAACCCACCTAGTTTGATTTGTTTCAGCTATATTATTGGATTTAGGTTGTATATTGTTTAATATAAATTATCCAAGAGTTTATTTCATTATTTATAGCATATATTTTTTTAAATGAGTTTTTTATGCATGCATGGTTGAGAAGTCCCTATTTGGGGATATTACAATGTTTCCATCCACTACTTCATCACTCTCACCTCCTCCTTGTCCACCAAGTGCATCAATTGAGAATTGATCTTGTGGAAACTCCATCAGTAATCCCAAGCTCCAAAGTGACATCATTGTTGGCCTATGCAAATAGGCTCCTGTCAACTCATAGCTTCATTATTTGACATGCTCATTGTCAAAGACATCTCCCATAATGCTGCTACATATAGGAAATTCATTCCAAAGTGGAAGTACCTCTTGATCATCCAAGGCTAAGGAGTAACCGCTTTGCACCATGATAGTTCCATCTCCTATTCCTGCAACATCATGCAAAGTGTGAGAGAAAATATGCCCCTGATCTCCCAAGAACAACCAAAACATCGAAAGTTTTTGCTGCCTCCTCACACCCCCATCATACAAATCATGTGGTGAAAACATAATGATTGATATGGAAAATGTCATATCAACACAATGTATCCACACTCTTTGTTGCCCCATGATGCAAGTATCCTCCCAAACTTCCTCCACCCACATACCCTTTGAAAGAGGATATGTCTCATGATGGCCAAACTCCTTTAAGAGTAGCCAACGCAGCCAAGCCTCCTGCTGCCCAGTATAATAGATTTGCAAGTATATTTCCAGCCTCTTTCTCCCCATCCACGCCCATCCGTCCACATGTAGGTGTTTCCCATCATGCTCTATCTTGGTACCCTTCCAATGAAGACTACCATCCTCCCAAATCAGATTTTTCTTCTTGCATTTCATGGGATGTTGAAATGCAACTCCTTGGAGATATTCTAGATAAGATCTCTCATCAATGTCCTTCTTGTATCCATAGGGATACAAGTGTGTTGGAGGCAAAATCTCCTCACTGCTGCTTAATGGTAGCGCTGTTAATCTCTCCAATGATGTAATAGTTGTCTCATACTTCAACTCAAAGATGAACATGTGGTTTTGTATAAGATTGTTTTGGACAAGGTTCATCTTATCCTCCGAAATTTCACATCCCAACCTCAAGTGTTGTATGCAAGTCAACAAAGATATATGAGGATGATGGTTCATCTCTTCCTTGAACAAGTCAAGGTGGCACAACATAGTGCAATTCTGTTGCTCCAAATAAGCAGTATGCAATGGTATACAACCCTCCGTCAAATTTTCTGAAACAATAGGAGATGGAAACTTAGGCGTACCTTGGTGAAATTTGGAAGTATATTGTATGGTTGCAAGAGTTCCTTCCTCCAATGTGTTAGCTCCCCCAACCGCTGAAGATGATGGCTTCTCTTCCATGGTTGTGACAACGCTAGTTCAAGTCTCCATCAATGGTGGTGAGGGCTTCTCCTCCTCTGATTTCTCCTTATCAAATTTCTTAATCAACCTTTGAGTACATCCTTCAAAAGTAGATACCCTTGAATGACTCAAATAGATGAACCACCAATTGTATGCTTCACCCTCAAGGTGCAGTGCTGCAATCTCTATAGCCTCTCTTTCTACTACTGGATGTAGTAGGAAGAATGCATCAAGTCTCATTGCCCAAGCCCTTGCTATAGATGACCCATCAAAAGTAGATAATAGAAACCTATTGCCCTTGATTCTCCCTTTGTTGCATGGTCTTTTTTCTTCCTCCAGCTGAATGAACTATGGTAAAGCTAGAGTCTCGTTGAAGGCTCTAGGTTTAGATTTGTATTCAAAAAGGTATTCACTTAGATTCTCATGATCTAAGTGTCCTCCATATTTCTGTAATTTGTCTCCTTTCTCAAAATAAAAGGGCATAGTCCCACTGCTTCTTTCTTCTCTGCTTTTCTTGACCTCCTTGTTGAGGTCCTTCCTACTTCTAAAAAGGGATGAGAGAAAACTCATTCTCTCCACCATTTTGATATTTCTATTCTTCTTCTATCTTCTTGATAGCATAATAGCTTAGATCCATAGGTTGAGCCAATATTATACTCTGATACCACTGTAATATCCCAAAATGGGGATGCAGCATTTCATGAACACAAAACTAGAAATAGCAGTGAATAACGTCATACCAAACTGTATGGAAACCATGGAGCCATTTTATTATGTAAATCAACATCAAATAAGTACAATACAACTCAAATAATCAAGGAAAACAAGCCTCCCATCAATACATATGCCAAAAGTGACACTACAAGGAAAATACCCTCTAGTGGAGGTTATAAAGGAGGTTTTTAGTGTTATAAAATTAGCCAAAATTGTCAAAAAACATATTCTACCACATTCGTTTATGGTTACGGAGGTTTGGTAGAGTTTTTATCAGAAATTCAACACAACCAAAAACAAATGGGCGGCCAGAGGTTATTACGGATGTTTTTCTCATCACTACGCTAATCAGGATTTAACGCACCGATGCGTACCTATGGACGAAACCTCGAGGCGGTCTAAGGAGAATGAACCGGGCCGTTAAGGTATAAAACAACACTAAGCATAGTGTTGGTGATACAATGCACAGGGCCGTTATAATTGGTCTTGGGAATTGAGCAGTGCCCATAGGTTGTATCAACGTACCGGTGCGTAGACTTATAGAAATGCACTGGTGCATCCTTTCACACAAATGCACCGAGCTTTATAATTGGTATCAGTATTCATGCAGTGCAAATATGTCATACAAATACACCGGTGCATATAGACTCTTAAACACCCAGGTGCACAATATCACACAAATTCACAGAGATTTATAATTGGTATCGGTATTAAGTAGGTGCCCAAAAATTAGGTAAATACAGGCATATAGACAAATTAACGTCTCGGTGCATAGTCTCACACATACGCACCAAGATTTATAGTTGGTATCTTTATTAAATGCAGTGCTAATAGTTCACAAAAAACTGTAGGTGCGTAGCTAGACATCGCACCGAGAGAGCGGTATTACAAAAATGCCTCGATATTTTTAACTAGTTTTGGTATTTGTATGGTGCCCATAGGTCGTAAAAACGCACCAGTGCGCGTAAGAATACAAGCGCACTGGTGTAATAATACACACACCGGTTTTTCATTTTGTATTTTTAGAAACATCAACCTGTGACAGTGCAATTATTGTGATTGTTTTAAATTCATTATTCATCAAAAGTCGACACATCTTATAACAATATTCATATTAATTAAATTTTTATTAATGCATTTGAATGTGATGTTTGGATTAATTTTTATATCATATCAAAATTATTGTGGTTTTTTGAAATTCATTATTCATCAAAAGTCAACACATATATATCTTATAACAATATTCATATGAAATAAATTTTTATTAGTGCATTTGAGAACTACAATGGAGAACACAATAGCGACAATAGAGAATGCAATAGAATAAATTAAAACAATTATTATATATATATATATATATATATGACTAAGATATTCTTTGTTATACAAAATGGGACAGTTATTGGTATCCCTTTATCTTTCAATTGAGACACTATGTCCATTACATTAAAGAAAATGTCTGATTTCACAGATATTTTTCAAAAAATACAACGCCTTGCTTTTATATCCAAACATAGTGATCATCATTCTTCGCCTGAACTGTTATCATTGCTAGAGCTACTTCCATGACTTGGGTTATTTTCAAAAATGTTTTGTTCATGGTGTTGATTATTTTCTTCTTCTTCACCTTCCATCTAGAAACATAAAAATAAATTGTAATGAGTGTATATACATTGGTGAGAATAATGAAAATTGCAATATTAAATAATATACATCAATGTAAATCGAAAAGAGATGACGTACTAATGCAACAATTGACTCATAAACTATACACATTCTTAAAAACCATGTAACGTGCCATCTTTCAAGATTTGATCTGTTGGTGCAGTGCCATACTTTGTTTCTTGCAAGTTATATACCCCATAACAAATCATATATTTAATATAAAAGATTTATTTTTTCTATTAATTATAGACGGAGCTAAGTAAAACAAGATCGATAGATGTTTACAAATTCTACAATTAAGTTCTGATATGCCAACATATACGCACAACCCATATTTAACGCAATTTCAATTAATTCCTCTGATGGTTCTTCTTTGTATATTAGCACCTATTTGAAGACAATCAATGATGATTTTTGTAAAACAACTTTAAAAAAACAAAAATGAAATCTAGTTAAGTTGTTATAAGGAAGTAACAATTACTCACAAACTTAGATATCAATCCTTTTCTTCCTTGTCGTCCTATTTTATGTGCTAAATGGGTTCCATTTTCTTTTCTTTTCTGCAAGAAAATACTTGAAAAATAATATTTAAAGCTAAATTGTTTATTTATTTTACCTAATAATTGAAAAAATCAATGATCACATATTACATTTGAAGCAAGTTGTTGTTGAGATGGCTCCTCCAGCGATGCAATTTTGTCCATTTCTTTGACCATCTCCTTGTACACCTTTTTGGACATTCTTACTGGCATATTTCTGATATCAGCTCGTTCATCTTTGAGATTTTCATAATCTTCCTGAAAATGTAACATGACAATAAACTATTTAATTTTTATATTGATATATGAAAAGTAAGTATAACAAAAGTGATATTTATAAATAATTATAGACAAACATCTAAAGGAATATTACTTTTTCATTCCTTCTTTTTTGTTGTTGTATGTTTTTGCTATTAAAAGTCTGACATGTCTCATTGACCAATTCTCTGGAAACTCTTCCTGTAGTTTACATAAAATTTGGTTCTTGGAATCATTGGATTGGTTTTTGTATTGTAAGTGGAAATAACATCTATACATTCATTCCACTAGATCCCTCAAACTTTTGTAAAAGTTTTTCCCCTTTCGTTAACCTCCAACACCACTCCAGATGAGCTAAGGACCAATTCATTTTCATTTCCATGTTCTATTTTTTTTTCTTTTCTTAGAACAAAATTCCTTTTATAAGTTGTTGGTCCCTGTAGAACATTAAACATATGTGAATTAATAGATTTTTTCACACATGTTATCTAATAATTTTAATTATATTATTAATGAAAACTAAAAAACGAAACTCATATTGGATCGATAGTATTTTTTCATTCACCTGATTCATCGTTGTGAAATTTTTCCATCAAGCTTTTACGCTCTTCTGGTTCTAAATCAAAAATAATATTATCAAGCTTCATCATTTTTTGGCTCTGCATGATACACATTAAACAATACATATTATTTAAACTTACATATAGTTTAAAAATAATGTTTTTGTAAAAAATTTACAAAGAACTTGCCTTTTTTTCTTTTCTTGATGTGTTATCAGTATTTTTGTTACTTGATCTCTTGTCACTCATTTATTTATCAATCTCAAGCATGTACCATATCATTCAATAATATATATTATAAATAAATTGTCAGTTTTCAAGTAAAAAAAAATATGTATATAAAAAAATCGGTGCGCCATTCATGGTTTACGCACCGAAGCCGGTGTGTGTCTCTCCTCCAAACACACTGCCATAACAGTATAATAGACTATACGCTGCTCTATGTTAACAAGGAGCACCAGTTTGTTATATGTCAATGACCGCATCAATTAACCATGATAAAATAATAAAAATTGTCCAGTGTTAGTTTTTTAGCAGAAATCAATGCCATATTTTACATATGGCGCACCGATTAAAAAAAAATAAATTGATCACATTAGATTTTGCGGTGCACTTGTAAAATAAAGAGCACCAGTGTGCTACGTTACTCTAGGAGTACCGATAAAAAATCTGTTTTTTTTTTAATTAATGCTAGGGCCCACATGGATTGAGATCCGACTATGCTAATCATCCCATCGGTTGGATGTATTAGGTCTATATTTAGCAATACAAACCATATAAATATAAATTGAAAACCCTAATTCTGAAATCACAGAAAGAGGAAGAAGAAAGGGGAGAAACAAAAAGAATGTAAGGTTTATATCTTTTGAAAGTTTTTTTTTTTTTTTCGAAACAGAACGTTCGCGGTGCGTCATATTGAAATAGCACATCGGTTGCATATTTTACAAATGGTGCACTGAAAAATATTTTCTTTTTCTAATTTTTTATCACAGTACTTGCGTGGTGCGCTGGGAGAACATAGCACATTGGTGCACTATTCCGTACAAGGCGCACCGACAATTTTTTTTTTTTTTTTAGTTTACACAAGGGTCGACATGGATTGGGATCAGAATATGCAGGTCCTCCCATTGGTTGGATGTCTTAGGCTTATATTTAGCAATATAAACCCTATAAATATAAATTGAAAAGTCCTAATTATGAAATAATAGGAGAAGAATGGGCAGAAACAAAAAGAATGTAGGGTTTGTTTCTAAAATGGTTTTTTTGCAAAACAACACGTTTGCAGTGCACCATAATTAAATAATGCATCGGTGCCATATGTTACATATGGCGCACTGATAAAAATGTATTTTATTTTTTTATTTTTTATCACTGTACTTTCGCGGTGCGCTGCTATAACTGAGCGCACCGATGCGCTATGTTACACAGGATGCACCGACGAAAAAAAAGTCTGTATTTTTTTAAGATTGATGCAAGGGCCGACATGGATTGGGATCCGACTATGCAGGTCCTCCTATTGGTTGGATGTATTAGGCTTATATTTATCAATACAAATCCTATAAATATAAATTGAAAAGCCCTAATTCTGAAATCACTGAAAGTGGGAGAAGAAAGGGCAGAAACAAAAAGAATGTAGGGTTTGTTTCTAAAATGTTCTTTTTTTGCAAAACAGCATGTTTGCAGTGTGCCATAATGAAATAGTGCACCAGTGCCATATGTTACATATGGCACACTAATAAAAAAAAAAAAAAAAATTTATTTTTTATCACTCTACTTTTGCGGTACGCTGCTATAACCAAGTGCACTAGTGCGCTCTGTTACGCAGGGCGCACTGACGAAAAAAATCTGTATTTTTTTAAGATTGATGCAAGGGACAACATAGATTGGGATTCGAATATGCAATTCGTCTTGTGGGTTGGATGTCTTATGACTATACAAACCCTATAAATCTATATTGAAAAGAAAGAGGGAGAAGAAAGGGAAAAAACAAAAAGGATCTAGGGTTTTGTTTGTAAAAATGGATTTCTTTTTTATTTTTGTTTCTAAAACTGCAGAAAAGGTAAAAAAAATTGTAGAAAAAAAATTTAAAAAAACAATAAGCTTTGATTTTGTTATTTTACTTCACAAAAAAAACTACAGAAAAAGGTAAAAAAAAACAATAGACTTTGATTTCTTATTTTACTGCATAAAAAAAAACCGTAGAAAAGAGTACAAAAAAACAATAAATTTACTCACATCATTCGAAATTCTATGGTATGGGGTTTGAATAACTAGAGGTTTGGAATTCTGATTGTTTGAATACTTCTATTCAAACGTATTTCCCTACTCCACAGTGCTCTCGTGCTTTGTTTGCTCTAGGTATCTATCCTGCAAATCTCTGGCTGAATTTTTTTGCAAAAATAGTGAAATAATGAAAACTGTTTAGTATTTAAAGAAATGTTTTATGAAATTAGATTTTCGAAAATATTTTTCCGCCCATTTTTCAATTTACCTCTTTTTTTTCACTTAAAGAAAATAGGGTTGCGCCTTTTTTTATTTGCGGTTATTCGTTTACTGGTGCGTCCTTTAATTTAACCACAACGGTGCGTCATTTTATAAAATGACACCGGTGCACAAAATAAAAAAACTCACCAGTCTGGTTATCTATACATTACGCACCGGAATGACATTGAAGTTTGTGCACCAAAATTTATTGTTGTTTTTCTCAAATGCAGGGAGAAAATATCATATATTATATGGAATGGACAATTCTTCAAAATCCAGGTCGTTCCATAATATTTCTCAAAGTCCAGCGTGGAGTTCTCCCTATCCATGTGGAGACTTTAGATTTGTTTTATTTTTTCACTATCTAATTGAATTTATATATGTTTTTTATCCATGCAGTCAATCACGCACAACTTAATTAAATTTATAATGTATACAAATTTGCAGGTTCATGCAGATTTAGCATCGAGTTCAGATGCAAAAAATATTCAAACTACTCCAAAACATCGGGATTCCTTATCAGGAGCTGCATACTGCAAGGCACATTTGGTAGATGAAAATGGATAGCTGCTTCACCCTGCCAATTGTAACAATATTGCATCTTCTAGCCACAATCCCAGGACAATGATGGTAATTATAATTATAATTGATTGGTATATATATTGATTAATATGTAATTATTTCAACTTCAAACCAATTTATAATCATGCAATATTGTCAACGTGGTTACTAATTGATATCATATATTTTGTACTAATGATGTTCAATTTTTTTTTTTAATTATAGAATTCTAGTGATGATGAACGACCTACCTACCATCTTCTATTGCACCCCATGACAATGTAAAATCGAGAGAAGATTGAATTAAGAGAAAAAATCAGAGATGAATGATACCAAGAATGGATGAATCAACCATCGATTCAATTCCCACTACATCCAGATTCACCAATTAGTAATGACTACAGCAATAGTAGTTCTTCACAAGCTAGAAATGGAGGCAATAAAATAGAGGTTGGTATGGATGATTACTTAAGGGATATGACTACCATGGAGACAATGTTGTTAGATGCATTCTAAAATGAGGATCAGCTAGGGGATGATGCTCATATCGCTGACACCTTTTTCGAAAGCCTTAAATTTTCCTCCACCACCCCTCTCTTTGGACCTGGTGGTCAGTCAAAGTTTACCCAGTTGGGGACAAAAATGTTACTGTACAGCTTGAAAGCAAAGTTTGGTTTGTCGAATGCATGTTTCTTGAAACTTTTGAGGTAAGTTACCATAAAGTACTCCCCTTATATAAATTTGAAATATAATCAGTACACTGCAATGAACATTACAAATGTTAAATTTTATGAACTTTAATAATTATATCGACATTAATCTACATTTAATATTAATATATTTTTCCATAATCACCAACTACAGGTTATTCAAAGATAAGGTTCTTCCGAGTGATAATGTCTTGCGTGGTAGCTATGAAGAAAAAAATAAATTGTTGAAAATGTTGGGTGTTGAGTACATATCATATAATGCATGTCCAAATGATTATATTCTATATAGAGGAGAATATGCAGACAAAGAGATGTGTCCGAAATGTGGGCATGACAGGTATGATAAATCAAAAAATAAGGGTAAATCATGTACTAGTCCTCCTTTTAAGATATTGAGGCACATGCCTATAATCCCAAGGATTCAAAGGCTCTTTCGTTGCAAAGAATTAGCTATTTTGCAGGGATGGAATGCATCACGCAGAAGTGAGTTGGGAGTTATGTGAATCCAATTGATTCAATAGCCATGAAGCATATAGAGGATACATGGCCCGAAAAATTCAAGAATGAAGTACGAAGTCTACAACTTAACATAGCCATGGATGGTGTCAACCCATATACCCTCTAGAACAACAAATATTCTATTTGGCCTGTATTAGTGATCAATAACAATATCCCCCCATGCTTGTCCATGAAGAATGAACATCTTATGTTGGCTCTCATAGTCCCTGGTAGAAGACAAGTGAAGAATGGGGATGTCTACTTACAACCATTGGTAGATGAATTGAAGGAAATATGGGATGGGATAAATGTATACGATGTATCAAGACCCATCACAGCAGAGAGGAGTTTTACGTTGTATGGCATATGTGCTTACATGACACATGATTATCTAGGCCTAGGAGTTTTCTTTGGTAAATTACATGTTTAATTTATTGATTTGTTTATATATAATGTAACAATATTATTTCACATATTAGTTATTTAATTCATTGCAATAATATTTGTTCTGATCTTCATGATATTATTTAACGTGCCATGCATATTAATTAATGTATAAAAATATAATCTCACAAGTCTTGTAACAAAAGGGTATTTTGGATGTAAATGTTGTGGACCTTCTCTAAAAGCTAGATGGTCCAAGGACCTACGAAAGCCAGTATATTATTTATCCAGGATATTCCTACAAGAACAACACCGTTACAGAAGAGCGGCATCCACTTTCAACGGTAAACTAGAGAGAACCCAAAGGCCTCCAATAATGACACCATTTGAATGGCTTAGAGCATATGAGAGAGAGAAGGAGAAGGAGTTCATAGAAATGTTCGATTCAAATGGGGAGCCTAAGTTCGATGATCCAGATTTATTCAACACCTATGTTGAGAAATTTCCCATTGGGATGAAAAGGAAATCTATCTTTTATGACCTCCCATATTGGGAGCATCATAAAACTGCCCACTTATTAGATCCCATGCATATATTTAAAAATGTTCCATCTTCTTTATGGAGGCACATATCATCAAAACAAAGTGACACATTGGCTTTTAGGAAAGATCTTATTACTTCAAAAACTAAAAAGAAAAATTGGCCAAGACAATTAGAAAGTATGAGATTAGAGGCAGGTGATGGTCCCTCTCATTCATGGTTTTTCAAAGAAGGTGATGTCCCATGGATTTTAAAAAAAGATGATATATCTTTGGAAAAGGAAGTTATAATGGATGTGAGGGTGCCAACTTCATACGAGTCTTCACTACGGTGCTGCTTCACCATGGATATTTTTCGGAGTTGAAATCGCATGATTTTATTATTAATTGTTATATTAATAAATTTTATCCCATGCAGGGATCATAAAATATAACTAATTTTGTATATTATTGCACGTGTTTATAAATTTGCAGTGTCATTATCCTTTGTTTGTGCATGGGTGTGTGAAACATGAATTCCCTCAAGACCTAGGACATGCCATATCTAAATTATCTGCACTTGTATGTTGGATCACATCAAAGGAGATTCATGTGGCTAGAATTCCACGGTGGCGTCAAGAGATAGTTGAGATTGTTTGTATGTTTGAGAAGGAACTGCCGATGAGTTTCATGTACTTACAGGTTCATCTTCTAATCCTCTTGGTAGATGAGGTTGAATTAGTTGGGGTTGTTTCTTTTCATTGGATTTTTTTCTTAGAGAGGTACATGAATAAATTGAAAGGTTTTGTTCGACAAAGGGAAAAAACCAAGGGGTCTATGGCAGAGGGGTACATATCGTATGAGTATTTCTACTATGCCAGTGAGTACATCAATCAGATCAACAATAGACTAGGTGCGGTGATTTGGGACGATCAAATAAATGAAGACAAAAGAGAAGGAGAGTTGCTCCAAATGAATGGAAAAAAGCGCTTGATAAAGAGTAAGCGACTTATAATTTTTCAAATTTACAAAAAGTAATTAATATTCATGTTGAACTTCGATATAATGTATATTTTTATCTCTAAGTACTATATAATGTTGGTGTAATTTCATCAGTGAATGCAGAAATTGAAGCAATCAATAAATTCATTCTTTACAATTCTGAAGCGACACAACCGTGGGTTGCATTGTACGAACAAAACAGGATGAAATGGGACAGTGAAAAGAAAGAATTCAGACAGTGTGCTAAACATAGGGATTGGGTGCAACAACTTGGTAATAATATTTTTAATTTATATGTAAATTTGAAACTTATATTAAGACATCTACATTTCATATTTTAACTACTGTTGGATTATTATTTATAAGACACATGACACTATGATTTTTTTTAAAATTTTAAAAATAGGTGCATTTGTTCCCATCTATGTGGGCATATGGACACCATTTTTGCACAGAAAATGTCGATGCTGGAAACATCACAGAAGACTGTGGAGTGGAAGTCGAGTTTGATCAATCTAGTCGATCTAGCCACCGTGATCAATAACTAGTACGAGGGACGTTAGGTTATGTTGGAAAGATACAAGAGATCATTGCAGTGGATTTTTCTTCTTTCAAATGTGTTATTTTTAGGTGCAAGTGGTGGGACAGCTTTGATCGGACTAATGTAAAGGAAGATCTCGATAGTAGGCTGATATGTATAAAATCTAGAAAGATTTGGGATGAAGCTAAGGAGCCCTATGTTTTCCCTAAACATTGCAACCAGGTGTTTTTTTACCCAGATGTGTTGGATAGGGATTGGTGGTTTGTATTGACACATGACCCTAGATCAAAACATATTTTTGAGAACAATAGTGTTATCATGCCATGCGAGTTAGAAGATAATGAGGGTGATCATGAGAACCGAGAGTGATATGGTACATGTGTTATTTCATCAATATTTATACTTTTTAAGATGGGTTTTTCAAAATATTAATATAATATGTATTTTGAATTAATTGGTAATTTGCATTGTGATAATGTTAAAATCAATAATTCACTTAATAATTTGGTATTATGTTGATCTCAAAAACAATGGTGTATTGTATAAATTAATTCTTTTTTTTGTATGTAAGATCATAATCAAATAATTATAATTCTAAAGTACAGGAATTTATTTGCATTATTTTCTACACTTTATTATGTTACAATAAATCATATTATTCTAGATTTATTATTTTACAATTATTTAAAATTTACAAATTTAAAAATTTTAATAAATTCATTTCACATTAATACAATTAAAATTTTACAAATATTTTACATACAATTAGAATTAGAATTAGAATTAGAATTACAATTACAATTACAATTTTACAATTTCACCTACAATTACAATTACAATTACAATTTTAGAATTTTACATATATACAATCACAATTTTACAAATTAAAAAATTACAATTACAATTACAATTTTACAATTTTAAAAATTACAATTACATTTACAATTTTAGAAATTCACATATATACCATTACAATTACAATTTTAGAATTTTAAATACAATTAGAAATATAAATATTACAAATTTACAATATCATGATCATTTGGTGTTAAATTAATTAATAAGCATCACGTTCATGATAACCATCGTACAAACATCATATTTGACTAAAAAACACATTCAAAATCGCTAACTGCATCATCGTGATCATGAGCATCTAACAAAATACAATTAACATTATGTTTTAACATCATCAGTACAACACAAACATCAAATATACATCTCGTGCTATCACATACACCTCTATCTACAAGTTGCACATTAAATGAACATATCTAACATGACCTAACAACATACACATAATGATGATCACCAACATGTAAATTAAGTACAACTGCAACATGGACATAAAATACATGGACCATATATATATATATATATATATATATATATATATATAACTGAATAATGTTAAAAATATACAACTGTAATATAAATTTCATGGATTAGCTGGTGGTAGTGTTGGTGCTCATAGAGGTGGCTTATTATTGACAACTCTAGTTCTTTCTCATTTAATTATCAACCCAGTGTAAGTCTTCTTATTTCAAGAGTGTTGGCACAATATATGTGAGTTAGGTCGTCTAACAGATGTTCCTTGTCACTTATGAGGAAGAATTTGCTAACTTCCTAAGTTTGCTTATCCTACAAGGGTGGCTTGGATTGGTTTTTAACCTAAGATTGAGCAACAATATTTTTCATCTATCTAATGGAATTAAAAAATAGTCTAACTGAATAGTAATGGAATTGAATGGAACAATAGTATAACTAAGCTAAACAGTAATGGAATTGAATCGAATTAGCATTCTAGCTAACTGAGTAGTAATGAAACAACAATATAACTAGCGGAGTAGTAATGGAACAACAGGATAACTAAGATGAACAGTAATGGAACATCAGTATAATTGAAGCAAATTAAATAAATCGTACAACAATTATTTAAGTAATTTTGCAATGGAATTCTCTTTATGAATTAATTAATCAACATTGATCGATGGTTGAACGCTTCGTTATGCTAAAAGAAGAATGCAATTCATAAAGACGGATAATATTGAAATCATATTATTCTACGATCTGTAACTCAAATGCAATGGTATTAAAAGAATTGGAACTATCCACTGATAATGAAATATTTCCGTAAGTCGGAAAATATGATTGCGATTGTCCTAATTCAAGAACGCAATTTCTAACAATCCTGAAGAAAGAGAACTGTAGCTTTATTGAATGGAAATATACTTTACAACTACATCAGATACTTAAGAATTGGTTCTACAACTACACAGAGTATGAAAACTTGTGTGGAACTTCCGGAGGTTTGGCCCAGACCACCAGAAGCCCTAGCGTAGTAAAAACTTCAAAAGGTTATTTTTCAAAGCTCTATATTACATCCAGTAATGTTACAAAAACACAATTAGACAGACTGTTTTTGATGTGTCTATTATATAATGAATTTCCTATCATGTCTCTGACTCTCCTTCTCATCCATCCTTGACCCTTTTAAAGGCGATTTCAAAAATGCGAAAGTATTTCCCAAACGACAGCTCGCTGTGCATGGCTGTCGTTTGAGTTCTTGGACTCAAATTTGTCTGTCTGACTTCTGTTGGCCACTAGGAGTTACCAGGATTTCATATGTTTGCGTCTGTTGGTTGGCCTCTGTTTCCTATTGGTCTAGCCATTCTGCCTTCTTTCATGCAGAGATAAGAGAAGTCAATTTTCTATTACAAAAACATCATTTTCATCATTAGTCTAATTGTTCTCATTTTTATAATCTTTTATTCTCTTTCTTGTAATATGAAGAGGAATCCCCCCGAAATTATAACATAATTTGAATTATTTATAGGGTGAGAACATACCTTAATTTGGGCCCAGCATACTCCCCTGCCTACCTAGTTACATGTCCTCATGCAAACAGATGATTGAGATGTAGCTGCATTTATGAGTAGATAGGTTAGGCCTTTTCGTTGTATGCTATGAAGCCTTGTTTTTGTTTCATGAGTGCAAAGGCAACGCCTATGGCTGCTTTTGGTAATTCGTAATTGTGATTATAATCCTTGGGAGGATACCAGAGGAGAGGGTTTCTATATCTACATCCCAACCAGGCAAGCCCCATGCTGTAGACCAGGCTGCTGTATGAAAGGAATCTAGAGGCAGTAGCCTTGAAATTCCTGTCACTGAATGGCTTCCTATTATTCACATTTTTCATGGAGGCCATCCATATTTTCTTGGTTCTATAGGGTAAAATTCTTGGGTTGTTGGTTATCTAATATCCTTCTCAGCGCTTTCCGGTGCCTGAGGCAGACAGTAAGATTAGCTGTATAGTTCACAAAGATGGCACATACATATTCATATTAACTTAAAACAACTTGATAGAATGAGATAGAAGATTACCTCTTTAATGATCTTGGAGTCCCTTGGAGAGCACTAGGCAGAAAAGCAGGAGTTCTCCTTCACCATCTTCAAATCTTGGCCCTGAAATCAATTAAAGCACCCATTTAATCTCTACCATAACATATATTTCCTATCAATTAAGTCAATATATAATGAACACTTAAACTATGCACATCTAAGCCAATCATCTCATGCTATATAAGTGATTAAATAACAATGAAAATATCAATGCATAGAATGGAAAAAACATATACAGTTCTATTGATTTATAAAAAAGGAGGATTACAACCATCGGTTGTACCAATCCCTCCTCAGCCTTCCAATCTCTCTATCTCTCAAAGTGGTGATGTCTTGATCAACAAGTTCTCAATGAACCTCTTTGACCTTTGACCTTCACACTACAACAATGATCTCTACTTCACAAGTATGCAAAAACTTTGACAATCCTTCGACCTTGAACCAAGAGCCTTCAACTCCATTTTATAGGAGATGGAGAGAGCAATCATTGCCCTTCTCTTTCCACCAGTTCTGAATAGAAAAAACCAAGATGTTTCCTCAACCTCCATGCTTTTGCCTTCTTTGAGAGTTCATTTTTTTATGGCAAGGCCCAATAAGAGTTGGTGCTTTGCAGTTTCATTTTTGTATTGAATCTCTTGTGAGAAAAAGTTGGAGATTCAAATAATTCTCTGTGGGTTTTTCTCGTTTCAAACTTAAAACATAGGTAACACCGCCCTCTAGTGTAAACAGAGCATTTCCCTAGCCACTAACGTGACCCATTCACTGATCAGCTGCGTTATAACGCTCTTGTGTTGTTATAGTGAGGTGTTACCTTGGAAAAAATAGGTTTAGTTTAGGTCTTTGTATTCCTTCCATATTTATCTTCTCCTCTAAGCTGATGAGGAGGTATTTTGACCTATAACAAATGCCCCCTAGAGTGTGAGGTCAGAGACGAAGACGATGGCCGAAATACTTTACAATGTGTGTAGTAGAGATAAAGAGATTGAAAGACTGAGGAAAAACTGAAACAATAACATATGTCAGAAAATATAGTATCTGCCTTGAGTCAGGCATTCCCATGCTCGGTAGCTTAAACAACATGATTTCTTTAGAATAGAGATATGAATAATCTGTCCATCAATAACCACAATGTGGAAGTTTCTGTCATAACAGGATCAGGCTGAAGAAGCTATCTCCATAAACAATATCACAACTTGGGGAAGGGAACACAACTTTAATGATGTAACCTTTTCCCCAAGGTCTTGACCGCCGATTCACTTCAACTGCATATTTCTCAACATGTGAATGAAGGAGATGTTGTCGAACATGTGAGAAATTTTCTGATTACTATTCAATGATGGAAACTGTTAATAGACGCGAAGGTGGCCACCGATAATGATGATGGTCCCTAAGATGCATAGTACAATCTAGCGAGTGTGAATAAAATTATTTGAAGTTGAAAACTTGTAGAATAATTCGATCAAGAGCCAATGATGAAGACTCCTGATCAAACACAAGACTACCTGCCACTGATGTTTGCAAGTATTCGGGTACTGATGAGTTTCTGGATCAACTTCCTAGATAAGATGTTCAAGTCGATAGGAAGAGATCTGTTGAAAGGTAGGCACTGAGGCGTCCTACATCAGTCAACATGAAACGGAAACCAACTAATTTTTTTTATGATTGAGATAATGAAGAGTAAATGGGGACATCAGACGACAAATAATTTTTGGCATAATTAGCGGTTTGGTTGATAAGAGGAGCAGTAGATAGCGAGATCTGCTTGAACAATAGAAGGCACTGTAACAGGGTACTAGGCAGCTGAGACTTAATGAACACCAAAGAGTGTGTTAGTATTTGACTGGTGTAGGGACACTGGGAGATGAAGGCTAATACTCATAGATGGTAGGGTTCGGCTAACTGCGAAAGAGTTTTCTGGGAAGTGCCATGTTCAAGATTTTTGTTGCCAAATCGAAATTTCTGAAATGTAACAGAAGTAGTATCCATTTTGTCAAAAAATTTCCCTGTCTGATTAATTTTAACGAGTCCAGACGAGTAAACTCGACGAATTTTTCATGTTTAGAGAGTCTGAAAAATATCATAAAAGACAACTCCATGCCCCATCTGATTAGGTTTAACGAGTCCAGACGAGTAAACTCAGTGATTTTTTCATGTTTAGAGAGTCTGAAAAATATCGTAAAAGACAACTCCGTTGGGGTACCTTTTTCATGTCTTAACAACCGGGCACGACAAAGGGAGAATAGTAAGCTCGAAACAGTTCATTTTCCGTGAGTTAGTCCATCGAAGCTAGAAAAGTGAGAAATCTATGTTCGATGGACGTCTACCTCATTTTGTTATGAGTACGAGGAGATGGAGTAAACTCACTACTCTTTGTGAAATTTTAACGAGACCAACAAAGAAAAAATCGGTGCCATTCATGAAATTTTAATGAGTCACGCGGAGAAAACTCAGTTACTTTTTCAGTTTAAAGAGCTTTGAAAAAGAGGAAAATAATGGCTCCTTACTCTCTGTCGTGATAGTTTAGCGAGCTCGACAAAGTCAACTCAGGTTTTTTCAGTTTTATGAGCGAGAAAAAGGTCCCTAAAAGAAAGCTCAATGCTTCTTCATACCAGTTTTAACGAGTCTGAAGAAGAGGACTCTAGGTTTTTTGGATTAACGAGCAAGAAAAAGACCATAAAAAGAATGCTCGATATCAACTTTGTATAAGTTTAACGAGTCCGAAGAAGGGAACTCAAGGTTTTCCGGATTAACGAGCAAGAAAAATACCGTAAAAATAATTCTCGTGTAAACATGAGTATGTCTGCATATGAATCTTGATCACTCATCAGAACATCAGTAACAAATCTCAATAGTTGCGACACATGTGCAACAAGAATTCATGACTTTTGTCGACTAGCTTAAGAGAGTCATGCCCCAGAATTGACTATAAGAAGGTTGGAAGAACAACAACCGACCGAACAACAACCGTCGTTACAGTGCCATTGGGCCCACACGAACCGAGGTAGGCTCAGTGGGCAGCCTTGCTTCCGCGGACTGAAGAGGGTCTTGTCCGCCACTGTTTTGATGATGGATTTTTTGATTGGCTGAACTCTCATATTATTATGATTGAGGATTATCCCTATGCAGGGATGAATGTCACAGGTGATCCGGAGTTAGCACTACCCCCTAGCACCCAGTGGGGACTCGATGATAAGAAGGAAATGATTAGTGTATTTTAAGAAAGTACTTTTTTTTTGTCTTTTGAATGTTTATGCAAATTTTTTTGTTGAAATAGGGTGAAAATTATGTTTTGACATGAAAATTTTGTGTGCTTGACGCAGATGTGGCACTTGTTTGACCAGTTGGGGCCCCTCGCTATGCACGGCGAGGACCGCAGCTACCTGGGGCTGGCGCACCAGCAGAGGATGCAGAAGCCACCGAGGATGATGATGCCCAGGTTTTACATGAACTTTCCAGAAACCTGGAGGGTTTAAGTATGGGCATACCACCCCTTCCTATGTGGGAGGTTCCAGTTCGTTTGCAGCGGCATACCGTAGGTGTGCCGGAGAGATACCTGGTGCCTCTGAGGAGGATAGCTAGAGAAGTTGTATGTTACCATGAGAATCAAGCCTAGCTGGCAAAGCGGATGTATTAGTGTCAGAGCGTGGCTTAGTATAGCAAAAAAAATTTAGAACACCCAAGTTTTGGAAGATTTTTTTATGTAACTATTGCACTGGACATGACATATATATATATATATTTATATACATACATAATTTTTGGTGATTCTTTGTTTTTTAATTTTTATGTATTTTCAATGGGATAAAAATATATATACTCATGAGTAAATATTTTATAGCAAATGTGACAAATGTCAATCTAACACATAGTTTGCCAAAGAATAGGTTAATGCATTAAATTCTCTAGGAATGTGCTCAAATGTAATTGTTTGAAATTGACGTTCTAAAAGTCGCACCCGTAAAAAATAACGTAACAAGACTGGATGAAGGACACGGTAATGATTGTTTAGCTGCATAATGACGAGTTGGGAATCTAACCTGACCACTAAATTAGAGATGTCATGAGATGCCACTTCCGTGAGGAGTTGGATCCCTAACATGTACTCGGCAACATTATTGGTGGCACTACCTAGGAAGATTCCCCCAGAACCAAGAAGGTCCAACTCAAGAGTGGAGAGAACCCAAGCAGCTGAAGCAATGCGTCTACTGTGACGACTAGCACCATCCCCATATCTGACATATGATAAGGAGGGTGACGGAATCTGTGTGAAAGAAAAAGATTATACATGAGAAAAAACACCTCAAAAACCAAAAAAATATCCAGAAACATCAAAACAATAGGCAAAACTTATATACATAAAATTACAAAGCATATGCCTAGTGCGAAACTAGGCAAAATACTTCTTTAGATAGAGCCCGTTGCGGGGCTCTGCGAGTGGAATTCCATTACAGTGCTGAAGTTGGTAAGCCCCTTTTGAGAGGACTTTAGTGACAACGTAAGGAGCAAGCCATAATGGTTGGAGTGTTCCTACCCCCAAGAGGTCATGTTTCTAATCATAGAGTAGAACAAGATCACCCTCTTGGAAAGAATGAGGCTTGACAGATTTTTCGTATTGAGCTTTGACTCGGTGCTGGTGAGCTTTGAGTGCTAGTCTAGCATCTCGACGATTTTCGTCCAAATGATCGAGTGAGAGCAAGCGCTCTTCTGTGGCGGTGGTGCCAGGCAGGAGTTCAATGGTGAGTTTGAGTGATGGAATTTCGCACTCGATTGGAAGTACTGCCTCCAGGCCGAATGCAAGTTGGAATGGCATGAAGCCTGTGGCAATTTTGACTGACGTTCGGTATTCCCATAACGTGGAATACAACTTTTGATTCCATGTGCTTTTATGAGTTTCGACCAATCGACGAATCATGGTTTTGAGGATGCCATTTACAACTTCGACTTGACCATTAGCTTGAGGATAATAAGATGAAGATTGATCTTGATGAAAACCTAGCATGGATGTTAATTCGGTCATCATATGATTCTGAAAGTGGGATCCATGATCTGTGACAATAGGTAGTGGTACGCCGAACTGACAGATTACCTTATTGAATAGGAAGAGAGAGGTGGTTTTTCCATCGGCCTTAAAAGTGGGAATGGCTTCCACCCATTTCGTAAAATAGTCAACTGCAACCACGATGTAGTTGTGTCCATTTTCTGAAGTGGGATTGTAGGTGACGAAGTCAATTCCCGATTTAGCGAAAGGGCCAATGGAGATAACTGGATGAAGGGGGGTAGGATGAGCATGCATTTTATTTGTGAAAATTTGACATGGATGGCACTTTTGGACCGCTGCAATGCAATCTTTAAACAAAGTGGGCCAATAGTAACCTGCACGCAAGATTTTTTGGGCAGTAGCTATGCCCGAAATATGACCACCGCATGTCCCTACGTGGCAGTCATTAAAAATGTGTTACGCTTCATAGAAAGTGAGACAACGTCGGAGAATGGTATCAACACCATGACGATATAATGTATCGTTTAGCATGAGGTAGTGCTTTGCTTGGTGGCAAATACGACGACGGTCGTCAAACGTGAAGGTTGGGAGGAAGCATTAGGTTTGTAGGTAGACCAAAATATCTCCATACCATGGGTCCGAAGAATCGACCAAGTATACAGATTCATCAAGAAATGGATCATGAGCTACTTCTCCTGGGTCGATTCTGGGAAGGTCCAATAATAATTTGGTGAAGACTAGGGATTTCTTTGCTTTGGCAGCTATGAAAACCAAATCAAATTGTTGGAGGATTATGATCCATTTGGAATATTTTCCTCCAATAATTTGTCTAGAAAAGATGTGTCACATGGGGTTCTCCAAAGAAATAACCGTAGTATGTCGCAGCAATATATAGTGATGGAGTCGGGTGACGGAAAAAACTACCGCTAGAGAAAGTTTCTCCACATGTGAATAACGTAGTTCAGGTTTGATTAGACCTTTGTACAAATAGCATATCACATGTTCACTGTCGTCACTATGAACTTGAACCAAAACCATTCCAAGTGAGGATGGTGAGGCTGCCAGGTAGAGGAGAAAGTCACGTTAATAGTCGAGGGCACTAAGGAGTGGGGCTGAAACAAGTGCATGTTTTAAAGCATCAAATGACCATTGAGCTTGGTCATCCCACAAGTATAGTGTTCCTTTCTTCAATAATCTCATAAATCCTTTCGTCATCTCAGCATAGTTAACGATGAATCGACGTAAAAATTTTGCCTTCCCTTGCAAACGTTGGAGTTGAAGGATGGATTGTGGTGCCGGAAATTCAACAATCACCTTAACCTTATCGAGATCAACCCTAATCCTGTGCTTGGAGACAATGAAACCTAACATATGCCCGGACTCGACCATAAATACGCACTTATGAGGATTCAGATGTATATTGTAGAATCTACACCTAGCAAAAATTTCTTTCAGATGAGCGAGGTGATCAGGTCATTTCTTGGAATGGGCCGGAAGGTCATCCAAGTAAGCCTGTACAATATGTCGAATGTCGTGAAAAGTGTAGTTCATAGCCCATTGAAAATTTTCTCTAGCATTCTTTAGACTGAATGGGAGTTTACAATACGCAAATGTGCCCCAAGGATAGATGAAGGCGGTTTTATGCTAGTCGTCTTTTTTAATTGCAATCTGGCTATAGCCCGAGAATCCATCCATGAAGGAAAAAGATTCACATCTGGCACAATCGTCGAGAATCTGATCTATGAACGGTGTAGGATAATTATCTTTGGGACAAGTGGCATTCAAATCATGATAGTCAACACAAACTTGAATGGCACTTTGTTTTCTATCGACGGGAACTAGATTGGAAACCCAT